>CM076584.1:52764949-52868300 GCA_034641835.2 Pinus albicaulis
AAGCCTCTCTCTCCGGATACTTGGCAATAGTCTCCTTGCTTGGATTTGGCCTTAGGGAATCAAGAAGGCTCTTGCAGCATAAGGATATGAAAGCTCTTGGGAACTTGGAGATTAGCTTGTCATGGATCTGAGCAAGCTTTTATAGAAGGAGGAAGGGAAGTTGGGATCCCTATAATTATGGGATTGGCCCTATCATCAAGGAAGCTTCCATGAGAGGTGGCAAACCACTTCCTCTCTATGGAAATCCGTAGCCAAACCTCCCAACTCAAGATAACAATCAGCCCAGTAATTTGTTAGGATGAAACTTCCGCCTTTTATTTTTAAAAAACACCTCTTAATATGGTTGGCGCGGGTGCGGCTCTATGACAGAGCGCCAATTGGCGCGCCCTCTTGGGAGGATTTCCCTCTTGGCGCGAGGGTTGAACTATGGAACTGCGCCAATGGAAAAAGAGATATTTTTAGGGTTTTTTGCAGGGAGATGTCTTCAGGGAAATTAAAGCTCATCTTCAGAGGGATGCAATGAAAGTATTTTCAAGTCTTAACTCTACCCACAGGTCACGGAATGAGCCCTCCAATGTGCGGGATGGGGATTGTAGGGACGGTGACAAATTGCTGTGTAACAGATGCCCCCTAAAGCATGAGGTCCGAAAGAGAGAGAGAGGGGTGAAATGCTTTACGAGAACATGCCGACCGAAAACACCACCATCAGAAAACCTGCGGAGCGAAGTACAACTAATGTCTCAGATACATTATATATATGCGTGGTATGGGCGCAGCCATCCATAATAGAGTGTACAATAATCTAGATCCAAGGCATGGACGCAACCATCCAATGAAGATCGATAAATAGACTCAGGTATGGTCGCAGCCATCCAATCAGTGAGTCATGTAAATAATCATAATAATCCACAATATCACAGCCTGGATTACAACAGACACAATCCAGGGTCTTGCGATCCATCTCGACCCGAACAAAGTACAAGTTCAAGCATGCGAATATGTGAGCTGAAGTCAAACATGCAAGAACATCATCTGATTACCAGCCAATGATGAAAGCTGTTAACAGACGCGAGAGGAACCACCAATAATGACAATGGCCCTCAAGGTACTATAGGTACAATCTACAGCGTGTGAATCAATGAGATGGTGTCGAACACCCATAGAATCACTCGATCGGAGGCCAATGATGAAAACCTCACGTCGAATGCGACGATACTGCCATTGAGGCATGCAAGCTCCAAGGTACCATAAGGGAGTCTCTAGATCAGCTTCCCGGATAATGAGCTGAAGTCGACAGGAAGTGACCTTGATCGAAGGTGGGCCATAATGTTTCCCACATCATCGACACGAGACAGAGGAACATGATGTTTTTTGTGAATCATAATCATATGAGAATCAGAGGAAGGTTGATACTTTGCAGAGGTCAACTTCTCTTGAACATATTTCCGGCACGACAGTGGATTTGGCAGTATTTGACATCAAAAGATCAGAGGTCATGATGACAAGGCAAAGAGCAGATGAGAGGTCAAAAGAGATCACCCAAACCCATGGAGGCAAACAGAGAATGAGATGACATGTCCCCAACCCGACACGAATGTAGACAAGTGCCATGTTCAAGAGCGACATACTGCCGACACGACAATGATGTTGGTTCCATTTTTTCCCCACCATTTCGGTGAGTACCTCTTTATTTTTACACAAGCTTGAAGAGGATACCATATGCTTGTCATATAAATCCGTCCTTCGGACGAATCCATCCTAGTACATTTAACGAGCCCTAGGAAGGAGGAACTCGAATACCGTCATTACGACTGAATCCAATGTCATCAGGGTTTAACGAGTCTGACAAAGGGAGAACTCGGCGTCTTTTCATGTTTGGAGAGTTTGAAAAGACAACAGAAAAGTAAACTCAAACGGTCCCTTTTCGTAAATAGTTCCTCAGACCCAAAAAGGTAGAAAACAATATATGAGAAAACCTCCTAGTCGCAATAGGCTAGGGTATTCCTTTTTCGTAAATAATCCATCCCAGCCCGAAAAAGGGGTAAACGTATATTGGGTAGATGTCGATTCGTGTCCACTTTAACGAGATCGAAACGACAAGGGCTTCGGCAATCTTTCATGTTTAGAGAGTCAGAAAAGAGCTGAAAGATGACTCCTCCTGAAGGAACGAGTGGTATAAAGGGTAGCTATGGTTCCGGTAATGATGGAACTGCTCTAAACAAATAAAGGTTAAGAGGCTGGCTAATCAAGACCACTCATCGCAGCGGTTCCTCAGGAACAGGTAAAACAACCAAGTGAAGGCATATGATCGGCCAAGCAGATAGTGACGATGGAGTGAGAAAACCAAGGCTCAACTGACAAAATAGGCTGACAAAATGACAATCACAAGAGGAAAAATAGGAATGGTTTCATTTTTACACAAGCTTGAAATCAGGAAACTCTGCTTGAAGTTGGTTTCATTTTTACACAAGCTTGAAACAAAGATAAACTATGCTTGAAACCAGTTTCATTTTTACACAAGCTTGAAACGGAAACAAACTATGCTTGAAAAAGTTAAGCATGCCCCCAGCATGGTGACTCAATTCGAGGTACATGCCCCCCAAGCTTCAATCCATATGAAAGGCAGATGGAGTGAAGGTTCAAGTTACGAGATCAAGAGACAGACTCGACTGGGATTTTACGAGAACTTATCAAAGACTCGAATTGAACAAGAACGTGTTTCATTATTTTAACGAGGTTGACACATTAAAAGAACTATCCTTAGGACACCTTGTTTCATGGTTTAAGGAGCTTGACACAAGACAAGGAACTCTGCTCCGACAACCTTGTTTCATTTTTTAAGGAGCTTGACACAGGAAAAGAACTCTGCTCTGACGACCTTGTTTCATTTTTTAAGGAGCTTGACACAAGACAAGGAACTCTGCTCCGACGACCTTGTTTCATTTTTTTAAGGAGCTTGACACAAGGAAACGAACTCTACTCCAACTAGCTTGTTTCATTTTTTAAGGAGCTTGACACAAGGAAACGAACTGTGCTCCGACAACCTCATCATAATGAACAAGAAGTCATCGCTTCCAAGATTTCCACTCCCGATGGAAGGAAAACATCCTAGAAGTCAGGACCCAATGCCCCCAGCACCTGATGCACAATGGCACTATCACTGGGTACAGGCACGGGGCAGGTAGCCACATAGTTGACCTGCGGTGGGGCAGATACAACGGGTGGATAAAAACTAGGAAGGGATGATGGCGGGCCAGCTGCCATATCAGGACCAAAGAAGGAAAGCTGATCAATGGTCATGATCCGTCCTTTATGTGGGAAACAGACCACACGAAAAAGGGAGGAGACAAGCGCTCCCATGGCATAGGTGTAATCGCGCCCCAAGAGCAGATTGAAATCCAAGGGGCCTGGAACAACCATCACGTCCATATGGACGGTTTTACCTCCCAAAGTAATAGGTAACCTTGGGGCATCCTGAACGGGGTTGACTCGTTCTTCGTTAAATGCCAACATTCTGCGTAACAAAGAAGTGGCGGCGAACCGAACGCTTGCCAAGTAGTTGAGGAAAAATACTAACGTACGCACCTTCGTCTATAATGGTGCTAGGTACGACCAAACCAAGCCTGTATCGTGATCTCTAAAGGCACTTTTAAGACAAGGTGTATCTTTGTTTAACGACTCCAATCAAAAGGAAGCAACCAAACTACTCTAGAGGCTACCATTGAAGCAAGATGGTCTTCCTGTTGCGGAAGGATCATCCTTCACGACTTCCATCACGGAGTCGGGAAGAGTATCCTCTGGGACCTCCATCACGGGAGGCAGAGGAGCTGCTTCTTGAGGTACAGGGAGAGGAGAATCTTTCTCCAAATCCGAGGAATCTAAAGAAACAAGAAGAACATGAGGGGTGTGAGGTCCACTCTCAACGGAAAAGACCTGGTTCACCGCAGACTAGGTCAGTTCAACCGATCCCACGACCAATGGTTGGTCGGGAATGGATTCCTGAATTTGAATTTCCGAGGGAGCGGGATCGACCAAGGATGAATCTTGACCAATCGTAGGATAAGATGGTGGAGGACTCAAAGAAATGTGTTTGTAACTAGCCAGAAGGCATGGTGTAGAAACAGTCGAGTTGTCCAAGACTCGCTTGGCTTCATCCATGTACGGACAAAGGTGAATGGCATGGTGCCCTTCACACAACTTACAGGGATTGGTAATCTTACACTGCTTCTTAAGAGCCTTACCAACATCAGTTGAATATGTGCCCCCAACCTGACTCCCGGAAGCCAGAGGAAATGGTGGATGACCGTTGGACCATACTTCAAGCACCTTGGGAATGCCAGGGCAATCTCGAAGAAGATGGTCTCCTGAGCACAACATGTAAGGGAACTTGACTTTCCATGAAGGGTTGGGAGGTTTATCAAGAGGAGACTTCTTAGGAACAATAGCTGTAGAGCTAGCCTCTCCTTTATCTGACTTCTTCTTCTTCTTCTTCTTCTTATCCACCTGGTTACTCGAATCTAGAGTTTCACCAGGTGAAGTAGAAGAGGAGGATGCAGAAATAGGTGAAGAAGGGGAGAGGTCCACCTTCGAATCAACATGATGTTGCTCAAAGTGAGGAACTAATTGGAACAAGAATCGAGATATCAAGACCACAAAAGAGGTTGAAAACAACCAAACAGGCAACCCAACAGTTAACCCAGGGAGGGATAATGTGGCCATATAAGGAGCGTCAACATTTCCAAAAGGAGGAAAAGGACCAAGATTCCCTTTAGAGGGGATTCCTTGGTTGGTGAACTCTGGAAAAGTTGCCATCGGAGACAACCCAAAACAGCACCCTAAGGAAACTATCTTCAACCGTAAATATTTCAAGATCAAGAATTTTTAAAACATTGAAACAAAACTCTACCGTTTCATCTTTTAAGAGTCGAGAAACAGGAAAAATGTGACTCTATCGCTTTCAGATTGGAAACAAGCGTGAAAGGACAAGCGCTTGATGACCTTTTCAAATTTAAAGAGTCAGAAAAGATCGAAATGACTGCTCAGGAATGCTAGGCAAAAGGGTGTACCAAATAACCGTGAACTGCAATATACACCTTGGTTTCAATAATGAAAAAGAAATCAACCAAGGACTTCCCGTACGTGCAGGAAATCTCCCCGAATGCTATGTTCGGTGTATCACGGGTATAGGGCGGCAGACTCGGCTTCCTATGAATAAATTATAGCAACCTAGTGGGGTCTCCCTTTATATATGCGACGGTACGGGGAGCACAAGTCCGTACTAGTGCTGTCTAAATCCAAGAGGCGAACAACAGCTACTAGGTTTAACGACGCCGGAACACGTCTCTAATCTAGACCTCTAAATGTGTTTCATTAGATTTCAATGCTTCCTTAGGTAGATTGAGGAAATTTTATGGTTGATCTTCAATTATGTTTCGATTTCAAGGCCCTACCGTATGTCACATGACAATCTCCTGTATGCAGCTATATGAGAAAAGAAATCTTTTCAATTCGATGAATGCTATCTAGTTAAGGGAAGAGCTTCAAACAATGATGCAACAAACAACAACACTGTAAATGAAATTTTTCCAAACTAGATGACTTTCACTATCCAAAAGTAATTTCAAACATTCAACGAAGCGAATAATGCAATGTAATCTATGCAAAATCCTCTTTTCCGAAAACTATGCAATTGTAATCTATGCACAATTTCCTTTTTCTTTTCAAATTATAAGAATGCACTCAATGCATTTTTCGATAAAATGAGAATCTACTTAATGCATGCTTTTAATAAAAGAGAATGCAATCAAAGCGACTTCTAGTTTTCAATCATTAAACAATGTAATCTAAGTTCAATGATGGATCTCAAAAACACTTTTCAATGCAATGTGATCTAATGCATGAAAAGAAAACTATGAGACGAAAACTAAAAAAAACACAAATCTTCTTAACGGAAGGATGAATGTAAAAAGGATGTAATCAAACACTAAGAATGCAATCGTTGTTTCAAAACACTTTGTAACAAAATTCCTCAAAAGTTGACAAGACATATGAGGTCAAACACAAAGAGGACTTCCAAAGCAAGAGATCAAAACAAGGCATTCATTCCCTTTTACATCAAACAATCATGGAAAGAAGACATTTCAAACAATGAGCAATGTGATCTATGCTCATACAGTGAAAAGACTAGAAGGGAAAGACACACTGGTGGAGGATTTAGGGAAAAATTCTCAATTTTCATACATCCTGAAATTGGCCCGACTTGTACATTGACAACTAGCGCCAACTGGCGCGACTTGCACACTGAAAACTAGCGCCAATGGCCAATTGGCGTGGGTTGCTAACTGACAACAAGCGCCAACGCCTGAAAATGAAAAAACAAATAATTTCTCCCAACTAAGACCAGACTCACCACTTCAATAAGAATCTAAAACAAACCCAGAAGAAAAGTACTGACCAAAAGAAACTTCTGAACAAGGGTAACCCTACCACCTACAGGAAATGGCGCGACTGTCTGGCTGTAATCCGCGCCAGACAGGGGATGGCGCGAGTGATGAACTGGCAACCTACGCCAATTGGCGCGACTATCAGGCTAGAAACCGCGCCAATCAAGCCAACCATTAAAAGGTGAAAATTAGGAAAAGAAGAGGTCAAATCTGATCCTCTGGGGCTGAACCAAAAGCCAAAACACAAAAAGAGCCATCCTAAAAGAGCCAATCAAGCAAGCAAGGCCAAGAAATTGACTGGAAAGAGAAGACAAAACTCCAAGTTGTTCAGTCCGTAAACCAAACTGGAGATTGACTGAAGCAGCGTTGATCTACTCCGCTAATGCAGAGCAAAAGTGTTTCGAAGGCTATCTGGCTGTGCTTCAGACTCCGTCTATAGTTTACAAATCAAACAACAAGCTGAGTCCCCAGCGGAGTCACCAAATTGTTGAGGAGTTAAATCCCCTCTGCGGACAGAGGCGATCCCTACTAGCCCAGATCGGGTCTAGCAACAATCAAACATGCTACAGTGCAGGTTCCTAACTGCAAATAAACCGACTTGCGAGGAAGGCTTACCTGGAATCCAACACTGTCATTTGTAGAAGAGGTGGTGCTCATGTTCCTTTGCCCTGGTAGATCACAATCCTCACGATCTCCATGATCGGACACCTGCACATGCAAGAAACAACACAAACGCAAGCATAAAATCCAGTATATACAACTATATGTCAGTCGAAGAGGACATAACTCATGAACATGATCAAGAACAAGAGTAGAACCATAACCAATAGTCGCTTAATATTAATGAGTCAAAAAGAAGAATACAACCAAAGCTTCGACGCCGAATTCTCCTTTGGCAGGTCGTCAGCAGAACATGTCTCGATAAAGCCTGTCAAGGATGGGACAAGCCTCTCTCTCCGGATACTTGGCAATAGTCTCCTTGCTTGGATTTGGCCTTAGGGAATCAAGAAGGCTCTTGCAACATAAGGATATGAAAGCTCTTGGGAACTTGGAGATTAGCTTGCCATGGATCTGAGCAAGCTTTTATAGAAGGAGGAAGGGAAGTTGGGATCCCTATAATTATGGGATTGGCCCTATCATCAAGGAAGCTTCCATGAGAGGTGGCAAACCACTTCCTCTCTATGGAAATCCGTAGCCAAACCTCCCAACTCAAGATAGAAATCAACCCAGTAATTTGTTAGGATGAAACTTCTGCCTTTTATTTTTTTTAAAAACCTCTTAATATGTTTGGCGCGGGTGCGGCTCTATGACAGAGCGCCAATTGGCGCACCCTCTTGGGAGGATTTCCCTCTTGGCGCGAGGGCTGAACTATGGAACCGCGCCAATGGAAAAAGAGCTATTTTTAGGGTTTTTTGCAGGGAGATGTCTTCAGGGCAATTAAAGCTCATCTTCAGAGGGATGCAATGAAAGTATTTTCAAGTCTTAACTCTGCCCACAGGTCACGGAATGAGCCCTCCAATGTGCGGGATGGGGTTTGTAGGGACGGTGACAAATTGCTGTGTAACAGATACAGAACTGGGAAGTTTCCAACCGAAGCAACTGATTCTGTACAATTTGACCAAAGACATTCCAAATGTAATTTAAATTATATATATATATATATATATATATATATTATTTATTTATTTCCAAGATTTCAAGATTGGGGGGATTGCAATGTTTCCATTGGATTTTTTCATGTACAAGGGTATGGAAATAATATTTAATCAAGATCACCAAGCCCCCTCTATGGACCCTGATGTTAGTGGCGATGGTTGTCAAACCCCTTTCCCATGACCCTATAAAAAATGTATCCATCGCTCAAACAAAATCTTGACTCAACATGCTATATTTTTTTTATCTTATTTTAATGCCTGGAGTGTGATATTGATGACAAAGATCCTAACAGAGGCAATGAATATGATGATATGTATGTATTTGTTGTAGAATGATTTTATTTTTTAATGCTAGAGCCTATTTGTTGATGTGTTTTCGTTTCATAGATGAATTGCACTCGATGCTTTTTTGGTTATGTGCACCCTTACATGCTATATAAATGAGAAGTTTTGCTTGTTTGTGTATAAAAATGCTATATAAATGAGAAGTTTTGCTTGTTTGTGTATAAACATGCTATATAAATGAAATTTTTGCTTGTTTGCATATAAATGCTTTGGATTCATATGGGATGCACATGAACATATATGTTTTTCTTTAAAATTTGAATGTTTTGTATTTTTGGTCGACCAATTTTTTAGTGGTTCTGGTCCAGTTTCAACTGGTTCTTTGTTCACTAGTTTGGTTCTGATAACATTGGTCGTGACTTTATTACATTGTATAACCGCGCTGATTATGTTGACTTACCGTTTTACAGGATGGCACTATTTTTGTATGGAAATTTAATTCTAGAGCCAATGCTTTTGAACCTGTAGTTTAAATCGTAGGGCATACCCTGCGTGTTGTCTCATTGGTCTCAAGGGAAGGCATATTCTACTCTGCTTCCATGGACCACACAATAAGGGTATGTTTCTTTGCTTCTTGTCCACTACTTTTATTTGTATTTTTTTGGGCTAAACTGATTAATATAATCACAAATAAACATTACTTTCCTTGCAAGCTTTGATGTTTTTCATGCACCTGTAGTTTTAGAAAATGAATTATCTACCCAATTCCAGATGAGTTTATATTTGACAGTTGTAAGCAAATTCATTGGTTTGAGATGTGGAAAGTTTTCAATGTATACAGACCCTGAGGGATCACAAGTCAGTTGTAATGTCTCTTCTCCGCTGGGATGACTATCTATTGTTGTGCTCATTAGACAACGCAGTGAAGGTAAGGAAGGCTTCATCATATGTCCTTGTGTCATTCGACAAATAAAATGGTGCACAAACTTCATTAGAGTTTACAACTCATCAAATGCAATGTAGGTATGGGCCGCTACATCAAGTGGAGCCTTGGAACTGACTTTCACTCATAATGAATAACATGTAATTTTTGGACGTGACACAACATTTTGTATGACGGGCCATCTCAATTTTATTTCAATTTAATGTGGGGAATTTTTAATGTATTTTATTGGAAAATCAACTACACTTAAGAGAATCTATGATATTTAGCAAACTTGAACTTGTTTGTTTTATTATTATCATTATTTTTTTAATGCAGTAGGGCCTTACATATAAGTGATATTTTGTTTTTTGTTTATGGTTGTAAGAATCAAGTCAAACAATCCTATTAAGTCACTAGATATTGCAAGGTTTATGTTTCTTTTCTTAGAATTAAGTGGAGTTAATTTATTTTGGTTTTGCTTATGACAGGGTGTTCTTGCACTATGTGGAATGAATAATAAACAATCCAAGCATGTCTTGCTTTGTTCATGCAATGATAACATTGTGTGCCTCTATGACTTGCCATCGTAAGTATAGCTGCTCTTGAGTTCATTATACTAAAATATTGGAAAATTGAAAATCATTTTTGGTCATACTTAGAATGAGAACAAGTTGGGCTTAAAAATGCCTTTGGGCTATTGAAGGGTCATTTTGTCCTTGTTTTAAAAGTATTTCATGGACTAGGAAATTGGTCATGTGCTCACTTATGAAGTTACATGAATGTGCTAATATTATTTGTTTTTTGGTAAAATAACATTTACGTGTTTGTCTCAGGTTTAAAGAACCATGTAGACTGTTCTCGAGAAATGAGGTGCGAGTATTCCAGATTGGATATTGTGGATTTTTTTTCACTGGTGATGGAGAGGGGGAACTTAAAGTATGGAAATGGGATACCCAAACTCTATGAGAGGCTAAGACAACCTATAAAAGTTTTGTTGTAATTAACAGTCTGCAGTTGAAATGCTACTGTGGGTCACTCCTTATAAAAGTGAACCTTGTTTATATATCCCACATGTGAAGATCCTCCTGTACTCTTTTCACTGAGCATACTCTAACTACATCCACCCATTTGTGATCCTATTGGTCTCTGGAATAAAATCACATTGACATAGGTATCTTCAGATGGCCCTGGGCACAAATTCATTCCATGGTTTTGTCGCTAATCATATTCCTTTCATTGAAACACAAGTAAGTTTCCTGTTTTTATCTATGTAATCATCTGTGTCATGTGTTTTACTTTACTAAATAAAATATATTTATAAGTATGGCATATTATTTTTATTGTAGCGTCCAAAAGTTATAGTTTTCTCCATGTTAATTTTTTCTATAACATTATTTTGTTGACAGAGAAGTGGACATTTTCAATCCGATTAGATGTGCATCACATACAAACTAATTATGTTTCCACCCACAATCATTTACTGGGTTTTGGTAAGATTTGGGACCGTATTTATCAATTTAAGGTCTTATCAAAATTTTCTATATCTTCAGTTTCATTTCAGATCCATTTATACTTTTTATGAAATGCGGTGATGCACTTTTAGAAGTTGATGACATATTTCTTCGAAAGTAGACTTTCATAATTGTATTGTCATTTATCTGCATATTTTGAGGGACATATTTATTTTGCAGCTGAGTTATGATATTTTCCATCTCATCATATGTGCATCGTGCAAACTTATTTTCTTTCCGCCCACAACAATTTACTAGCCCTCAATAAGGTTTGGGACCATATTTATCAATTTATGTTGTTATCAAAGCTTCCAATGCCTTCAGTTTCATTTCAGATCCATTTATATTTTTTTATGAATTGTTGTAATTGATTTTTGGAAATACATGATATATTCTCCTGAGACTAGACTTTCATTGTTGTATTTTCATTCTTCTACATGTTTTGAGGGACATTTTTCTTTTTTAGGTGGCATTTTACATTTTCTGTCTTATAAAATGTGCATGAGATGAAAACTGGATTTTTTTCCATCCACAATCATTTAGTTGCCCTTGGTAAGCTTTGGGACGATATTTATCAATTTATGGTCTTATCAAAGCTTTCTATACCTTCAGCTTCATTTCAGAATTGATCCATTTATACTTTTTACGAAATGTGGTACTGAGCTAAGGGTTCACGAGGCGCACAACCAAGCTATCAGGATCCGATCCCAAAACAAAGGGGACAGAGTGCCATACCAACCAACAAAGCATTAATAAAGATCGAAGGCATGTCCTCTCCTAGGTTTTATTAGGTTTGAAACTCGTCCTTCCCATTCGAAGAGGTTTTATTTTGGTATTTGAGTTTGAGGATATGCATACCTAGTTTAAGGTGGGAACTGTATAACTTATAGTAGAATCTTGCCTAATAAGATCAATACTCCACTAACTGATCTCAGTCTGTAGGTCATGGCTTGATCTTCCCTAGTGAGTGAAAAAATCTGAATCTAGCCCGGATTTGATGATGTATTCTCATTAGAATAAGACTTTCATAATTGTATTGTCATATATCTGCAGGCATTTATTTTGCAGGTGGGTTATTGCTGGGTCTGCTCAGTTGTTGGCCAAGTTCCACAAGTATTGGGATTTGTTAGTTTAGGATATACTTTTCATGTGGCCTCATCAATAATATTTGGCAGACACCACAAATCTACTTTGTAGTGTCCAAAATCAAAGGCAATATTGCAACCATTCCCTTCTTCAAAGCAAAGCCTAGTAGATGCAAAAATGGCACTTCATGTGTACTTTGGATGATGTTCGAAAGATTTAGATGTGGCATACTTGGGTATAAGATACTTGTTGGTGATGTTGATTAGGCTGTGTGACATATATCACATTGCTCAATCAAGCAATATTTGATACTTTCATTGTTGGACTTGATTTGATTATTTTTGCCACTTTGGTATAGTGTCGAATAAGGTACGGGACTGGTTTAAAATATTGTTACTGATTATCATTGATTGTGAATATCTCATCTTCTTTTCAGTTTCAAGAGTAAACTTATATTTCCTAAATGTTCCTATTGGAAAATGTTTGAATAATTTTGGTATGTAAATATATTGTCTTCTTCTCAGTGTGAAGTGCAAACTTGTATTTTCAAAATGCATCGAGTGTAAAATGTTTCAATAATTTTGGTAATCTGATAAGTATACATTGTGGAAACTTATATCTATTTTCATTAATTAGATGGTGCCTAGGTTGCGTCAATTTTTAGTTGTTATTACACAAACAAGCGTTCATCCTTGGCATGTGTACAAACATTTTTTCAGCAAGGTGTCGAGCCTATATGGCCTTGGTTTTAGGCTAAAATTGGGGATGCTAGTTACATGAAAAATATGAGTTGTATCATTAAGCTAAGAGTTTATGGAATCAAGTGGCAATGAGAATTAAATTGTAATTGCAATGATGTTGTTGAGTTGTGTACTGAATGAGCTCTTCTTTCTTGCAGATACCTGCCTATTCAGTCTAACTATTAAAACTACCATGCATTTCCTCTCATAAAAAATTAAAGGAGTGTACAGAGTGAAAATTCAATGGCAAGGACCTCCAGTCCTATTTAAATTTAGTCAGTCTTTAACAAATATAGACTTCGATGGAAATTTTTTTATCATCGGGTTAACAACACTTCACATTAGATACAAAATGTTCAGGGAGACTAGAATGGATTGTAGTTACAAATTCAAAGAGTAGCATCTGTGACATAAGATTTTCATTGTTGTTTCTTACGATACCAAAATATCTTGAATATTTTATGCACTCATCTCAACATACTTGTGTTTACACTTTATCTGATTGAGTTGTAGCATCGAGACAGCTTGGGTGACTTCGCTTTGTTTTTCAAATGATCCTCCATGTGAAACTACCTTGAGAAGAACTGTGATCCCTTTAGTACACACCAGTGAGAAGGCATAATACCATTTCAACAAGAGATGAACATGATAACAAACAAATCCTTGTTGGACCGTACAATCTAGGACTTACATTACTCTCTGAAAATAGTCTTCCATGGCCTCAGTTCTCAAATAAGACGTCATTGAAAGAGCCACACGAACAAAAATCGGATTGCTAAAGCTCTCTAACCGAGAGAGTTTACTTTCTCTTTAAAATTCTCATAAATTATCTCTAAACACAACTGATCTCTTGCTTTACTTAGTCATCATGTAATGGTGGTAGAACGAGTTTAGGAATCCGAGTGAACTTTGTAGCAACACCATCAATAGTAGGTTCTATGACAATTAACTTCAACAATAGGTTCTGTAACATATGAGTGCAAATGATATCAACATCATATTATATGAGTGCACATGAAATGAATATCATATTATATTGCTAAGGAATGTTCGACTATATCCAAATATTCGCAATTCAAATCGTTTTGGGCAATACCAAATCTGCCTGCTAAATCGGGTAAAATATCTATCTGCAAAGCTGGTAGCATTTCTCGAAGTTTGAGTTGTTGTGTTGGACTCCAGCAGATGCTGGCTAGAGATTCCATACATTCTTTGACGCTGCTATGAATATTCGTTTGAGAATTAATCGATAGAATATAAAGGACTTCATCCACATCAGAGAAAGAATGGTTGGAGGACATTGTTATTCTTATGAAGCTAGAAATGCAACTGTGGCCGTTATGGAAATAGGCATGAGAAGATTGTATACCTGATAGAAAATCCTTAAATTCAATGTGTGAAAGGTGAAGGTTTCGCCTTACATCGTCCTCCATTCCACTTCTAATTTTCTCTTCCATAGCCTGAATCAAGGTGTCTAAGTTCACTTTGGGCATAAGGTGTTCTTTCTTTTCCCAAGTGGCAGCGAAATTTTGGTGCAATCCCTTGGTGACCTTGTCCTAGCCCAAACTCTTGTTAAATGAAGAAAGCCCATACCACAAAACATGAGATCCTAGATGCACAACATACAAGCTATCCAATGTAGAGAAATATACCTTGGAATTCAATGTTAAGGAATGTCGATCATGGAAAAGAATGAACTTAAGAAATAGAACTTGAAATATGCCTTTCACACTTTCAATTCCTTCATCGTTTGCTCACATGTTTCCTTGGGGTTCAATTTCTATTTACTACAACATTGAGGAACTTTTTCATTACTTCTCTTGGATCAATTGGGGCAGAGATAGTGTTGATAGCCAGGGGATTTTATGTTTATGTTGTTGAAAATTTCCTTATACTTGTGCCCATGTAGACATTTTTTTTGTGCTCTGTTATCACAAAAGCAGACCTGATAGGCTGCCAATCAAATCAATCTCATGTAACTGTTTCAAACCAACCTTTTGATTGAGGCTTAGCCTCCTCAATCTGAGAGGGCTCTCTCAAGGATTAATGATTTTTGATAGAAATATAGATGGCTAACTCTATGTGGGGTAATAAGCAGATAAACTATAGATATTGGTTGTAAATCACATTAGCAAGTGCACATTGGGCTTATGGAGTCAAAATAGCTTCAGTAAAACCAAACAATCTACTTAGCATGGAAGTCAAGGCATATCAGAGTTCTAGTCAAGAGACATACATGTGAAACTGTAAAACACACAGTCAGTTTGTCTACGAAGGAAGTCAGAGCATCAATGATGAACTTTGAGTAACATAAGCAAACACCACTGCAATAGGGTAGTAAAAAGATGTAATTAGAACAAGAACACACTAGAACTCTTTATGAATTTCAAGTTGGCTAAGTAGAAAACTCTATATTAAGCTAAAAACCAGTGACTTATAATAAGCACAATATTTTGCTAAAAATGTCCAACCCTTAGCATTTTGACTTCTTCATATTTTATAGATCATTTACAACATACGTTAAACTTATCTTGAGCTAGATACATCGAATTCCTAACTTTTGACACCTTGCCTAACCATATGACATGGTATTTATTACAAAATGACAGCTGCAAATCTAATGAACATTCCTATTACAAATAGGATTCAAACTTCTTAACTCTACTCATAACAACCTTATCTAAACTAGATTACATCATTTTCCAACTGTATTCCCATAAGGTCGAATCCAGATGATAAGCTTCAACACTTTATGACCATAACACTGATCTCCATCAAAGTAGGAAATTGTCCCCTGTTTTCTAGGTATAGGACTCTTTGTATTCTTGAGACACTCTGACCATCATGAACCCATCACTTTGAGGTTATTTGTTGTTAGAAACCGAAGTAATACCTGCCCAAAATCATTCTTAAGTGCCAGTTGTCCAAGACCACCATCAAACTGTTCAAAATAGCTGAAGTAGATCTGTGCTACGAAAACTACACAGTTTCATAGCGCAGCCTTTTAACCCTTTTGCCTTCAAAATTTTGGTTTCTTTCCTCCAGGATTATATTCATTATCACTTAACACACCTTCCCTAGCAATTTCAGGTCATAATACACACATTTTATCTTCAATACTTTATGAGAAAGGGTGAAAAAAGCTGCTATAGCAGTTTCATAATGCTTTTCACTCTTTTTTCATTGTTTGCGCTACGAAACTACTCAATGAGCAGTTTTGCCTAGGTTTCTTCAAAATTTAAACCAAAAATGTGCCAAAAATTCAGAATACTACTGGTTTCATCAAAACAAAAAGTCATATGTACTAAACAAAACACAATTTTCATGAGATTCATTCTTAATTTGCCATTTGATTTAGCTTTTGACTTTTTATTGATTGTCATTCTGCACCTTTGTTTTTTAGCTCATCCTGAGTCAATTTCAGCTGCTAATCCAAGTCCTCCATTTGATCTCTAAGTCTTCTATTACTGGCTCTCAAGTGAGTATTGATTACTCTGACAAATTTTGCTTCCTTGATGGTTGGAACTGTCCACGGGAAAAACTGTTCTGCACTGCTTGGAATTTCAGACCTAGAACCAGTTTGGCCTTCCCATACTGCCTTTATTTTTTTGAACTCTGTTTTCTCAATATTGTGCTTTCTGGAACTCTTTCTCATCATAGCAATCTCTTGATTTGCTAACCTCAATTTCTCATCAAGATGTTGACATTCTGTGATTTCTTCTTTTCCCTTCATTGTTCTACTGGCTACATGCTCCACTGTTGGTGGTGAGAGATCAACCACTTCTTCAGGAACTTTGACTGTTTAAATAGTTTCTTGGACCTCCTTGCTGCCTTCATTGAGCTTCTTAGCATCCCTAGTTAAAGGTTTCATTTCTTGAGAGATAATTGCTGCATTTTCACCCTCAAATTCAAGTTTCGTTGCTAACTTAACCTTTTTCTGTTTGTGTTCATCTACTCCAATGAAATCATCTTGCACAATGGATGATTCCTCTTTATCAATTTCATGAAGGATGTCATCTAAATTTCCCTTTATCACTGGGCCGTCCTGTGTACCTAAAACAACTGTTTTTCCCTTTAATGCCAATGCTTGGCTTCTTGTCACTCTCTTGATTTCCTACCTGCTGGAAACTTGTTTTTGTTTTGCCTCTTTGACACTTTTTGACCTCTGTTTTGCAGGTGATGGAGTTGCTGCAACAAGAACTTGTGTCTTCTCTGTCCTTTTCTCAACTTATTTCCTTGGTTTCAAAATTACAAACCTCTTTGATTTTGCAACCACAGGCTGACTAGACTATGCTACTGGTGGTGAAGGAGTTCCTTTAGTTTTAGGGTTTCTAGATGGGGTTAGGGTTTCCAGCTCAAAACCATTCGTAAACAAAAAGGAAGACCAATCCTTGCTTATTTTCTGAAGCTCTTTCAAAACCAATAACTTTATCAAACCATGGTGAAACAAAGATGTTTCACAACCATCAGATTTGGCTTGTACTTTATCAACCATTTTGGTAAGGCTACTATGCAAATAAAAGGGAAAATCTAGTGATATCATACCTGTGAAATGCAAAAGCATCTTAAAATGATAAGTATAAACTTTATGGTATCTACCTTCACATGTAAAGTATCTTTGAATGTTGAACAACGACTTTGCATAGGTGTCTTTGATACAGCTTCTAGGTATTGCATTATTGAGGTCCATATCTGCATACTTAGGTTTCATGAATTCCTTGCATGGTTCCATATCAAATTTAAAAACTTTAAACCAAGATTCCTGTCCCCTTGGTATTTCTGTCACAGAAGCAATAATCTCAGGTGTAATTGGCACATTTAACATCCCAACTTTGGTAGTTGTTCCACTGAAGTTTAAGGAAAATTCTTTAGACACCTGTGTGTGGAAACCTTGCATCTTTTCACAGAACAGAAGACAACATGTTTTGCTAAAAGCCTCCATCACAGTTTGATCTTCAATTATAGCCTTCATATTTTCAGGCTCATATCTTAAGCAATGTCCCCCTCTGTGGACTTTCTTTCCTCTGCTATGCTTCTTAGAAAAACCTGCCAGCGTCTCTTGAATCTATAAAATAGCCTTGCTTGATTAGGATATGAACATCCTCGCTTGATTAGGATGAAGATAGCCTTTGTATAGAATAACCACAGGCTTAGCTTGACTGCTTCAGAGCTCAGACACTCGTATGGAGGTAAATGAAAACGAGAATGACCAAATTAGGCAAGATTTTGAATTTAAGATGTCATCTCATAACTGAATGGTGCCTCGCTCATGCTCTATCATGATGATGATGACTGTGAGACAGGTAAGTACATTGAATCTAATCACTAACTGACTCACCATACCACTATCATATCATTTCCTAACGGATTATGACAAATCTCAGCTCAATTGACAAGACGGTTAAGAAATTGCGCTTTCGTAGCGCCCACAGTGTATTTTTCCCAGTTTGCGCTACGAAAGTATTAGCACTTTCGTAGCGCAAATCCACTTTTTTGAACTAGCGGCGCTACGAAACGGAGGATTCTTGGCTAATTGTGGAAATTTAACCCGAAACCTTGTGGAATGACTCCTAAATGGAAAATGTGAGTATTTGATCATGGAATGGACCTTTAAAAGACTTTATTTGAATTCAATGATGACCTTGAAGCTTTAAAAAAAAACTCTAACCTACCCTTAACCAAATCTTAAAATGACTTTCAAACCCATTTTGAGACCATGATCAAAAACATAGTTGACACAATGATGTTTTGAAAATTTTTGAGTGATAACGTGCTCCATCCAACCTTTCATTGCAAGAAAAGGGATGTTATGATCGGGGAATATATTTTTTACGGTGGAGAATCCAATAATTTCCCTTGGTTCAAGAGTAAATTTGGGAGTCTTGGAATGTGATTCCCATGTATTAAGGGTGTCATCTACTTTAGCATGGAGTGTTCCCACTTGCATCCGTTATTGTTTAAGAAGGATGTTACGAAATGTCCCAAGGGATGCTCCCACATTTGAGGAGAATGGGGAAAGGATTGAAAAAGAAAGAAAAAATTTAAATTAAAAGGTTGATGCTTGTTTGAGTGGGTAGGGAATGCTAAGCTCCTAGGTCTTGGGCTATTAGATTGCTATTATTTTTGTTAGTGTACCCATGCAGTATCCTATAAATATACATCTAGGAAACTCATTTGAACATGCATCTTATCTTGTGGATTTAATATATTGTGAAAAGAGGTTTCCCCCTCAAACATGCTTCTAATTGACCCATTATTTCACTTGATTGAAGCACATATTTCTAATTTGGGCATTTTTTTCATGCTTATTTTGATATTTGGTCCATTAAATTTGTTATATAAAAAAATTTCTTTGTTTCATAAATAAAGCTAAACTAAATTCCGCTAGACAGGTTTCCAAAGCTTTTATACTCAGAAAACCATTTGTTCTATCCATCAATCACAATTAGAGATCCAAAAGGTTTTCTTGTTCAACTTACTTAAGAAGTGTATTGATTATTTTCCTTACAGACAAAAATCAGCAAGATAAATGTTCTTTGTACTTACACCTTTAAAGTAGAATTATCATGTTTGTTTATAATTCTTATCATACCATATGGATTTCATGCACGCTTGTAGAAATAGTGTGTTAATGTCCCTCTATGTATCCCTTCAAAATAGACAACTCATTAATAATTCATAGTGTTTCAACGTAACATAGCTCCAAATTACACATTTTAGTGGTGATGAAAGTATCCCTTAATCCTCGTGTCCATATCTGGGCGATTTCCATATGAACTTCTTTTCCTATCATTTTCTCCTGGTCTTTTGTGGATTTATCATCTTGCTTTAAGTGTTTTTAGTCAATGGCTCAACACGGTTATTGTATTTAATGTATTTGGGTACATTGTGGTTACATGACTACTTATAGCACTACCTTTTGTGATGTTACTATATAATTTGAAATAGCTGCATAGTTACACATTTTCCACATTCCCAAGACTTGCGTTATTTATTTGTGATTGTTTGAAGATATTTTGGAATAACTCGTGTACCATTTCACTGTGCAAACTTGGAACAAAAGTTTTCAAGCATGAAGTTATGATTCCCGATCGTGCTCAAATTCATTGACCCTCATGAGGTGGAACAAAATGGACGAAGCCTATTTTTCTTCATCGAAAGAGATTAGGCGAAGGTCTTTAGACATAGCTTCAAATTCTTCTTAAATGCCCTAGTGATGTAAACAAAACAAAAAAACTCATTGGTATGTGCTACCTACAAATTCATACTAAGAATATCCACCAAAATCATAACATGGTGAAAAATGGTAGCAATTACTAATTCACTAGGGAGATGTTACCATAAATTTTGTTTGCAGTAGCAATGAAATATTAAATCCAAGGCAAATAACAAAGAACTAATTGGGAACAAGTCAATTACAACAAATGAAATTTTATTTGCACTGGCACTTTCCTTAGGTTTGATCCCTAGGATGGATTAAATCGATATCCATTGTCCCATCGAGAAACCGAGTTGACCTTTACCCGTCCTTATTTTGATGTAACACACACAAAGAGTCGAGTCTATATCTATACGAATTCAAACACCTACCTAGCCGCCTAGTAGTACAGGGGTGATGCGACTCTCTCTAGTAAGCCCCTCTTGACGCAACTGACGATAATAAAGAGGTTCTTTTTCTGTTGTTGAGACGATTTACGACTACTATGGTAGGTATCTGAGTGGAGAGTGGACTGTGAGGGGGATCTAGCTGGTGATGTCGCAAGGTGTCATTGTGTCGGTCCTGGTTGCATGATGTGGTTCAGCAGAAGGCGGCATAGAGGGGACTACTTGTGTGGTAGTCATGTCGTGTATAAAGTCATTTCACTCATGAAAACGAAGAGAAATGAAGGTAGGAAAATGTGGGAAACAGATTTAAAATTCTATAAAATAAAATTGTCTAATGATTAGAAGGGATGCAGCGCAGCTTGGTAGCGTGTTTTTTTAGGTACAAAATGTGATTTTTTTGCTTTTCTTGGCCTGGCCATCGGCGAGGCTAAGCAGGTCATAAAAAAGAAATAGAACTTTGGAAGAGGTAGTTCGATATAATTTGGAGAAATCCAATTAATTGGATCAATTCGTAACAGATGCACCTTTTGTAAATATAATTGGTATTCTTTACTTTTTGTCCTATTAGCTGTGTATCCTCGTTGTATAAAAATATTGAAGACAAATTATTTTTGGTAGTGGGCACAAAATCATGTGGTTATTTTGGGAATGATTGCCTCTTGGGTTGCCGCTTGTCATCAAATGATTGAACCCTTTACCTCCTGACTCGACTAGTGTCAATTTATTCAATTCCCTTGCATGTGTCACACATGATTTGGATCTCCTTTCAATAGTACATGCCAGGAAGGCACGAAGACATTACTAAATTTGTAGAAAATTGAAGTTTTCTAGGGGTAATTCTCATTTTAAATATTTTGAGACTTAGATTGAATGTTAAGCAACAGAGTTTTATGAAATTTATGAGCAGCTATATCAAACCAAAGTTTTGAGTTTTTTAGCATCTTTTCATCGCCGTATTGAGTACTGATAATGCACTCATTCACTAATTATTCCAGGATTTACTCACCTAATATAAGCTTAGAAAAGAAGATAAGTCAGGGATCTTTGACATGTTTAGGATCATAACCTTGGTATCACTGTCAACTACCGCAAGTCAAAAAAATTGGCTAGGGCATCAATTTGTCCCTAGTAGGATAAATTCATCGAAGAAAGGATCCTAGATGTACAACAGAATTGAATATCACATACCCATACTTGAACGTACAACATTGTCCTGGTTGCAGTTTCTGCCTCATATTTGAGATATACAGCATAATCCATGCCTACATATGGCTTCAATTAATAGCCTCCCCTGACATACGATGTACATACCTTGTAGTTGGATGCCAATTTTGTCCACGTGGAAGGTATTTCTTTCTTGTTGAATAAGTTGAGCTAGTCATGTGTTATTGTTTCTTGTGATTTCATGAGATGATTTAGCATTTTAGTGCATGAAATCATGCATGCATGTATGATTAATTTACCTTCATTGTATATAAGCAAATTAATAGTTACAGAGTCTTTAAAAGGAACACAGGACTGGTTGAAAATACTGTTACTGATTAGCATTGAGCGTGAATATCTTGTCTTCTTCTCAGTTTCAGGAGTAAACTTATATTTCCTAAATGTTCCTATTGGCAAATGTTTGAATAATTTTGGTATGCAAAATATCTTGTCTTCTTCTCAGTGTCAGTGTAAACTTGTGAAGTGCACCCAGTGTAAAATATTTCAATAATTTTGGTGATCTGATAAGTATAAATTGCACAAGCTTGTATCTATTCTCATTAATTAGATGGTGCCTAGGCCGCGTCGATTTTTACTTCTTGTTACACAATCAAAAATTCGTCCTTGGCATGCGTACAAACATTGTTCAGCAAGGGGTCAAGCCTATATGGCCTTGGTTTTAGGCTAAAATTGGGGATGCCGGTTACATGAAAAATATGAGTTGTAGCATTAAGCTAAGAGTTTATGGAATCAAGTGGCAGTGAGAATCAAATTGTAATTGCAATGATGTTGTTGAGTTGTGTTTTTACTGAGTCAGGTCTTCTTTCAAACAAGAAATTGAAATTGTTGTTGATACCTGCCTATTCAGTCTAACTATTAAAATTACCTTGCATATCCTCTCATAACAAATTAAAGGAGTGTGCAGAGTGAACATTCAATGGCATGGACCTCAAGTCCTATTTAAATTTAGTCAATCTTTAACAAAGCTAGACTCCGTTGGAACTTTTTGATCATCGGGTTAACAGCAAAATGTTCAGGTAGACTAGAATGGACTGTAGTTACAAATTCAAACAGTAGGATCTATGACAAAAGCTTTTCATTGTTGTTTCTTACGATACCAAAAGATCTTGCATATTTTATGAACTCATCTCAACATACCTGTGCTCACACTTTATCTGATTGAGTTGCAGCATCGTGACTTTATCTTATTGAGGTTTTTTTTTTTTTCACATAGAGAAAAAGAGAAAAAACGCTGTTTTATATTAATAGAGACAAAACAGTCCATAAATCATTACATAATGAGCAAGTTCCGGCATCACATACAGGGATATAGAACTAGATAAAAACCATATTGAGTTGTAGCATCGAGACAACTTGCGCGACTTTCCTTTCTTTTTCAAATGATCCTCCATGCGAAACTGCCTTGAGAAGAATTCTGATCCACACAACCAAAAATCGGACTGCTAAAGCTCTCGGCACTTTAAAATTCTCAGAAATGATCTCCAAACACAATTGTTCTCTTGCTTTACCTAGTCATCATGAAACGGTGGTAGAACAAGTTTAGGAATCTGAGTGAACTTTGTAGCAACACCATCAATAGTAGGTTCTATGACAATTAACTTCACCAATAGGTTCTGTAGCATATGCGTGCAAATGAAATCAAAATCATATTATATGAGTGCAAATGAAATGAATATCATATTATATTGCTAAATATTGTTCCACTATATCCAAATATTCGCAATTTGAATAATTTTGGGCAATACCCAGTCTGGCTGCTAAATCGGGTAAAATATCTATTTGCAAAGATGGTAGCATTTCTCGAAGTTTGACTTCGAGTTGTTGTGGAATCCAGCGGGCGCTGGCTAGATATTCCATACATTATTTGACACTGCTATGCAGATTCATTTGAGAAGCAATCGGTAGAATATCGAGGACATCTTCCACATCAGAGAAACGATGGTCGGAGGACATTGTTGTTCTTATGAAGCTAGAAATTACAATCGCTATGGAAATAGGTGTGAGAAGATTGTATACCTGAGAGAATCTCCTTGGATTCAATATGTAAAAGGTGAAGGTTCCGCCTTACATCTTCCTCCATTCCACTTCTAAGTTGCTCTTCAAGGTGTCTAAGTTCACTTTGGGCATAAGGTGTTATTTCTTTTCCCAAGTAGCAGTCAATTTTTGGTGCAATCTCTCGGTGACCTTGTCCTAGCCCAAACTATTGTTAAATGAAGAAAGCCCGTACCACAAAACATGAGATCCTAGATTCACAACATACAAGCTATCCACTATAGAGAAATATACCCTGCAATTCAGTGTTAAGGAGTGCCAATCATGTGAAAAGAGTGACCTGTAAGCTTTTGTATTCATATTTCACAAATTGTGTCCTGTGATACATCAAAGAAACCATCCATGCATTATCGAGTCATATATTTTAACTTTTGCATTAGGAGTTACTTCTAAAAAAACATCAAGCAGAGTGTTGTTACTAAAAAAGGCTGGGAAAATATATTCTTATGTTGAGGCAGTATTTGTTAGAGTTAATGGAGAAAGTTCAGTTAGGATAGGATTGAGATTCTAATTCTAGATCTCAAATCTTAATATTCAGGGAATGGTTCAAACCACCCGATTGTGAGAAAGCCTATATGTATTAGGTTGTTCTCTTGATTCAACGTATTAGATTGAGTGAGTGTTTGTACACTCTTCAAGTTCTCACCTGGATAGTCATTTTGCTTATATTCAGTTTTTTATCATGGTATCAGAGCGCACAATATCAAAGACCTATCAGAGCGCACAATATCAAAGACCTGTGCGTTGGGAGGCTAAGAGCCTGTGTGAGGAGACCTATGCGTTGGGAGGCTAAGAGCCTGTGTGAGGAGTGCTACTGTTAGCAGCTCGTGGAACACTGCTTTGAAGTGGAGCGTTGTTCCTGCTGATCACGTGGAAGCCAACATGCACCTGTGTTGTTTGCGTGAAAGCATTAACTAGCAGGGAGGCGCTGTCCCTCATTATTGGAGGTTGCGTGAAAGCCATGAAGGCATTTATTCTATCGGGCAGAGAAGACCGATTGCTCAAATTGGAGCTGGGTGCGTGGATTGCTGCCCGGTTTGAAGAAAGCCGAGATCTGCTGCATTCGGATTTGACACTGAGTGAGTGCATGGAGCCAGGATCGCTGTCCTTGATAAAGTGATAGTTGATTGACAGAAGAGTGGAGCCTGCGTATGTGATTCGAGAGGCTACGGCGTTCATCGGTGGAGAAAATTGTGAGCGTTGGAGAGCCAACCAACCGGTAAACGGCCACAACGAAAATTTTTTCCTCCCTGACGGTGGATTAGCAAATCGACACAACGTCACAGGATTGCTTGTTGTGTTCCTACAAGAACCGACATCTGCTGCTAAAGCTACAGCATTCTTATAAACCGAGATCTGCTGCGAGCTGTAGCGTGGGAGAGGATTTTGAGACAAATTCCTTAAAGGCCGAGGAGCATCGTTTCTGCTGTGTTTAAATCGGGCAAGCACAACGGAATCTGTGCATTCATCTAAAATGGTGGAGGCGATGATACATTGAGCACGGTCGGCTTGAGAACCGCTGCGTCAGATCCATTGGTGTGGCGAGCGACTGGTGTGATGAGTTAATCCCTATGTGTGGCAACCGTGTGGTGGGCGACTGGTCAGATAATGCTTTGAGGAGTGGTCAGAGGAGCAAATAGGAACGGCCTTGACGAGCAAATAAGAGCAGCCTTGGAAACTTTGGCGGTGTTTGGTGATTCTTCGCAGAGTTGCAGGCATATTACTCCGTAATATATAGTAGCATCGTGTTTTTTTTTGCTATTGGAAAGCATATACCTTGATATCGTTTTTGACTGATTTGATGTCGGAGAGCTACCGACTGGTGCAGACTGAGCGCAGGAGTGTTTGCTGACCGAAGTGGTGGAAGATTTGCGTTCAAATTAGCGTAGGAAAAGCGTCTGGCATGGAAAACTAGCAGCCATGGTGTGTGGGAAAACACCTGCGCTAGACCACTAGCGTAGAGAAGGACCTGTTGTGGAAAAATCGTAGCCAAATGTGTTGAACCTTCATTACGTGGAAGGACCAACGTTGAAGAGCTGATTGAGGAGGGATCAAAGTTAAGAAGTTGCGTTGAGCATTAATCGGGTAGTCAATGCACATGTCAAAAGCATTTTTTGCGTGATTGGTGGATTTGCGTGGATCTGCTGGAGGGATTTGAAGTGGATCGCACAGAGACTGTTGCACATTTGGAACTACGTGGAGCCATCATTGTTGTGGCCAAGGCCAACGGTATGCGTCGATAGCGTGCATACTCAGTTTTTTTTTTTTTTTTTCATGGATCGTTGTGGAGCGATTAGGGATTGAGCAGACTCTGGTGGCTATGATCCGTGCTACCCATATTTTTTTTTGGGATCGAGAAGACTTTGGTGGCAGTACAAACTGTGGATTGTGGTGTATCCGAGACGCGGATATGAGTGCATCGTTTAATTGATGCCGATTTGCTGCTTCAAGAGGTCGTGAGAAGGCCGATTGCTGTGAATTTGGGTGCCATTGAATCTCAATATTCGGTGTTGTCTCAGCCCTCAGACAGGAGAAGCGTGAGGAGCTGTGGTGCCTGTGTGGGTTAACGCTGTAGTGGAAAAAAGTGTTCTTGCAAGGGAGAAAATAGAAGGAGAAAATGGGTCGTCAAAGTAGATTGAAAGAGTCTCGAAGAAATTTCAAGAGAAAGCATCAACGGATGTGTTGCAAAATTTTGTGATTTGTTTCAGGTTGAAGGTGATGGACCAGTTGTTGATCAAGGTGCTGATTTGGAATTTGGTGAGATTATTAAATGGTTAATGCCAAATTTACCATCTTTTTCAAGTATGAACTATGAAAGCTGGGCAAATGAAATAAAAATAGTACTATGGAAGTTAAACTTAGTGGATTATGTTGAAGATGTTATTAATGATAGTGGAGATACATTAGTATTAAGTCTTATAACATCTACAGTAGATGGCAACATCATACTCAGCATAATATATGAATATGGAGAGATTCCTAGTACAAAGTTTTTATGGGATGTTTTAGAGATGAAATATTGTTTGAATAAGGGAAATGATGCTGAAGATATTGCTCTTGATAATGATCCCATATTTGATTGTGAAACTGGAGATGCAATAATGGGTGACGAATGTGTATCTTTAATTGATACTTGTAATGATGAAAACACATCCATTATTGTAGAACCTGAAAGTTTTACTGATGTAGAACCTGCAAGTTTTCCTGATGCAAAAATCAAGTTTGATGAGACTTATATATATCATGATGAGTGGATCAATATGATGATTGAAAAACATCTTATTGATGAATTACTGTTTAGTGAGAAGGAAGGCCTATCGTCACATACAGATCAAATGTAGAACATGCTTGAAGCAACAAAACTGGAAGAAAGCATAATTATGTCAGCAGAAATGGAAGAAGTAGGGAGAAATGGTGAAATGAAAGCTCTCCTGAAGGAGCAGGAAGATGAAAGTAATTGTGGTCATCTTTATAAATCTAACATTGTTTTCTGTGCAGATATTGGTAGACAAGAAACAACAATGAATTTTGAAGAAGAATTGAAGTTTCTTGAAGCATGGCTTGAAACACCATGTCTTTATGAATTAACACAGAAATTGCAGTAATCAATGGTGAAGATATCATCGCTGAGGTTCAGATGATTGACACCGGAAATAGTGAGAAGGAACATTCTCCTATTAAGCCTGCCATAATTCTGAGAAGGATGAGAACAAGAATTCAAGGTTTCCTTCACAGGGGAAGAAATGAGGTGAAAATACATCACTACCAAATGGCGAGGAAGGTGAAACTAAAGCCTCACCTCGGAATGAACAAGTATGGATTCACAAGCATAAAGACTAAGATGAAAACTCTGTTACCAATATTTTTATGTCTTTTACCATTGTAAGACTAGCTGAGACTAGACCAACAGGCATATGTTTTTTTTTTCTTAGTACCCTTTCTCCATTAAGGGGGAGTGTTAGAATTAATGGAGAAAGTTCAGTTAGGATAGGATCGTGATTACAATTCTAGATCTCAGATCCCAATATTCAGGGAGTGGTTCAAACCACCTGATTGTGAGAAATCCTATATGTACTAGGCTGTTCTCTTGATTCAACGTATTAGATTGTGTGAGCGTTTGTACACTCCCAGGTTCTCACCTGGAGAGCCATTTTGCTTATATTCAGTTTTTATCAGTATTGAGCATGAGAACCATCATATATATATATATATATATATATATATATATATATATATATCCTGTGATACATCAAAGAAACCATCCATGCATTATCGAGTCATATATTTTAACCTTTGCATTAGGAGTTACTTCTCAAAAAAACACCAAGCAGAGTACTGTTACTAAAAAAAGGCTGGGAAAATATATTGAGCATGAGAACCATCATATATATATATATATATATATATATATATTTCCTGCAATGTGAATCTCACACTTGAGTGGTCGGAGAATTAAGTTATCTCAAATGGTTGCAAAAAAACAAATGTTCATCTAACCTTGAAATCTGTTCAGAAAATTGTCTTCATGCTAATGAACATTTTATACATTGAATTGCAAATTAACCATAGAATTATTGACATCCGTCACAATAAGGTCCAACACGTCATTGATGATGCAAACTTATTGTGGTTATTTTCTGTAATGTTAATCCAGACCAACTTTTTAATGTTTCAATTTACAGTTCATAAAAATTGAGATGCTTACAATAGGTGTCACCACAACATCCTCATCTGCAATCTCTTATCCACATGCTGCAAAATGCTGCTTGAGGTGTTCCTAAGGGACCTAAATTGGTAACAGAGAAAATATTTCAAAAGAAGTTTCAGTATAAGAAGAATATGAGCAAAATACAGAATGCATTAACTAAAGGTTATAGTTTACAAAAAAAAAATATGTTGGGCTCCGAATTGGTTTTCCTCCTTATAACCTCTTACAAATTTGCTTCACAAAATATAGAGTACCCTGTTTTGTTACATGCTCTTAAAGCTGTCTTGAAATTTAAAAAAACAAAAACAGTGTCCTTCATTTGGCATATTGTACTGTTATTTTCAACCATTTTGAGCATCTTAAGCTGCATGGGAGGCAACTAGAAACAAAGATTCTATAATTCCATTTCACCCTCTCTCAAACTATCTTTGGCGAATTTTTGCTATATATGTATCTGAATATTGTCAAACTCAAACCAATAGAGTGTATTAATAGAGTGTATTCAAATTTTAATTGTATTCCAAAGCCACTTTTTACCTGCTAAATTTTTGTAGAAAAGTTTGAAAGTGAATGTTCCAGTGAATGGCACTGAGCCCAAGTAAATGAAGAGTATTCAATACATATACTCTCTTAACCAGATATGCCTGCACTCCTGTCTCTCTTAAGGTTGGTTGTAGTTATTTTAACCAATATGTTTCATATTTTCGTTTGCAAGGGATATAGGCATCCGTAGAAATTAACATAACAAGCCCAAGAATATTACTATTAAGAACCTGTATTTGGCATTCTTCCTGTGATATTGCAATTGTCCTTTTTTAGCTGAAATTTCTTCTATTAGCCAGCTCTTTGCTCAGGTAGGTAAGGTCCTGATGCTAGAGCTCTGCTAAATTATTGTAAAACACTGTGAACTTTGAAGTAAAATATTTACTTTAGTTGACCAACAAGAAAGCATGTTGAGCTAAGCATCCTTTTTCATTTGCAAATATAAGTCATCTATAAACAGTAAATCTCTCCAACAATGTGCCATGCCAAAATACAGACTTACAAGCAGCTAGCCTCAGTTCATAAAAAATTAATGAGAAAATTTGAATTACAGTTCTCATTTCAAGTCCTTGTAAGAGTACACATAAAAGATTGCAATTTGCCTTTTAGTTCTTCGTCTCCATTTAAATTATGTACATATAAGGAGTGAAATCCTTCATTTAACTTTCAATCATCTGATGTTCCATTACTAATCAATAAACATGTATATAGAGAATAGTGCATCATGGAGATAGGGTTTTCCCTCCCTAGATAAGGTTGACAAGCATCTCCACTTTGGCTCTGATATCACAAAGAATCTATATCCTTCCTATAAATATTCATCTTGGCCGAGAATGTAAACAAGAATCCAAAGCCATTTTCATAATCAGAGAGCCCAGAAAGTAACTAGTATGTAACTTTGACTACTTGATACCTTGGAATTTCTCCAATAAGCTCACCTTTGCCAAAACCCACATACCTTCCATAGATCTTGTAGTCCTGGATAAAAAGGAAAGTGGGCACTTTAATGACATTCATCTGTCTCAGAAGCTCCATGCATTCTTCATTTTTATCTCCATTCATACTTGCAAAAAACTACATTGTCAGTCGTTCTCTTGGCCAGCCTGACTACAATTGGGTAAACTTTGACACAAGGCCCGCAATTCTTCAGTTTACATCTAGAACAACCAACTTGTGGTCCTCTGTATGTTCTTTGAGCAATGCTTCCACATCTTGCATATTATGGAGCTGATGAATAGGAGCATCATTGTCACCATAGTAGAGGACATCACCTTCTAACTGGTTTGGGCCAATGACTTCATCTTTGTGAATCTTCACCATGTTCTTGTAAAAGCTAAAAGGGGGACACATGTTATGTTGTTTTTTTTCCCTTTTCTTTCTTGCACAGAGCTCATTAGTCTGCTTAGACTTATCTCCCATTCTTAGAATGAATCTCACTTTTGGGAAAATCCTGCTGAGGTCGGCCATGAATAGTTGTGACTTGCTGCATATTCCACCACTACAAGCTTGTTCTCTGCAAGCCTGAGGGCTTCATCAAATTCATGTACTGTATGAACCTTCAGCGCCCTATCATCATTTATGTTAATTTCAATCTTGATCAATTGGGCACCACTCAAAGCAGCTCTGAAAATGGGCACCTATTTGAATTTAAAATTGTCCATAATGAGGCTATCTATGGTGGAATCGTTAACAGGCTTGCTTCCCTATAGTCAGTTTGATAGTGCTGAAAATCTGCTTGAATGTATAAAGAGGGAGCATTTTGACGCTCTCTTCTTTGACTAGATCAAAATATTTCCACATAAAGCTAGCCATAGATTTCATTTTTGGGTGCATGTCTCCCAATGTTGGCCTACAATATTGATTTTTCACTTCGATTTTGAAATGGTTCATATGTTATATTTTATGGCTCCTTGGATCTCCAAATCTCTCTCGTCTTTGAATGCTCTTAATAAAGCTCTTTGTCCATGGTGCATTGGGCAAAGTGGATGATGTAGAATGGAACACTAATGGAGCAACTTTGAATGCTCTTTCTCTGTGGTGCGTTGGGCAAAGTGGATGTTTTAGAATGGAACACTAATGGAGCATCTTTGCAGCTTCTTTGCAGCTAAAGGGAGGAGGCCTTAGATGTCTTTGAGAACATTAAAGATGTTTTCCATCCCGACATTGTGGCTTTCAATATATTAATTTCTGATCTTAACAAGAGGCCAATGATACTTTAGTTCCAATCGTAAGAAGCAAAAATATAATGTAATATAGCTATTCAACATATTATTACAATAACCTCGTGCTAAGGTCATACTTTGTTTCAAGGAATGCAACCAGGACACAACAACATCCATTAATTACTTTTCTACGGTTTTCATTGCAGTGGCGAAGTTGCAAAAAATTGTGTAAGAAGAACCACCTTCCTTAACTGCAGCAATCACACTCTCCCTCAATTTCATCACTCTTCTCTTCATCTATGCACCTTCCTCACCCGTCACTACTATCTCCACATTCCTCTTAATCTCAGTCATGTCAATTATTGATGTTTCATCCGTTGCAGACGTAGTGTTTGCTTAAGCAAAGACATGCCAATTTTCCAGACATGGACTATATAAATTTGGTTCAGAAACTGATCTCCAAAATAAGGCTAGCATAAAATGGGTATCCCCATGGTGATGCTCTCCAATGCTGAATTCCATCCACAATGTGTCAGAAAAAAAAAAAGAAAAAAAAAAGAAAGAAGAAGAAGCAATTGAACGATGAGAAAGTACCCTCAATCAAACACCCCTGCTCGCTTTGATGGATGCGCTTTACGAACCCTGGAGGGAAGGTGACCTTGCTACCTTGTAGCAGATCAAGGCACACAACCCAAAGAAATTGTCTCTCTGTAGCCTCCAACCCAAGTGAAAGATGTTGGAACCGTGTCTCGCTTAACACACTCAAGCTTCCAAATGAGACCTATATCATATACTGCCTGTACTGCCTATCCAACCAATCTAGGGATTCCCCTTCCTCTGCCCAAAACCCTGTTTTTATTTCTAATCTGACTCCTGACTTCGAATTTAGAAGGGCTAAGGGAATCAAGGGGCCTATTGGACAGACTGAACCTCCATTCTCAACCACACTGCTGATGGCGGGGGCTTCAAGATGATGGAAGGAATTAAAGATGACCCAACCTATTTCCTTGGGTAACTTGGACATAGAAACAAAAATTCCTGAAAATATTTATTTCCTTTCACATACTGGTTCAAGTCTCAGAAACCCTATATTAAGTCCTACCCAATACAAGAACTTCGGTACATAAAACATACAGTCTGCGGTTGCAAAATATTCGGGCCTTTGGAGAAGTAGACAAAAAGGTATCGGAAAGGCGAATTAGAGATCAGCCGAGAAAATGTTTGAATGATTATCATGTTGCGGAATTATGAAAGGGAGACGCCATTCTTTGTGTAATTTAGTGATGAGGAAATTTTGAGAAATTCAAGCTGAGGGTACCTTGGGTATGGCTATTGCAGATAAAAATATAGTGGGTAGGACAGAGAATCAAAGGAAATCATGTGAGCATCTATTCGCTTTCACCTGCCACTGCGCCGGGCCATTTGGAGATTCAAGTCAAACCCAGAGATCATGATCCGGATCAAACATGGATTTCAAGCGAGTATTCCCTAACAAACAAGTTGCTACCAAAACGACGAGTGCCATGCTAAAGAAATTCTGATCGAGCGTGCTTATGTGGCGAACAATAAATCTAAAAACAGTGTCACCAAGCAAAATATCATAATAGAACGCCTTTGGCTTAAATATGTATGTCAACTCCACAAGACTATTCACTTCATTACCTTATGTTATCATGTTTTAGACTATTTGTAGTATGTCATTATGCTATATGGATGTCTTCAATATGTCTGAGATTCAACAACTGTTGGAAAATGCCAATTTATATATAAGAGAGCTAATTCAAGAGGAATTATACATATTTCAAATGGTTGGTTTCGACATTCAAGGCAATGGGTTGTACATAACCACATATAATTTCTGTTATATCTCCGAAAGGGTAACTATTTATTTGAAATACATTATGACAAAGATAAACATAGATGAGTTGCATCGAAAGAACTTGAGAAATATACATTATTATCATGTATTACTAATGCGAGGTATATATATATATATACTCGATTTTAATACGAAATATATTTTGTTAATAAAGTATACCTTATTATAATTTATATATTGTTTAGTTTATGGTTATATTATTTTTAGTTTATATATATAATGGTTGGTTTTAGTTAATTATAATTAATATGTTTAAACTATGTTTTATGGTTAAATTGTTTTTAGACTGTATATGTTGATAATGGGTGATTTTAATTAATTGTGATTAATATCTTTACATTATGATTGACAAAGCTTTCAAATGGTCGACCACACATATATAACTACAACCAATTTAATATAACGTAAATTTTAACAAATTAATATTTTTTTCAAAGAAAAAAAAAACTTATATATTCATATATAGAATAATATATACATTTCAGTCTATTAAATCTGCTATCCTCGGAGGACTTGCTAAGAAGATTCATCCTTCGCCCTGTATTCCTATTTTCAAAAAATCTCATTTTCCTTTACATCCTATTTTTTTCTATCTCATGTCTTCTTTACATCCTCTGGAAACTTTGTCAAAGATGGGGGACATGAACAACAACAACAAAAAAATAGCAAAAGGCAAGAAATGAAGGGAACTTGAGTGTAGGGGTTACAACTAAATCCCCCTAGCATTGGTTTCTTTTCCAATTTTGTATACATACATCCCAAATGTACCCGAAGGAAGCTCCAGTGCTTCTTTGGAGAGGGCATATGCTTCCACGTTTAGTTCTCACAAAATATGGTTGGAAGTAATCCACTCAAAAGTGGATGTTAAATGTTGAATGTCTTGTTGAATGCGATCAAATCTTGTATTTGGAACAATGACCCTTCCATTGACCCAATCGATGACCAACCTGGAGTCATCGAGAACTTGAAGCCTATACATGTTTTTCATGTTTGTTATTTCAAGAAGAAGATAAATCCTAATAGATTCAGCGTTATTATTGGAGACTCTGCCTGGAAAGTATGTGTTGTATAGAAAATGTGTTTGATTAAAATAAATGACAACACTGACACTATAGTGAGGAGGATCTCCTTGACTCGTGCCATGAAAATATCCCCAAGGGATATCATGGTCAAGCTATTGAATTTGTGGAGCACGTTGAGAGGTATTTTTTTTTTATCAGAGTTGAATTCCTTTGCAAATGAAATGATTCTAGTGGCACACATATCAAAATAATTCTCTTTTTTTTGGAATAGTGTAGAATTACGAGCAAACCAAATACTATCTATTAGAATGCAATGCAAACTAGTCAAATATTGCATTGATTTGTCTAGGATCCCTTTTCTAATGTTGCCGTCAAGAGAAGGGGAAATCCAATGAACTTTAGGAGCGAATTATGATTGGATCAAAGTATATACTTGAAATACAAAGGAACATTTGATGAAAAGGTGAAGTGCAGACTTTGTCTGAGATTTCAATAGCGTACATCAGCTTGGACTTGCCATCCACAAGAGGAGAGTACTTCCCAGGTGATTAGTTTGTTGTTGATTGCTAACTAGGTTGATATTTTGGATTTGAAAGGAGCATTGAGTTTCAATATGGCTTTCCACCACCATTGTTTAGGACCCTCAAAAGTGTCTTCAATCCATGCATTTATTGAGCCCAATACCTTGGCTTGTTTTTTAGTTTCCTTAATGACCTTGAGTATATCATAATTCAATAAATCATGGAATCCCAAATAGAGTTCCACTAGAAACCCATCCTATCTAAGACTTTTTATTTTTGCATAGAAGACATAGTAGCTAGAATTTTTGATTTTGTTGCTTCCTGAGTCAAAGATGCATCCATTTACTCATTAACGGATGAGGGGAAAACATAAATCACCTATAGAATGTCTAGAATTGAGCATATTGGAGATGTTTGAAAGAGTGAATGGAAGTATTGAGCACCTCCCTCTACTTTATCCTTGAAGGAGTGTTATGGAACCATCCTCTAATTTTATCTCCCATTTGGTATTCCTTTTCTTATGAGAGTTTTTAAACTGATGAAATCACTTGGTATTGTTGTCACCAAATTCAAGCCAGACTGCACAACTCTTAAGATGCCAACGCTATTCTTCCAGCGGAATTAGGGTATGTCTTCTTTCCTCAAAAGAGTGAAGCTCCTATGGAGACGTCAAAGAGACTGGGCCAAAATAAAGAGTATAGTGAATATTTGAGAGGTCCACTTCGACCTCCTCTTGTTGGCTAACCAATTTGGCTTGATGAACGTGGCCCAAGCACAAGAAACCATTTTAAGAGTATGAAGGTTTTCCATGAATTGTGCCATATATCATGAATCCTCCTAAGGAGTCAAGTATGTCCACATACAATGAGTAAGTGTGTGATAGTCCTCCTCTCGTGTCCATGTAGGATTGTAACAACACATACAATGAATAAGTGTGTGATAGACCTCCTCTCGTGTCCATGCCGGATTGTAACAAAGAGTATAGGAATTGCTATTACCCCTGGGACTGATATGAACTAATATGGGCTTGTGGTCAAATGTTCCCCATATTCCACCAAAGATTTAAGGGCATAGCCAAAGTTCCATAGCCCCTAAGAGATGAGGAATCGATCGACATGCTTTGCTACCTCACGACCATCAAATCACCCATTACTCTATGTTGGCATAAAATCGATAGACTTGATTTCAATTAAACTGTAACAAGAAATAAAATCCCAAAAGAAAGCACTATGGGGATCCTGACATGGGTTTGGACCCCAAACTTTATGAGAAGAAGCAGTGAAGTTTAGTCACCACCCAAAATTGTGTCAAGATATGAGAAGGCACTTGTCATGACCATATCCTCCATCAAGGTGCAATCAGTATAGGGCAGCCCATATACATTTAAAACTGAAATATAATAATTGAGATCTTTAAATTTCAATTTCATAAGAATTCCAAAAGGTAAAAGAGAGGAAGAAATTGCAGAGTAGTAAGGGCTTCGTCTTGATATGAGGCCTCTAGAATGATCATCATCATCCAAATTACTTAAATACCAATCCTTTAAGAACATATCTAGGGATATCCTTGCTTTGTCTTCGAAGCACATTGTTTCCTGAATGAGAATGACGTCAGATCGGGAGAAGCAACCAATCTTTTGAGGGCTAACAATTTACGGGCATTCCCTAACCCTCAAGCATTGAAAGATAGAATATCCATTTGGACTGAGAGGCAAGGGATTTTCCTGCCATAAGGGCCCTAGAAATGAAAAAATGTTTTCCCTTTATTATTTCAATTAATGCCATTTCTTGGGATTTCTAGAGGTTGGACTTGCGACCAACATGATTTGTGACTAGAGGGTTTGAGGCAAGGCCTCTGCGAGAAGGAGTTTTCTCCAGAGACTTGGATTGAGTGCGAATGGAATAATATTTTTTATCCTTAATGGAGCCGAGGGAGGGAATGGAGGGGGCCAAAGGAGGGGAGGAGTGGGAGGGTGAGGGGATGAGGAAGTAGGGACCAAGGCTTGTGGGGGGGGGGAGAGTGAGTTTAGGAAAGGGAAGGAATGATTCTAGTGGGGGACTAGGAAAGAAGAGTGGACCGAGAGAGATGAAGTTCCATCGAGGGGAAAAGTGGAACTGAAGGGGAGGGACTATAATGACGTACCTAAAGAAGTAGCTAATGCATAAACCTTTGTAGTTGAACCATCGTTAAAAGGAGGGATAGTGACAACATAGACACCTGGATTGGAGGCAGAAGGGTCTAGCTGGGAAGAGGAGACCTTATTTGCTCATTGTTTCCTCCTTTGAGAAGAAACACAATACAGAGGAGGAAGCTAGCAATCCTCCCGAAGGTGCCCAGCCTCGTGGAAACTTCCGATAGTCTATTTTATTAATCCATTTGTCGTTATTTCACTCAATCTCCATGCAGCCAAAAGGCTTTCGTTTAGGCTAACTTCAACCTGAATCCAGACCCATATAAGATTGCCTTTGGTCTCCCATCCAGCCTCTAAGCTGATGAGAGATCCATTTTTTTTCCTTATATAATCCGTAGGAACATCTTTTTCTCATAAAGGGAGGGAAAACCTTGGAAAAATAACCCATACTTAAATGAAATCCACATGTTCCCTTGAACGATTAAAGTTTACTTACAAAGGTTGGAGGGAAAGACCAAATTTCCCTCAGGTTCAATTGCACTCCATTACTCTTTTACAAACCAATTCTAGCCGAAATATGAAGGCCAACCACTGCCACGGAAATAGATGAAAAGTGGAAGAATATCCAATTATGGGCACCCAATAATTCTTAATCCAACTTCCAAAACCTGAGATCCTGTAACTGCCATTGAAATGCCCTATGGGGGATTTTCCCGACAGGTCCAAAACCTAAGAGAAAGATATATTCTTATCGACGACAAAACTAACCAACCCTTATCAACGCATGGTGGATCTCTTCTTCCACCTACCCGAGCTACAATTTAGACCATGGGTCAAAGCTGCACCAGGGTCGACTATTAAAGCATAGGGGGGAAAGGGATTACAATGTGTTGAAAGGGAAAGGGATGGGGATGGAAAAGCAATGAAAGGTGAGCATAGAGGTGAGTAGGAGGGCAAGAGAACCCCATATTGAGGCAAGGGAGGAAGAAAATACTAGAGAGAGAAAGCAGGCACGGAGGAAAGTGGGGGGCTGACAAATGTCGAATCCTCTAGAGGACAAGACAGAGCACCGACACGATGTGTGGCGATATTCAGTTGGGATACAAATATGGGTGGGAGAAGATGTTGGACGTGTATTACACCTTCCCCAAAATATTCCAAATGTCAAAGAAATCGAAAAGGAGTTGTAAAAAGAAGCGGATGATAACTGAAGGTGGGAAAAAAACTAAACAGGCTTGAAGAAATCAAACACACGTCCTTCGAGGAATGGTAAGAGGACCATAGACAAATTGAATATGATTGAAAATAGTTAAATATTTTTAAATTATGATTAGCTAGGGCTTGTTATGGTCAACATATTGGTTGACTGTGCCTATAAAACCACTTTAAAACCATGAACAATCAACTGCAGTAAACTATAGGCAACCATGGTCGTCCTTAGTCAACCGTGGCCATCCATGGTCGCTCGTGGTCATAGTCAAGCATGTTCAACCATGGTCAACTATGGTGACTGCGATTGATAATGTTTCTCCGTAGAAAACTATGGTTTCCCATGATTGATTGTATTTGACCATGGTTATCCATAGGTTCCTATGGTCAACCCTAGAATTTATGGTTAGCCATGTCTATGGAATGCCTCTTCATGTTCAGATAATGTTTTAAGTCCCTTTGTTGAGAAGTACATATAATTAAGGATTCTTAATTGCACTTAGTTCTACTTTTCATTTTAAACCTTTGACGTCCATTTCATTTCACCTAAAAGACCTTGTAGATCCACTGTCCAAGTTAGATTTTCTCTTTGATACCCCTGATTCATTTACAAACTTGTTACAACTTCCACTTGAATCCATTGCCCAATGACTTAGATATTTCCCTTTTCTATCTATGCTGCCTAAATCATCATGTCCAACCAAACAAATCCATGCTTCATAACTAGCCTAAAATCAACCTTTAAAAGAAAACAAGCTCACATCATTGCAAACAATTGAGAGATCCCTCTCTGAGACTAGGAAGGCTAGGTCCTAGAGCTCTAAAGACTGGTTTTGATGTTGCCTTGTCACTTGGTATGCCAATCTGCCAAATCACAGGACTCCAAAATAATGGCAATCACGGTGGGACTTTTGAGTACATAAATGCATGAATACCTCTTAAAACTCTTTAGACCCTCAGTAAATCAAAGAATATCCAGTGAATCTACCACCTCATCGCCACTACAACATTTTGGCGATCACGGTGGGACTTCTGAGTACATAATAGCCTAGCAAACTCTTGTAGACTCACTAAGTCCTTCAATAACCATAGAAACTCAGAAAACCCCAAAAAGCATTTCAGATTGGTTTTTATAATAAACTGGTGGTGGACCATAAAACATTTTACCTTCAGAAAAGCTAAAAAATTTCCACCTGGCGACTCCACTGGCCTCCAGTAGGCCTATTACTTCACTAGTGCTTGTAAACTCCCCTGAGAATGCATTGAGAAAACCCAATCATGCTGATGGTGGAAACAAAACCCTATATGGATTGGAGATGAGGAAACAAAACCCTCTATTTTTATTTTTCTTTGGACAGAAGTACAACAGTCCTCTTTCTCTTGTGTCAACTGATTTTGAGGTTGAATATCTTCTTGAGTCTCTCCTAGAAGATATGGAGAGACTCAAAAAGATATCCAACCTCAAAATCAGTCGACACAAGAGAAAGAGGATTGTTGTACTTCTTTCCAAAGCAAAATAAAAATTCCTCCTCTTTTGATAGAAGAAGAAATTGATCAAATATTAAACAAAAAACCAACCTCCAAACCTTCATTGAAACAAAACACTTGTGATCATCTACCCACTAGGCCTTGTTGTCATGAACCAGAAAATCAACTTATAGATCAATTCAAAGAAACACAAACTGAGAATCCAATATGTTTGATTGGTGAGATTGTTTATACTAATGATTCTCCAACTTTTGATCAGTCTGATGATGATGATGAGCTCCAAGCAGAAACTAATCATGCAGGGCAATCAGTAGTGGATTGGTGTCATAAATTTCATTATCATCAGCTTCAAATCAGTAATCAAACAATGCAGCCTGTCAGAAATAGCTTTCACATAATTGGAAATCATCAATCTATGAATTGTAATGTTGAGGTTGAAAAGAATGAGGAACTTCTTGAGCAAGTTGAAGATAAGGAGTCTTCTCCTGAAAAGGTAGAGGTAATCAAACATACCCTTGCTCAAGAAAATAGTGACCTCTTCACACAGTTCAGTCCACTAAATCAGAACATACCAGGACTACAAGTGGACAACACTGCAATATATGATGATTCCTCCAATTCAGATGATAATGAAGATGAGGAAGAATTTCTTTCTCAAAAGAATCTTAAGCTTGAACTAGTGGAGGAAAAAGTAATCCTGGTTGAAACCTTTCTTTCAAATGCTCATAACCAAGCATTATTTCAAGATCCCTATGCTAATTTCTTGAAGATATTCGAAGAAGGGATAAAGGTTGTTAGAAGCAGTGTATTACCAAAAGCAAGAAGATTTTTTAGCACCGTTGCTAAAGAACAGGGGAAATGGGAGTGGCCCTGTTTGTCCAGCATGCTCAAGGAGATGAGCAAAGACCAATCATGGAACCATTTACTTGATTGGCTATATTGGAAAACGGAGTTCATCAGCTAAATATGTAAATTTTCCAGGTTAGATTAGGTTAGATAGGAAATCAAATAAGCTCAGCCTGTGAGCATTTAGTTAGTTTTTGTTTTTGGTTTGAAAAAGAATGAAAAATATAAAAAGAAAAAGAAGGCAGATTAAAAGAAGGAAGGTACAGCCCCATACTAAAAAATAAAAGAAGAATCTGAAAGTGTGCAAGCTTAAATTCCACTACTAAAAGAAAACACTGCTATTTAGTCATATAGCCTAATCATGACTAGATAGATTTCAATTTACTGTTGATAGGTTAGTGAAGAAGATTTGCAAAAATGTTTAATCTTGGCTTATCAGTGGAATAGATTAGGATAGAAGAAATAATGGTTCAAACATGCTCAAAATCTGAACCAAAGAAAAGAAAGAAAAAGATGTCTCTAAATAGATCAAAACTTGAGCCAAGAAGAAAGAAGGATGTCTTTTATTTTCAGATCTTAAGCCTTCACAATTTTGTTTTAATTTTCTACAAATAAAAGTCTATGTGCAGTTGGTTTCTTATGTCATAGACACTACAGCAAATCAGACTGTTTAATCCTGATTTTTCTGTGTTTAAATTTATGTTTTAGAATGTAGAGAATGCAGATCTATCAAACAGCTTAATCTTGACAGATAGTAGATTAGGCAGAGAAGCTTTTGAGTTCAACTGTTTAATCTGAACTCATGGAAGAAATAAGAGTAGAATAGATTAGTTTTTGCTTTCAAAAAGAGTAGAATGTTGATGTCAAAGAGTTTTCCAGTCCAAGTGCATTCAGAAGAAGAAAAAATGCTAGGACAAGTAGGATTGGGTAGGTAGTGATGCTGCTTTGAAAAATGTCATATGCTACAAATTGCTGAAATGTTCTCAAATCCAAAGATAGCCAACAAAAGAAAGGAAAGAATGTTGCCCAATGGATTAAGACACTGGTCTGCTGAAAGCCAGAGATTGATAAACTGAGGTTCTAGACACCTGAAGAGCAAGCTGTCCTCCCCAGGTGGAGCCACTGTTAGCCATCTATAAAATTTTGTCATATAAAATGATGGCTAATTGAATTTTTCAATCTTCAAGAAACAAATTTTATGCAAATCTGTGAGTTCTTGAAACCACAACTGTTTTCCCTATCCAAAAGGATCATTTTCATTAATATTTTCATTATGAAGATCCTTCAAGAAACCCTGCTGTTATAAAAGAGACTGTTTTTAAGCCATTTTCTCCGCCATTTCACCTTCATAATTTCCTCCAAAATCCCTCCATTTCACTCATTATCTCACCCATCCTAACAACACTCCCTTATCTTCTAAAAAGGCCCCTTTTCCCCTTTATTTTTCCCATTTCTCCTAAAAAACCCCGTTTAACCTGATAAATCCCCTTTATTTGGTTTAAAATCACCTTTTCTAACCTATCGGAATACTTTAAAAAGGTTCAAAACCCACTTTTTAACCATGTTCCGACCTTTTTTATAAAGTAAGGCCTTAAGCCCTTGAGGGCTTAAAGACCTCCGCCCCTTCATTCATATAACCGAGGCCTGTGGCCACCCACTATGAGCCTTAAGCCCCCATCGGCCATCGCACTTCAGCAATTCCCATTTCCTCGTTCCCAATCCCTTTTCTCCATCGATGGATTCCTAACCGTCGATCTCTCCTAAATCGGATGACCATCGCACTTCGCCTCCCCCCATCGACCATCGCACTTCGCAACTTCCCATTTCCACTTTTCAAACTCCTTTTCTTGTCCACCTCCGCCGATATAATTTGGACCGTACATCCTCCAGATCCAATGGCCCGCGCTTCCCCAAGCCATTTCTTAACCCGCGCCCGATGATTTCTCCTCAACAAATATCCACCGTTGATCAAAGGCCCTCGCCCTAGATCCAACGGTCTCTGCTCCTTCCCCCATCATCCATCCTCTCGCTCGTTCATCCTCATAAAACGGATCTCCGTCGTTGCTATTCTCCATCCAACGGCTGCCTCACTCCCGCATCTCAACCTATCCGCTCACCCATACCCCCGTCCACTCTTTGCTTGGATAAATCTCCACCGTCGATATTCTCCATCCAACGGCTGCCACACTCCCGCATCTCAACCTATCTTCTCACCCATACCCCCCGTCCACTTTGTCCTTGGAGAAATCTCCACCGTCGATCTCTTCCATCCGATGGCTATCGCTCTATCCCTTACCATTTACCCCGCCCATTAATCATCCCACTCCCCGACAAACTGCTGACATCCGCTGCTGGGTCCCACTTGTCCCCACCATTCCTCCCGTCGAGCACCTTTTACCATCTCTTGCATCCCCAATCATCGATCTGGCTCCCCTAGATCTGATGGCCCACAATCATTTTCACGTAGATTTTGCCGAAACGTTTTAACGCGCAACTCCAACGCAAAATAAGCGGTTTCGTGGCGGATAGGCGTCATGGGATGTATTGTGTTCAATCGAGCCGATACCACTTACCGCCTACCCCGCAAGAGAATACCACCCCGGTATTCCCCAAAACAACCTTCACCATTCCGCGCCATTATTCAAAATTCATTTCGGTTTCTTCTGATTCCGCCATGGATTTCCCCTTCCCTGCAATTTCTCCATAACCCCTCCTTGAGCCTCTGCTAGCAGTTTTATCCAAAAAAACACAGGATTTATTAATATTTTATGTTGAGTTGATGGTTTAATCGCAGTTTTGTAGCATAGAAGTCGTCCCACAGTCACTAAAGGTGACAAAGGATGAGGATGACAATCCCATGTCTAATCAATATAGAGAAAGGGACTCGAAGGATTAATTCCAAGCTCAGATCAATGTTTCATGGACATTGGTTAGCCAATGAAACTCTCCAGCGCAGCGTTAGAAGACACCTATACAAAAAGCAGTTACAAGATCAGTGAAAGATAAAGGACACAGGGTTAAGAAATAAAACAAATGTTTTAAAAAGAAAACAGAGAAAGGACAATGAAGCGAGATTAACAAAAGATCGAGGCTAAAGGTCCTAAAGCACAGTTATTGATTAAATCAATCATAAAGCAGTAAGACAGAATATTAAAGGAAAATCAGATGTTAAAGACCTATTACCAAGTGTAAAGGTTAAACAAAGACAACATTAGACCAAAAGACAACCTCGAATGAATTAAACAGAGGCAGTTATTTCCCCAAAAGATCTAATTGACACCTTTCACCTACTTTCTACCTACAAAGATAAACAAGCAGTTATTACACAATAGAATATATTTTAAATTGTCATAACAATTATTGTAAAGATAGGATAAAGCCTTAAAAGTCAATCTTTTCTCCTATCTGCCTCTCAGAAGTTAAGACAGAGTTAATAAAACAGAGAAGTAGTTGCACCTATTTCTACCTTATGCCTTGCATGGTTTTCAAAGCTAGAAATACATTTACTCTGTAATTAATAACCCTCAAACCCTAGATCAGTTCCACCTCCTCATTTGCAGCATAAATACTGCATTGGAACACATTGTAAAAAGTGTGGGCATTTGATGACTCTTTGAATTAATACATAGTTCTGCTGAAGTTGAAAGAAAATTGATGTTCTGGAACTTGTGGATGTTTTGACCTATTTGTTAATGGAGAAAGCTCTGTCATTGGATCCCTAAGCTTGGCTATTGGTGAAGTACTCTAAATCTGTTATTGTTATTTCCTGTTTCATTATGATTCACCATTCTCTGTTACAATAGAGTAAAAGGTTTAGGCTAAGAAATGTCTTTTGAAATCACCTTAGTTCTGTTTACTCTTCACTGTCTTTATGTTTTCTTCTGCTGAGATATTCTAGAAAATTCTTAATTGCTCTTCAGAACCCTTATGCTTGTTTACTTCTTAAATAGTTAAATACAGTTGGCCTCAAGAATGATTTATGGTTTTCCCTGCTTACTTGCTGCCACTTAAAAACTGTTTCTGAAGTCTCCCTTCGAAGTACCGTTGCCCAAAGTCTGCCAAAGAGGTTTTGTTCCGATCATACCATTTGTACTTGCTCAAATAATTGTTTTGAAGGTCTTTATAGCTGTAATCAAAGATGTTTAGGCATTCCCCCTTCAATGATACAATTATTTGTGAATCTTTTATGTTTTCTAAATTCCTTGAAAGTGAAATCTTTGGATGAAATAGAGCATTCCTTTACTCCTAGATTTCATTTGAAAAGTTTGTCTTGAAATTGTTATTTGTTGAAGTGTGGTTTCTAGAATTTATGGTTAGCCCTGTCTATGGAATGCCTCTTCATGTTTAGATAATGTCTTAAGTCCCTTTATTGAGAAGTACATATAATTAAGGATTCTTAATTGCCCTTAGTTCTACTTTTCATTCTAAACCTTTGATGTCCATTTCATTTCACCTGAAATACCTTGTAGATCCATTGGCCACGTTAGATTTTCCCTTTGATACCCTTGATTCATTTACAAACTTGTTACAATTTCCACTTGACTCCATTTCCCAATGACTTAGAGATTTCCCTTTTCTACATATGCTGCCTAAATCATCATGTCCAACCAAACAAATCAAACAAATCCATGCTTCATAACTAGCCTAAAATCAACCTTTAAAAGCAAACAAGCTCACATCCTTGCAAACAATTGAGAGATCCCTCTCTGAGACTAGGAAGGCTAGGTCCTAGAGCTCTAAAGACTGGTTTTGATGTTGCCTTGTCAATTGGTATGCAAATCAGCAAAATCACAAGACTCCAACAGCTCCAAAGAAAAATGGAGAAGAGAGGGATAGACGGGGGAGATGTCATAGTCGGCAAAAGATTCAGAAAGACTGTAGTTACTGGCTCGCCGGTAATTGCAAGCATACAGGAGATGATTGTAGATACCTCCACTCACACAATGTTGGAGGCTCCAATATCACTTTCTTAACCAAGCTCGTTGGTCATAGTAACAAGGTAGGTAGCTTCTCGGTTTATTTATTTGTTTTGCATATTCTTACCTTGTTTTGGTTTTTACCCATTCTTTGTTGGTTTCCTTATTTTATGTTATCTGTCTCTTGGTTTCCTTATTTCTTTCCATATCCATTTGATTTGGTTTCTTCCTGTTCCTGGTTTCTTTCATTTATGTGCATTGTTTCATGGTTTGCTTATACTTTTTGCATATCCGTTTGATTTACTTCCTTCCGACAGCCTATTCGAGGGATTACTTTTCCTTGTCATCTAGGGGCTGCTGCCAAACTCTGTTCTGCTGGACAAGACAACAAGCTTATGGTATGGGACTACCATACAGGCCAGGTACTTTGAGCTTTTATTTACACTAAACTCTTCTATTGTCTATTAATATCTTCAACGAAGCTTACCATCTTCTTTCTTAAACAGGGTACAAATATTCCTTTACATGGCGTCAGCGAAGTTGGATGCCTCCTTAGTGAAGGTCCCTGGATTTTTGTTGGCGTTCCTAACGCTGTCAAGGTAATTTAACGAGATTAAGCTTAGTATTAGAATTGATTTTGTCAAAATGATTTTCTTCGGGTTGCTAACACAGTGGATTTATATTTCAGGCTGGGAATACTCTCAATTCCATGGAACAATCTTTAGATGGCCCCACGGGATAATTTCATGCCCTTATTGTCGCTAATCAAATGCAAATTCTTTTCACTCGAACAGAAGTGAGTCTCCTAACCTGCCTTGGCTTATGTAGTCATATTTGTTGTGACAAACCCCCTGATCTAACTAGAGATGGTCACTGGGTTACTTGACTCTCCTACAGTTTTCTGGTTTTCTGGTTTTTTTTTACATAATTCTTTGCTCGAATAGAAGTGAGTCTTCTAAACTTCCCTAGCTTAAATAGTCATATTTGTTGTGACAAACCCCCTGATCCAACCAGAGATGGTCACTGGGTTACTTGAATCTCCTGCGGTTTTCCCATTTTATTTTTTATTTTTAACCCCCTGATCTAACCAGAGATGGTCACTGGGTTACTTGACCCTCCTGCAGTTTTTTTTTTTTTTTAAAATACATAAATCCAAAAAGAGAATTTCCTTCATATGTACATACTACACCATTTGACTTGACAATTCCTGATTCATGAGACTTCATATGTACAGACTACACCATTTGACTTGACAATTCCTGATTCATGAGACTTCTTAACACCACCACATATCCTGACATGGCCAATGATATTTAAATCCTCTACAAAAATAAAGTGGCCAAAGGAGTCTGAATTTTGACATTGTTCACTGACAAATGCATACTGATAATGACAGACAACCACGTGTGGATGTCACCATTTATTTATAAAACTAGCAAATGTAACATCTTCTGTTGTATACTAAAAGTACACTATTTGTATATATTATTGTAACCAGAATGATTAGAAGGACAATCCTTCAGCTCAAACCCAATCCTTGACCTATCCCTCTATAACACATCCCCTTAAGGATTATTTCATTATTATGCCTGGTTTTTATAATTGAGGAGTGGATGAGGCCCATGTACTGTCCAATCTGTTCTCGGTGTGCTAGCCTTGCAAGAATAGAGACCTCAAAGCTTAATTTTCCATTAAATACCCACCAATATGATGGTGCAATCTACAAGCCTACTCCAAGGAAGGATAAAGTGACATTTAGGCTAACCCCCAATAGATTAGGTTGCATGCTTAAGTCCCATTGAACCATAATGTATATCTTCTCATATAAGAGCTTTGTAAAGTCTTCACGAAGAAGTTCTTGTTAATCTGAAACTTAACAGCTAAATGAAAATTGCCCCTTCACTAGTCTACCATGTCAAATCATCTTAGGCAATTCAAGAATTGCACAAGGATAAAAACAACTAAAATCTATGATAGAATCAAACTCAATGAGTTTCATACAACAAGGTCCTCTTTCATTTGTAAACCTTACCTTATTTTTTTAACTTTGACAGTGATGAGGATAAATTGGTGGATTTGCATGGTTTCTACTACGGAGGTCACAAGGTAGTGAAAACATTAATGTTTGGACCAACAAATTCAGTGTTTGAACCAAAATTGGATCCAGAGTTTAATGTATAATTTCAGCAAGGCAACCATTTTGTCATACTATTACGACACCTAGATTTTTAAGTCATAAATTTAAGACATTCTGTCAGCTAGAATTGGATATATCAATTTACATTTTTTAGCAAGGCAATCATTCTATCATGCTATCTTTTCCCTTACTGGACAACACCTATACAATATTTTGTCACCTAGATTTTGAACTCATAAATTTAAGACGTTCTGTTAGCTATAATTGGATATACCGATGTACAATTTTCCGATGTTGCGAACATCGGCATCGATTTAAAATCGACAAGGGTCTAGAAAACCAAAAAATCGTAAAAATCTGGAAAATATCAGCAAAATATCGGCAAACATCGGAAAAATTAAGATACCATAAAAATATCTTTAAAAATCGGGAAACATCGGCTAGACCAAAAAATCATAATTCCGAGATAAAATTGGGATGTTATCGAGATGTTTGCAACACCACAATTTTAAGCAAGGCAACCGTTTTGTCATGTTGTCTTTTCCCTTACTCGGAAACACCTATACAACATTTTGACATCTAGATCTTGAACTTAGAAATTTAAGGCCTCAACGTAAACTATCAATAGTGAGATTATTATTATTATCATTCTCATGATATCCTTTCCATGCAAAGGGTATCTTATTTTTTACTCCAAATTGACTGGAATTTTACAGCCAAATTAAAAAGCTAGCACAACGATCAAAATAGCATGCAATCATTTAATGTTACAAGAAGAGGATTTTTGTAAGGGCATACAATCATGTATCTATTATACATTCATGTAGAAGGAACATGGAATTATTTAAGGAAAACTATGATCGTTTGGGAGAAACTTTGCCTTCATCAAGAAAGTGAAAAAAAATCACACAGTATAGTTGTCTTCTCCATCATCTCTATTTCCTTCTAGCTTATGCCTCCATCAGTATTATTTATTTGTTAATTTCAGTTCATGATTCCAGTTATTGCCTGTGGAAAAATCTATTCGTTGATGTTTATCTAGGTTTACCATGTTTTCTCGAAGAGAAAATATTTAAAACACTTGGACTTTGTAACCAATAGAAAACTAAAATATATTGTGCAATTTAGCATATCTTGGTACTGATTTTGAACACACATAAATATTGAACAAAAGGAAGAGCTTTGAAGTTTGAACATCAAAGAAAAGTGAGGAAACAATATAGAATAAAAAGACTGAAGTGTGTTGAAACCTAATCAAAAGAACCTGTCATGTTACGAAACGTGTTCACTATGATCCTGATTGGTATGAAATCGGTTTCCAAGAGGCAAGGTTATTTTAAGTCATCATTAAATTATATGCCACCAGATTGGAACATGTCCAAGGCTGGAACATAATTCAAATACATCCGAGACATCATGTACTATTTTGATATCTTGAATTTCTTCAAGTGTCAGGCACCACTATCTGAAGTTTGGTGACCGAGTCTTAAGTGGACCTAATGTTTTTCTTCATGTCTGTTGTCTCCTGTGTGGGTCATTCAACCTATGGAGGAACCTTGTGTGTGTGTGTGTGTGTGTGTGTGTTCCGACAAGAGGGAGGAGGTAAGCACATCTCCGTCTCCTCTGCATCCACGGCACTTGGGTTCCCCTCCCATCCTTCTCGCTAATGGGTCGGGCAGCAAGCATGAATCCAGGTTGGACCCCATGAGGGGCAGGGAGCCAACCCCAATCTCGACTATAATCCGAAAGGGACGGAGCGGCAATTCCCGACTATTTTTGCATGGAAATTTAATTCTCCTGCTAATGCCTTTGAACCTGTATTTTCCCTCGCAGGGCATACCCTGCATGTTGTCTCATTGGTCTCAAGGGCAGGCAAACTCTACTCTGCTTCCATGGACCACACAATAAGGGTATGTTTCTTTGCTTCTTGCCCACTACTTTTATTTGCATTTCTTTACACAATAAGTTACTTTTTTTGGGTGGGCTAAACTAGTTAATAGAAGCACATATAAACATTGCTTTCCTTGCAAGCTTTGATGTTTTTCATGCACCTGCAGTTTTAGAAAATGAATTATGTACCCAATTCGAGATGAGTTTATATTTGACAGTTGTAAGGAAATTCACAGGTTTGGGATGTGGAAATTTTTCAATGTATACAGACCCTTAGGGATCACAAGTCAGTTGTAATGTCTCTTCTCTGTTGGGATGACTATCTCTTTTCGTGCTCATTAGACAAGACAGTGAAGGTAAGGAAGGCTTCATCATATGTCCTTGTGCCGTTCGGCAAATAAAATGGTGCACAAACTTCATTGGAGTTTCTAACTCATCAAATGCAACGCAGGTATGGGCCGCTACATCAAGTGGAGCCTTGGAAGTGACTTACACTCATAATGAAGAACATGTAAATTTTGGACGTGACACAACATTTTATCTGATGGGCCATCTCAATTTTATTTCAATTATTGCGGGCAAATTTTAATGTATTTTATTGGAAAATCAACTGCACTTAAGAGAAACTTTGATAAATAGAAAACATGAACTTGTCTGTTTTATTATTATCATTATTATTTTAATGTAGTAGGGCCTTGCATATAAGTGATATTTTGTTTGGTTGTAAGAATCGAGTCAAACTATACTATTAAGTCACTTAGATATTGCAAGGCTTGTGTTTCTTTTCTCAAAATTAAGTGTTGTTAATTTATTTTGGTTTTGCTTTTGACAGGGTGTTCTTGCACTATGTGGAATGAATGATGAACAATCCAAGCCTGTCTCGCTTTGTTCCTGCAATGATAACGGTGTGCGCCTCTACGACTTGCCATCGTAAGTATAGCTGCTCTCGAGTTCATTATACTAAAACATTGGAAAATGGAAAATCATTTTTGGTCGCTCTTAGAATGAAAACAAGTTGGGCTTCGGAATGCCTTTGGGCTATTTAAGGGTCATTCTATCCCCGTTTTAAAAGTACTACATGGACTAGGAAATTGTTCATGTGCTTATTTATGGAGTTACATGAATGTGCTAATATTGTTTGTTTTTTGGTAAAATAACATTTACGTGTTTTGTCTTAGGTTTAAAGAACGATGTAGACTATTAATATTAAGAACCTGTATTTGGAATTCTTCCTGTGATATTGCAATTGTCCTTTTTAGCTGAAATTTATTCTATTAGCCAGCTCTTTGCTCAGGTAGGTAAGGTCCTGATGCTAGAGCTCTGCTAAATTGTTGTAAAACACTGTGAACTTTGAAGTAAAACATTTACTTTAGTTTGACCAATAAGAAAGCATGTTGAGCTAAGCATCCTTTTTCATTTGGAAATATAAGTCATCTATAAACAGTAAATCTTTGCTACAATGTGCCATGCCAAAATACAGACTTACAAGCAGCTAGCCTCAGTTCATAAACCATTGATGAGAAAATTTGAATTACAGTTCTTATTTCAAGTCCTTTTAAGAGTACACATAAAAGATTGCAATTTGCCTTTTAGTTCTTTGTCTCCATTTAAATTCTGTACATATAAGGAGTGAAATCCTTCATTTAACTTTCAATTATCTGATGTTCCATTACTAATCAATAAACATGTATATAGAGAATAGTGCATCATGGAGATAGGGTTTTCCCTCCCTAGATAAGGTTGACAAGCATCTCCACTTTGGCTCTGATATCACAAATAATCTATATCCTTCCTATAAATATTCATCTTGGCCGAGAATGTAAACAAGAATCCATAGCCATTTTCATATTCAGAGAGCACAGAAAGTAACTAGTATGTAATTCTGACTACTTGATACCTTATAATTTCTCCAATAAGCTCACCTCTGCCAGAACCCACATACCTTCCACAGATCTTGTAGTCCCGGATAAAAAGGAAAGTGGGCACTTCAGTGACATTCATCTATCTCAGAAGCTCCATGCATTCTTCATTCTCATCTCCATTCATCCTTACAAAAAACCACATTGTCAGTCGTTCTCTTGGCCAGCCTGATTACAATTGTGTAAACTTTGACACAAGGCCCGCAATTCTTCAGTCTAGCATCTAGAACAACCAACTTGTGGTCCTCTGTATGTTCTTTGAGCAATGTTTCCACATCTTGCCTATTATGGAGCTGATGAATAGGAGCATCATTGTCACCATAGTAGAGGACATCACCTTCCAACAGGTTTGGGCCAATGACTTCATCTTCGTGAATCTTCACCATCTTCTTGTAAAAGCTAAAAGGGGGACACATGTTATGTTGTTTTTTTTCCCTTTTCTCTCTTGCACAAAGCTCGTTAGTCTGCTCAGACTCATCTCCAATTTTTAGAATGAATCTCACTTCTGGGAAAATCCTGCTGAGGTCAGCCATGAATAGTTGTGACTTGCTACATATTCCACCACTACAAGCTTGTTCTCTGCAAGCTTGAGGGCTTCATCAAATTCATGTACTGTATGAACCTTCAGCACCCTATCATCATTTATGTTAATTTCAATCTCGGTCAATTGGGCACTGCTCAAAGCAGCTCTGAAAATGGGCGCCTATTTGAATTTAAAGTTGTCCACAATGAGGCCAACTATGGTGGAATCATTAACAGGCTTGCTTCCTTATAGTCAGTTTGATAGTGCCGAAGATCTGCTTGAATGTATGAAGAGGGAGCATTTTGACGCTCTCTTCTTTGACTGGATCAAAATATTTCCACATAAAGCTAGACATAGGTTTCATTTTGGGGTGCGTGCCTCCCAATGTTGGCCTACAATATTGATTTTTCACTTCGATTTTGAAATGGTTCATATGTTATACTTTATGGCTCCTCAGATATCCAGATCTCTCTCGTCTTTGAATACTTTATTGCTCCTCAGATCTCTCTCCAGATCTCCAAATCTCTCAGATCTCCAGACATGGACTATATAACTTTGGTTCATAAATTGATCTCCAAAATAAGGCCAGCATAAAATGGGTATCCTAATGGTGATGCTCTCCAACGTTGAATTCCATCCACAATGTGTCTGAAAAAAAGCAATTGAACGATTAGAAACTACCCTCAATTGCGGACACCACGACACCAAACACCCCCGCTCGCTCTGATGGATGCGCTCTACGAACCTTGGAGGGAAGGTGACCTTGCTACCTTGTAGCAGATCAAGGCACACAACCCAAATAAATGGTCTCTCTGTAGCCTCCAACCCAAGTGAAAGATGTTGGAACCGTGTCTCGCTTAACACGTGTCACGCTCAAGCTGCCAAATGAGACGTAGATCATATACTGCCTTGACTGCCTATCCAACCAATCCAGGGATTCCCCTTCCTCTGCCCAAAATCCTGTTCTGATTTCCAATCTGATTCCTGACTTCGAATTTAGAAGGGCTAAGGGAATCAAGGGGCCTACTGGACAGACTGAACCTCCGTTCTCAACCACATTACTAATGGCGGGGGTTTCAAGATGATGGAAGGAATTAAAGATAACCCAACCTATTTCCTTGGGTAACTTGGACATAGAAATAAAAATTCGTGAAAATATTTATTCCTTTCACAGACTGGTTCAAGTCTCAGAAACCCTATATTATGTCCTACCTAATACAAGAACTTTAGTACATAAAACATACAGTCTATGGTTGCAAAATACTCGGGCCTTTGGAGAAGTAGACAAAAAGATATCGAAAAGGCGAATTAGAGATCAGCTGAGAAAATGTTTGAATGATTATCACGTTGCGGAATTATGAAAGGGAGATGCCATTCTTTGTGTAATTCAGTGACGAGGAAATTTTGAGAAATTCAAGCTAAGGGTACCTTGGGTATGGCTATTGCAGATCAAATTATAGTGGGTAGGACGGAGAATCAAAGGAAATCATGTGAGCAAATGTTCGCGTGCACCTGCCATTGCACCAGGCCATTTAGAGATTCAAATCAAACCCAGAGATCATGATCCGTATCAAACATGGATTTCAAGCGAGTACTCCCTAACAAACAAGTTGCTACCAAAACGACAAGTGCCATGCCAAAGCAATTTTGATCAAGCGCGCTTACGTGGCTAACGACAAATCTAGAAACAATGTCACCAAACAAAATCTCATAACAGAACGCCTTCAGCTTAAATATGTATGTCAACTTCACAAGACTATTCACTTCATTGCTTTAGGTTGATCATGTTTTAGACTATTTGTAGTATGTCATTATGCTATATGGATGTCTTCAATATGTCTGAGATTCAATAACTGTTGATAAATGCCAATTTATATATAAGAGAGGGAATTCAAAAAGAATTATATATATTTCAAACGGTTGGTTTCAACATACAAGGCAATGGGTTGTACATGACCACATATAATTTTTGCTATATCTCTTAAAGGGTAACTATTTATTTGAAACACATTATGACAAAGATAAACATAAATGAGTTGCATCGAAAGAACTTGAGAAATATACATTATTATCATGTATTACTAATGTGAGGTATATAAATATATATATACTTGATTTTAATACGAAATATATTTTGTTAATAAAGTATACCTTATTATAATTTATATATTGTTTAGTTTATGGTTATATTATTTTTAGTTTATATATGTTGATAATGGTGGTTTTAGTTAATTATGATTAATATGTTAAACTGTGTTTAATGGCTAAATTGTTTTTAGATTTTATATGTTGATAATGGGTGATTTTAATTAATTGTGATTGATATCTTTAAATTATTATTGACAAAGATTTCCAATTAATATAACGTAAATTTTAACAAATTAATATTTTTTTCAAAGAAAAAAAAAACTTATATATTCATATATAGAATAATATATACATTTCAGTCTATTAAATCTGCTATCCTCGGAGGACTTGCTAAGAAGATTCATCCTTCCCCCTGTATTCCTATTTTCAAAAAATCTCATTTTCCTTTACATCCTATTTTTTTCTATCTCATGTCTTCTTTACATCCTCTCAAAACTTTGTCAAAGATGGGGGACATGTACAAAAAAAAAAATAGCAGAAGGCAAGAAAGGAAGGGAACTTGAGTGGAGGGGTTACAACTAAATCCCCCTAACAATGGTTTATTTACCAATGTTGTATTCATACATCCCAAATGTACCCGGAGGAAGCTCCAGTGCTTCTTTGGAGAGGGCATATGCTTCCACGTTTAGTTCTCACAAAATATGGTTGGAAGTAATCCACTCAAAAGTGGATGCTAAATGTTGAATATCTTGTTGGATGTGATCAAATCTTGTATTTGGAACAATGACCCTTCCATTGGCACAGTCGATGACCAACCTGGAGTCATTTAGAACTTGAAGCCTATACATGTTTTTCATGTTTGTTATTTCAAAAAGAAAATAAATCCCAATAGATTCAGCATTATTGTGTGAGACTTTGCCTGGAAAGTATGTGTTGTACAAAAAATGTGTTTGATTAAAATAAATGACAACACTGATACTATAGTGAGGAGGATCTCCTTGACTTGTGCCATCAAAATATACATGTCTTCTCCATCATCTCTATTTCCTTCTAGCTTATGCCTCCATCAATATTATTTCTTTGTTAATTTCAGTTCATAATTCCAATTATTGCCTGTGGCAAAATATATTCGTTGATGTTTATCATGATTTCTCGAAGAGAAAATATTTAAAACACTTGGACCCTGAAACCAATAGCAAACTAAAATATATTGGGCAATTTAGCATATCTTGGTACTGATTTTGAACACACATAAAGATTGAACAAAAGGAAGAGCTTTGAAGTTTGAACATCAAACAAAAGTGAGGAATCAATATGGACTAAAAAGACTGAAGAGTGTTGAAACCTAATCAGAAGCCCCTGTCATGTTACAAAACGTGTTCACTATGATCCTGATTGGTATGAAATCGGTTTCCAAGAGGCAGGGTTATTTTAAGTCATCGTTAAATTATATGCCATCAGATTGGAACATGTCCAAGGTTGGAACATAATCAAATACATCCGAGACATCATGTACTATTTTGATATCTTGAATTTCTTCAAGTGTCAGGCACCACTATATGAAGTTTGGTGACCTAGTCTTAAGTGGACCTAATGTTTTTCTTCATGTCTATTGTCTCCTGTGTGGGTCGTTCAACCTATGGAGGCACACCGAGAGAGAGGAAGTTCCATCGAGGGGAAAAGTGGAACCGAAGGGGAGGGACTATAATGACGTACCTAAAGAAGTAGCTAACACATAAACCTTTGTAGTTGAACCATTGTTAAAAGGAGGGATAGTGACAACACGGACACCTGTATTGGAGGCAGAAGGGTCTAGCTCGGAAGAGGAGACCTTATTTTCTCATTGTTTCCTCCTTTGAGAAGAAACACAATACAAAGGAGGAAGCTAGCAATCCTCCCGAAGGTGCCCAACCTCGTGGAAACTTCCGATAGTCTATTTTCTTAATGCATTTGTCGTTATTTCACTCAATCTCCATGTAGCCAGAAGGCTTTCGTTTAGGCTAACTTCAACCTGAATCCAGACCCATATAAGATTGGCTTTGGTCTCCCATCCAGCCTCTAAGTTGATGAGAGATCCGTTTTTTTTCCTTATATAATCCATAGGAACATCTTTTTCCCATAAAGGGAGGGAAAACCTAGGAAAAATAACCCATACTTAAATGAAATCCACATGTTCCCTTGAATGGTTAAAGTTTACTTACAAAGGTTGGAGGGAGAGACCAAATTTGCCTCAGGTTCAATTGCATTCCATTACTCTTTTACAATCCAATTCTAGCCGAAATATGAAGGCCAACCACTGCCACGAAAGTAGATGAAAAGTGGGAGAATATCCAATTATGGGCACCCAATAATTCTTAATCCAACTGCCAAAACTTGAGATCCTGTAACTGCCATTGAAACGCCCTATGGGGGTTTTACCCGACAGGTCCAAAACCTAAGAGAAAGATATATTCTTACCGACGACAAAACTTACCAACCCTTATAAACGCATGGTGGATCTCTTCTTCCACCTCCCCGAGCTACAATTTAGACCATGGGTTGAAGCTGCACCAGGGTCGACTATTAAAGCATAGGGGGGAAAGGGATTACAATGTGTTGAAAGGGAAAGGGATGGGGATGGAAAAGCAATGAGAGGGGAGCATAGAGGTGAGTAGGAGGGCAACAGAACCCCATATTGAGGCAAGGGAGGAATAAAATACTAGAGAGAGAAAGCAGGCATGGAGGAAAGTGAGGGGCTGACAAACGTCGAATCCTCTAGAGGACAAGACAGAGCACCGACACGATGTGTGGTGATATTCAGTTGGGAGACAAATATGGGGTGGGAGAAGATGTTGGACGTGTAGTACACCTTCCCCAAAATATTCCAAATGTCAAAGCAACCGAAAAGGAGTCGTAAAAATAAGTGGGTGATAACTGGAAGGTGGAAAAAAAACTAAACAGGCTTAAAGAAATCAAACACACATACTTCGAGGAATGGTAAGAGGACAATAGACAAATTGAATATGATTGAAAACTGTTAAATATTTTTAAATTATGATTAGCTAGGGCTTATTATGGTCAACCTATTGGTTGATCGTGCCTATAAAACCACTTTAAAACCATGAATAGTCAACCGCAGTAAATTATAGGCAACCATGGTCGTCCTTTGTCAACCGTGGTCATCAATGGTCACTCGTGGTCGTAGTCAAGCATGTTCAGCCATGGTAAACTATGGTGACTGCGATTGATAATGTTTCTCCGTAGCAAACTATGGTTTCCCATGATTGATTGTATTTGACCATGGTTATCCATAGGTTCCTATGGTCAACCATAGTTGACGATCACCATGGTTGGCCATAGTTAAACATAGTTTAGCCATAGTCAACCACTATTAACCATAGTGAACCATAGTCACCCTTTTTCAACGATAATAAATCATGGTCAACCAAGCTCAAACACAATCAACCGCGATTATCTTTGGTCAACCATAGCCATCATGGTCACCTATGGAAAACCATAGTCCTTGTGGTCAACCCATGGAAAACCATGCTCAAAACTGTAGAACATGGTCACTGTTGTCAAGAATAGTCAACCATGGTCAATCATAGTAAACCATGGGCAGCCTTAGTCGGCCATGGTTTACCACTGTGCGCCATAATCAACAAAAATAAACCTTGATCGTCCATGGTCATTATTAGTAACCGTAGTCACCATAGTCAACCATAAATTTCCATGATCAAACCCATGCTCGACCATGTTAAACATGGACAACCATGGTCAAAGTTGTGAAACATGGTCAACCATTGTCTCCATGGTAAACCATGGGCATCAATTGTTAACATGCTCAACCATAGTCTATCATAGAGAACTATGGTCAACCATGGTCAAAATGGGTTGACCATGGTCTCACATTGTCAACATGGACAACCACAGGATATCATAGTCAATCACAATCAATCGTCGTCAATTATAATTGAATGTGGATAACCATGGTCACCCATAGTTGAATATATGTTGACCATAATAAACTGGCCTCAACCATAACTTGACCATATTAGTCAACCTTGGTCAACCATGTTCTACAAATCCTCCCCACACATGTCAATTGTCAACTACCACAACCACGTTAGTAAATGTGGTTGATATACACTGATCTACGCTATTAGTTTTTAAAAGTTTATAAAATGGCAACGATCGACGTATATGACATTTAATAATGTGGTTGTGCTAGTATATTTTTATTAGGTTTCACTTTCAACCGACGAGTTGAAAAACCCAAGACACTAGCACAAATGTCCTACTTTCATCTCGAATATTTCGATGCATGTCGATTTCTTAAAACTTGTCATCTTCTTATATTTTTGTGGAATTCTTATTTTTACATAATAATTTTCACATTTTTCCAATTTCCTAGGTAAAAATGACTTTAGATTAAATGGATGCTTAACTTTTTCCTTTTGATTTCCTTTTAATTAAATGAGATATATTTGATATGTCTTGGTACTCAATGGATCTTTCTTGTCAAAAGAAATATTACGAGCGTGTTCAACTCAAAAGTAGTTAACACTGCTCCTCTCACTGTCAAATCATGTAATAACTACTGTTAGGTATATAGTTGGTCTTGTACGTCATTAAAGATTGGTGAATCAAATGTTTTCCTTAAACATGTAAACATGTATGTCGGACTCTTGACACCTTGTAGATGCAACCATAGAAAGAGAAACCAAACATACTTCATTTGGCATTAAGATGAATATATGTCGGTATTATATATTATCTACAAGCTTCAACCAACGAACAAGGAAACCAAATAGAGGAGCATAACAATCTTTTTTTTTTTCATATGCTCTTTAAACTTGTCATCTTCTAGTTTGAATGTGAATAGTGTACGTCTTGTCATATTCCTAGATAATAATAAAAAGCAAACATGCATTTGGCATAAGACGATTAAAATTGCCATGGGTATCATGTGTTGGATATGAGAGGAGAAGGCTAAAACTAATATTAAAGAATCACTTTGTAGTCGAGTCAGATATCTAGGATGTTAGTCAAGTGGCTTGGTTTTGACTATCGCCTTCTCAGGAGTCTAGAAGTTAAGAAATAGAACTTGCAATACGCCTTTCACACTTTCAATTCCTTCGTTGTTTGCTCACATGTTCCCTTGGTTCAATTTATACTTACTGCAGCATTGAAAAACTTTTTCATTACTTCTCTTGGACCAAATCGGGCAGAGATAGTGTTGATAGCCAGAGGATTTTATGTTTATGTTTTTCTTGAACATTTCCTTATACTTGTGTCCATGTAGACATTGTTTTTGTGCTCCATCCAACCTTTCCTTGCAAGAAAAGGGATGTTATGATTGGGGAATATAATTTTTTACTGTAGAGCATCCAATGGTTTCCCTTGGTACAAGAATAAATTTGGGAGTCTTGGAATGCGATTCCCATGTATCAAGGGTGTCATCTACTTTAGCATGGATTGTTCCCACTTGCACCTGTTATTGTGTAAGAAGGATGTTACGAAATGTCCCAAGGGATGCTCCCACATTTGAGGAGAACGGGGAAAGGATTGAAAAAGAAAAAATTAGGAAATTAAAAGGTCGATGCTTGTTTGAATGGGCAGGGAATGTTAAGCCCCTAGGTCTTGGGATGTTAGATTGCTATTGTTTTTGTAAGTGTACCCATGCAGTATCCTATAAATATACATCAAGGAAACTCATTTGAACATGCATCTTATCTTGTGGATTTAATATATTGGGAAAAGAGGTTTCCCCCTCAAAGAGGCTTCTAATTTACCCATTATTTCACACTATTTAAGCACATATTTCTAATTTGGGCATTTTTTTATGCTTATTTGGATATTTGGTCCATTAAATTTGTTATATAAAAAAATTGCTTTGTTTCATAAATAAAGCTAAACTAAATTCCACTACACAGGTTTCCAAAGCTTTTATACTCATAAAACCATTGGTTCTATCCATCAATCACAATTAGAGATCCAAAAGGTTTTCTTGTTCAACTTACTTAAGAAGTGTATTGATTATTTTCCTTACACACAAAAATCCGCAAGATAAATTTTCTTTGTACTTATACCTTTAAAGTAGAATTATCATTTTTGTTTATAATTCTTATCATACCATATGGATTTCACGCGTGCTAGTAGAAATAGTGTGTTAATGTCCCTCTATGTATCTCTTCAAAATAGAAAACTCATTAATAATTCATAGTGTGTGTCAATGTAACATAGCTCCAAATTACACATTCTAATGGTGATGAAAGTATCCCTTAATCCTCATGTTCATATCTGGAGGATTTCCATATGAACTTCTTTTCCTATCATTTTCCCCTTGTCTTTTGTGGATTTATCATCTTGCTTTAGGTGTTTTTAGTCAATGGCTCAACATGGCTATTGTATTTAATGTATTTGGGTACATTGTGGTTACATGACTACTTATAACACTGTCTTTTGTAATGTTACTATATAATATGATATAGTTGCATAGTTACACATTTTCCACATTCCCAAGACTTGCATTATTTTATTTGTGATTGTTTGAAGATATTTTGGAATAACTCGTGTACCATTTCACTGTGCAAACTTGGAAACTTGCACGAGTTAATCAATTAGGAATTTTCATGAGTGTATCTCGATTTCGGATTTTGGAACATTCCGAAAATCTCATGGACATGACCAAAGTCAATCAATGGACTCCAGTCATGTTCATGACATTTCTAAAATATTTTAGAATTTGCTATCAACACAAGGATGACCTATGAATTTGCTATAATATATGGTGATTATGCATGGTATGTTTATCATACCTTCAAACAATTTGAAATATGCATATTAAAAACAGTGAACCTGTCTTTAATTTTCCAAACACTAATTTGAATTTAATGGGATTTCTAACTTTCTCAAAATGCCCATTTTAATTAGTTGGATTAGAGGGGGATGTTAGGTCTTATTGGACATCAATGAAAAATTTAAGGGAAAAATTAGGGGGTTCCAAATTTTGGCAGGGTGAATCTTTTGGAAAGAATAAAGAAGGAAAATAAGAAAACCATATTACATGGCTTCATCACATGCAAAACCTTGAGTTGCAAAGCATCGAGCACAAAGATTTTTGAAGGACAGTACTGTGGTATGACCTCAAGGGGAGCATATAGGGGGTTATATGAATATGATTTGAAACAGGGGGAGGATATATGGGGTTAAATGTACATGGGATGTGTACATTTATATGTAATAGTGGTCAACAAGATAAAGGGGCCACATGTGCAATGTGTGAATAGATATATACAGAGAGCATCCAATCATTTTTGTTTTCTTATCTGTAAGCTATTATATTTCATTAATGTAATATAAACAATGTAGTACAGTGGGAAAAAATCATAATGAGCATTGGATGATTGTACATCAAGATATCTAGAATTCCATATCATTGTAGGGAAAAGATCCCATACATCGCGATTGAACATAGATACCATCTAGAAACAAAAAACCAAAAAAGTATTCCTTGAGAAAAACCAAGTAACACTAAATCAACAGTTGAAGAGTCACAGTCTTAAGCTTATAGAAACAACGTAGATGTTTTTCCATGAAGGAAACAAAACCCTCTATGGATTGGAGATCCACGGTTCATGCAAAATTTGAAAAACCCCAAAATATATGAAGAAAAGTTTGAGTTAGATAGTTTGGGCCTTAAACTCTCATCACAAGCTTGTTTTAACGAGGGGTTGGTGTTGAATTCAAGTATATGTCTGTAGCAGCGGAAGTTGTAGGTTTGGTTACTATAGCAGCAAGATTTGTATGCTTGTTGACTTTTATAGCAGAAATAGCTTTAATTATAAAAATACACAAGATGTATTTATAATAATAAATATTTTATTGATATGATATAAGATATGATTGAATGATTACAATGAAGTCCCGCTTTTATACCTATGTAGGTACCTTTTCACGAATGACATGTCTTTACATTAACCTAATGACCATTTAACATAATCCTAATTGATTAGCTAGTAATTATATTTATCGGTATTTACTCTATTAGTTATGTATTAGATTCATAACATTGCCTCCTTCTCGAAAAGCTTTGTCCTCAAAGCTTAACTTGCTAATAATTCCTTCTTCTTGTGCATATCATTTTGACTCATGTAATTTGACATCTTATCTTATCTTCAACAATTTTCTTGTTTGCGATATCACTAATACTTTTTTTTTTTTTTCATACTGTCCTAATCCATCTATTTTATTTTATATTTTTATATTTTATTTTTTTTAAATAATATTATTATTTTTAAATTATATAATTACAATTTATATAAAATATATAATTACAAATTATATATTATATAGTTGTAAATTATATAAATTTTTTATAACTTTTAAAGGATTACCCTACTTCAAACGCTACGTTGCTTAACACAATGCTACGCTGCCTGTAAATCGGAAGAGAACTCTGTATTTTGATTCGAGCGGCTTCTCACTGTTCCGAGCGGGTGCGTGGCTATTGTCCGACTGTTCTTCAACATCTCCCGTCTTTCCAGCCGTCAACATTTTCTTAGCAAGCTCTGGCGCAGTAGATGTCTCTTTAACGAGTGTTAGTTTTTTTGTTTTTTTGTTTTTTTGTTTTTTTGTTTTTTGTTTTTTGTTTTTTGTTTTTTGTTTTTAATAATCAGAACGGTGAATAATGGCCAAAATATACGTAGAGAATGTACGCAGCGGCGGACGCCACGAAACAGATCGGCTTGGTCGAGGAATACGAAATTTACGCAACGGAGATTGTCGCGTGTAACCAAGGAGTAAAAATATTGATTACATCGTTGAATAAATTTGTGTCTCAATTCATCATCCAATCCAAAAACCACGCTAAGATCACACCCAAATATTATGAAGGTGAGGGTTTTCTTTCCATGTGCGGAGTTATCTTCAGGGTTGACTCGTCTGCACAAAAGCAGGTAGGATTTAGTTTTCTTTATAACTTCCTCTTCAATTGAAGAAACATTCGAGTCGTTGAAACACTGGTTGGAACAGATTTGGATGCGGGTAACAACAACGACAGTTGGAAGCGGACAGGATGCCGAGGGAGAACATGAGATATCCGACACCATCTGCAAAATATTTGAGGCTCCCATATCAATTTCATTGCTCCCTGCCGAATGATCAACTTCCATTCTCTTTTCACAGTTGCACGACAAACACTTATTAACAGTGCCATCCAATGCACTAATAGCAATGAGTTGCTCGCTGGTAGGATTCATAACAAGACTTCGAAGTTTTCGTTTGTGCTGACTAGAGAGGAGAGTTCCTGTCTGAAAACGTAATGGTAATGGTCTTGCATTACTGCTGCCACCACGTACTCTTGAAATCAAATCCACATGCTCCTTCTGTTCTAACTTCCTTTTCGATCTCTTCTCATGTAAATCTCTACTTTCCAATTGATTTAAAAATCTAGCAGCAGATATATCTCCTTTTGAAGATGAAGGATTTTCAAATTGGGACGGACTCCGACTCAAGGCAGCAGCCCTTCCACCAGATGTTGACAATGTCTTGTTGCCTTCAGCTGGCCTCATTGTCGACCCCACTTTTGGGGTTGCTGAAAGGACCAGAAATTGAGGCTTGGACCGAGATGCTGCCCTAGAACCACTCTGTTCGTTCTGAGTAGGGCTTGGTGTCAAACGTTCTGTTTTTACTTTTATTAGTATGCCGTCTGAACTAACATTTCCGGATACATCGAGGCTCTTTTGTCCTCGATTTATCATCTGAAGTAACTAAGTTTCAGCATGAGGTACTCTTGTCCGAGCCTCCTCTAGCTGGGTCTTCACAGCTGTAACTTTTGCTGGCTGTAAAGAAGATCCCAACTGGTTTTGTTGTAAGAGAGTAGCATTGGCCTCTTTTTCACACCGTTGCTTCTCTTCTTGGTCAGATACAACTAATAGAGCCCTTTTGACAGCTGGCACATCTCCCATAATCTGCACCAGTTCATCCGTGGGTAAACTAGAGTCACATCCTTGTAATGACGTAGAACTATATGCATTGATATTGTCTCGACTTTTCTCATAAATCGGTTGCTCTGGTGTTACTGTGACCATTCCTGCTTCACCTTGTTTTGTTTCTTCACAAGTTTCTTTCAAAACAGAGAATGAAACACCCTGCTGTTCATTACTTTTTCCAGCTTCTTTAATAGTTTTCCGGCTAGCAGAATCATTTTTACACTTAACATCTACATCATCATTAAAAACTGCTTCACAGTTATAAAGTTTTTGGATTGCACACTTATGTCCTGTGAAATATTTATCTCCACACTTCCAACAATTCTCTTCCTCTTTACTTTTATTTCGCATTGGTGGGGGAATGTATTTAGTTGACTTTTCCATGGATGTTTTACATAATTTCCCTTTAACATAACTAACTGCTTGCTCATTTTTACAACATTTTTCATCTTTTTGTTTCTCATGATTTTCTTCTCTATTACGAGAAATTTTTTTAAGATCTACAGAAATTTTTTTAAAACCGTTTGTGACTTTTGCCCAAGAATTCTCTAATTGCTGAAGCTTTTGTTGAACTTTCCTAATCTGCTCAATTATTTTGGGATCTTCACGTAATGACACATAGTGTGGTAGTTTATGTCCATAGGCTTGTAAACTACGTTCATAGGCTTGTAAAACAATGTTATGTGCCATTGCTTCAACTTGTCCTCAATATGGCTTTGATAGCTTCAACCTGGCTCCGATACCACTGTAGCAGCAGAAGTTGTAGGTTTGGTTACTGTAGCAGCAAGATTTGTATGCTTGTTGACTTTTATAGCAGAAATAGCTTTAATTATAAAAATACACAAGATGTATTTATAATAATAAATATTTTATTGATATGATATAAGATATGATTGAATGATTACAATGAAGTCCCGCTTTTATACCTATGCAGGTACCTTTTCACGAATGGACATGTCTTTTAGACATGTCTTTACATTAACCTAATGACTATTTAACATAATCCTAATTGATTAGCTAGTAATTATATTTATCGGTATTTACTCTATTAGTTATGAATTAGATTCATAACAATGTCGATAGAGTGTATGAGGTCTCAACTGAGAATTTCATTTCATAACATATTCACACATCCTTACCAAAACCCATGACACATCTTCACGAGATTAACCTCACGTTAATGGAAAAGTAAGCAAAGGCATCAACAAACAATGCATCAATTGTTCTAATGAAAGAGGGGCTAAACCCCAAGGATTTCATAGATACAAGGATGAATGGGCACTCAACTTGGTCACGGGCCTTCTCAAAACCTATCATATAAAAATAGATTCAAGTCCAATAACACAAGCCCATTCCACACCTTCACACATAACGATAAGATTATCTAAGATGTATCTACTTTGCATAAAGCATTTATGCTCTAACACGATTATATTAGGTAATATATGCTTCATAATGCAAACTTTATGCCCGGGCCCAAATTTATCATGATGTACTAAGCGAAGTGATTATTGTATGGCATGGTATCAATTTAGGTTTCCTAGCCTCGGGGATGAATTCTATGAAACCCTAATTGAAGGCATCCAAAAGTGATTAAGTTCTTACCAGTTGTTGACAGTCGTTGATAGACCCACAAGTATGGCCCGACGAAGTTCCGTGTTGCTTTGTAGAACTTATAATATAATTCATAAATCCTTTAGGTTTTGTCATCAATAATCATCGATTCCGTGCATACAAACAATCAAGCAATATAAAGAAAATTGCATGGTCATGAACACACCTTTTCTCTTCCATAACCTTCTTCCAGACCTCATCTTAAAATGTTGCATCACTACTTCTATCTCGATATAAGAAATTGAGATGAAAAAAACAATTTGTAATGATCAATAAATTCTTTCTTTATCACCCCTCTTTAATTCACCCTCTCATTCTTTCTCCTAGGAGCATACATCTTCTCTCTCGTGCTTTTTTTTTCCCTTTTGTAAGTTGGGTAGGACTACATCTTCATCAGCGTGTCCAACACATATCACCCCGATCGGGGTGGGGAATTGAGCCAACAACTTCACATCAAGAAGTGCCATTACAGAGCACCCGATCACCATCTATCCAACACCCCATGGACCTCTCTCGTGCTTTTGATTATTTCTTAATCATCCCTTTTTTAATCACTTCCTCACTCTTTCTATTGGGGGCACACATCTCCTCTCTAGTGATTTTGATTGCCAAGGCCTTAAAAAATACCATAATAGTCCTATCCCCTATCTTGAACAAAAGTTTTCAAGCATGAAGTCACGATTCCCAATCATGCTCAAATTCATTGACCCTCATGAGGTGGAACAACATGGACAAAGCCTATTTTTCTTCATCGAAACAAATTAGGCTAAGGTCCTTAGACATAGCTTCAAATTCTTCTTAAATGCCCCAGTGATGTAAATAAAAAAAAACTCATTGGGATGCCCTACCTACAAATTCATATTAAGCATATCCACCAAAATCATAACCATGGTGAAAAATGGTAGCAATTTCTAATTCACTAGGGAGTTGTTACCATAAATTTTGTTTGCAGTAGCAATGAAATATCAAATCCAAGGCAAATAACAAAGAACTAATTGAGCACGAGTCAATTACAACAAATGGAATTTTATTTGCACTAGCACATTCTTTTAAATCCAAGGCAAATAACAAAGAATTGATTAGGCACGAGTCAATTACAACAAACGAAATTTTATTTGCACTGACACATTCTAATTGGATAATTGAAATTTATGAAATCAACTCCACTCACATAATATTAGGGACTGAAGATAGAATGACTTTTCAATTGATTTGTGTAAATTATTAAAAATATTCTAGAATATTATATGGAAGTTAAATCCCCACCATCCACCTAATAATTATTAATAATTAAATTAAAAAATAATTTATTAAATACACATATCCAAAAAATGATAATAATAACAATAAAACCTAGAAAAATACATACATTTTTAAATTCCAAAAATAAAAAAAATAAAAGATACCCAAAATTGAAAAAAAAGAAAGCCACCAAAACTAAACTTAAAAAATCCCAATTAAAACATTCTTAACCAAGCTCGTTGGTCACAGTAACAAGGTAGGTAGCTTCTCGGTTTATTTATTTGTTTTGCATATTCTTACCTTGTTTTGGTTTTTGCACGTTCTTTGTTGGTTTCCTTATTTTATGTTCTTTGTTTCTTGGTTTCCTTATTTCTTTCCATATCCATTTGATTTGGTTTCTTCCTGTTCCTGGTTTCTTTAATTTATGTACATTGTTTCTTGGTTTGCTTATCTTTTTTGCATATCCGTTTGATTTACTTCCTTCCCGCAGCCTATTTGAGGGATTACTTTTCCTTCTCATTTAGGGGCTGCTGCCAAACTCTGTTCTGCTGGACATGACAACAAGCTTATGGTCTGGGACTGCCATACAGGCCAAGTACTTTGAGCTTTTATTTACACTCAACTCTTATATTGTCTATTAATATCTTCAACGAAGCTTACCATCTTCTTTCTTAAACAGGGTACAAATATTCCTTTACATGGCGTCAGCGAAGTTGGATGCCTCCTTAGTGAAGGTCCCTGGCTTTTTGTTGGCGTTCCTATTGCTGTCAAGGTAATTTAACGAGATTAAGCTTAGTATTAGAATTGATTTTGTCAAAATGATTTTCTTCGGGCTGCTAACACAGTGAATTTATATTTCAGGCTTGGAATACTCTCGCCTCCACGGAACAATCATTAGATGGCCCCACGGGACATGTTCATGCCCTTACTGTCGTTAATCAAATGCAAATGCTTTTCGCTGGAACAGAAGTGAGTCTCCTAAACTGCCTTGGCTTATGTAGTCATATTTGTTGTGACAAACCCCCTGATCTAACCAGAGATGGTCACTGGGTTACTTGACTCTCCTGCGGTTTTTTGGTTTTCTAGTTTTTTCTTTTACATAATGCTTTGCTGGAATAGAAGTGAGTCTCCTAAACTGCCCGGGCTTACGTAGTCATATTTGTTGTGACAAACCCCCTGATCTAACCAGAGATGGTCACTGGGTTACTTGACTCTCCTGCGGTTTTTTTTTTTTGGTTTACATAATGCCAAAAAGAGAATTTCCTTCATATGTACAAACTACACCATTTGACCTGACAATCCCTGACTCATGAGACTTCTTGACACCACCACATATCCTGACATGGGCAATGATATTTGAATCCTCTACAAAAATACAGTGGCCAAAGGAATCTGAATTTTGACATTGTTTACTGACAAATGCCAACTGATAATGACAGACAACCACGTGTGGATGTCACCATTTATTTATAAAACTAGCAGATGTAGCATCTTCTGTTGTATACTGAAAGTAAATTATTTGTATATATTATTGTAACCATAATGATTAGAAGGACATCCTTCAGCTCAAACCCAATCCTTGACCTATCCCTCTGTAACACATCCCCTCAAGGCTTATTTCATTATTATGCCTGGTTTTTACAATTGTGGAGTGGATGAGGCCCATGTACTGGCCAATCTATTCTCGGTGTGCTAGCCTGGCAAGAATAGAGACCTCAAAGCTTAATTTTCCATTAAATACCCACCAATATGTTGGTGCAATCTACAAGCCTACTCCAAGGAAGGCTAAAGTGACATTTAGGCTAACCCCCAATAGATTAGGTTGCATGCTTAAGTTCTGTTGAACCATAATGTATATCTTCTCATAAAAGAGCTTTGTAAAGTCTTCACGAAGAAGTTCTTGTTAATCTGAAACTTAACAGCTAAAGGAAAATTGCCCCTTCACTAGTCTACCATGTCAAATCATCTTAGGCAATTCAAGAACTGCGCAAGGATAAAAACAACTAAAATCTACGATAGAATCAAACTCAATGAGTTGCATACAACAAGGTCCTCTTTCATTCGTAAACCTTACCTTATTTTTTTAACTTTGATAGTGATGAGGATAAATTGGTGGATTTGCATGGTTTCTACTACGGAGGTCACAAGGTAGTGGAAACATTAATGTTTGGACCAACAGATTCAGTGTTTGAACCAAAATTGGACCCAGAGTTCAATGTACAATTTCAGCAAGGCAACCATTTTTTCATACTATTACGACACCTAGATTTTTAACTCATAAATTTAAGACTTTCTGTTAGCTAGAATTGGATATATCAATGTACATTTTTTAGCAAGGCAATCGTTCTATCATGTTGTCTTTTCCCTGACTGGACAACAACTATACAATATTTTGTCACCTAGATTTTGAACTCAGAAATTTAAGATGTTCTGTCAGCTAGAATTGGATATACCAATGTACAATTTTCCAATGTTGCGAACATCGGCATCGATATAAAATCGGCAAGGGTCTGGAAAACCAAAAAATTGTAAAAATCGGGAAAATATCAGCAAAATATCGACAAACATCGGAAAAATTAGGATACCATAAAAATATCTTTAAAAATCGGGAAACATCGGCTAGACCAAAGAATTGTAATTTTGAGATAAAATCAGGATGTTATCGAGATGTTTGCAACACTGCAATTTTCAGCAAGGCAACCGTTTTGTCATGTTGTTTTTTCCCTTACTCGGAAACACCTATACAATATTTTGACATCTAGATCTTGAACTTAGAAATTTAAGGCCTCAATGTAAACTATCAATAGTGAGATTATTATTATTACCATTCTCATGCTATCCTTTCCATGCAAAGGGTATCTTATTTTTTACTCCAACTTGATTGGAATTTCATAGCCAAATTAAAAAGCTTGCACAACGAACAAAATAGCGTGCAATCATTTAATGTTACAAGAAGAGGATTTTTGTAAGGGCATACAATCATGTATCTATTATACGTTCATGTAGAAGGAACATGGAATTATTTAAGGAAAACTATGATCGTTTGGGAGAAACTTTGCCTTCATCAAGAAAGTGAAAACAAATCACACAGTATAGTTGTCTTCTCCATCATCTCTATTTCCTTCTAGCTTATGCCTCCATCAGTATTATTTCTTTGTTAATTTCAGTTCATGATTCCAATTATTGCCTGTGGCAAAATCTATTCGTTGATGTTTATCTAGGTTTACCATGTTTTCTCGAAGAGAAAATATTTAAAACACTTGGACTCTGTAACCAATAGCAAACTAAAATATATTGTGCAATTTAACATGTCTTGGTACTGATTTTGAACATACATAAAAATTGAACAAAAGGAAGAGCTTTGAAGTTTGAACATCAAACAAAAGTGAGGAAACAATATGGACTAAAAAGACTGAAGAGTGTTGAAACCTAATCAGAAGCACCTGTCATGTTACGAAACGTGTTCACTATGATCTTGATTGGTATGAAATCGGTTTCCAAGAGGCAAGGTTATTTTAAGTCATCGTTAGATTATATGCCACCAGATTGGAACATGTCCAAGGCTGGAACATACTTCAAATACATCTGAGACATCATGTACTATTTTGATATCTTGAATTTCTTCCAGTGCCAGGCACCACTATCTGAAGTTTGGTGACCTAGTCTTAAGTGGACCTAATGTTTTTCTTCATGTCTGTTGTCTCTTGTGTGGGTCGTTCAACCTATGGAGGCACCTTTAGTGTGTATATATATATATATATATATATATAATGGGCAAGAGGGAGGAGGTCAACGCATCTCCGTCTCCTCTGCATCCCTGGCACTAGGGTCCCCCTCCCATCCTTCTCGGTGATGGGTCGGGCAGCAAGCATGAATCCAGGTTGGACCCCATGAGGGGCAGGGAGCCAACCCCAATCCCGACTGTAATCTGAAAGGGACGGAGCGGCAATTCCCGACAATCAAAGCAAACCAATGAAGTACAATTAAATCCGGGAATGTCACGACGCGTTGGAGAGACTCTGAGGCCCACAACCGACCACTTTTCATCCCTAAAGTGAAAAAGACCATCTTAGCAGACTAACTTACCCATGCAGACTAATCACTTCGCTATATCCAGGTCTTCCAGGTCCTTTCCATCATATCACTTCGCTATATCCAGGTCTTCCAGGTCCTTTCCATCATATCACTTCGATAACTAATATCCAGGTCCGTGTATTTATTACATATGTAATTATTGCTTCTCCCAAAGGCCATGGAATTGGAGTATACTTCGTTATCTGACTCACTGGTACTACTTTTTCCTTAGGTTTGATCCCTAGGATGGATTAAATCGGTATCCATTGTCTCATCGAGAAACCGAGTTGACCTTTACCCGTCCTTATTTTGATGTAACACACACAAAGAGTCGAGTCTATATCTCTACGAATTCGAACACCTAGTAGTACAGAGGTGACGCAACTCTCTCTAGTAAGCCCCTCTTGACGCAGCTCACGATAATAAAGGAGGTTCTTTTTCCGTTGTTGGGACGATTTTACGACTACTATGATAGGTATCCGAGTGGAGAGTGGATTGCGAGGGGGATCTAGACAGTGATGTCGGAAGGTGTCGCTGTGCCGGTCCTGGCTGCCTGATGTGGTTCAATGGAAGGCGGCGTAGAGGGGACTACTTGTGCCATATTTATGCCGTGTATAAAGTCTTTTCACTCATGAGAAGGAAGAGAAATGAAGGTAGGAAAATGTGGGAAATAGATTTCGAATTCTATAAAATAAAATTGTCTAATGATTAGAAGGGATGTAGCGCAGCTTGGTAGCGTGTTTCTTTTGGCTACAAAATGTGATTTTTTTGCTTTTCTTGGCCTGGCCATCCGCGAGGCCAAGTAGGTAAAAAAAAGAGATAGAACTTTGGAAGAGGTAGTTTGATATAATTTGGAGAAATCCAATTAATTGGATCAATTCATAACAGATGCACCTTTTGTAAATATAATTGGTATTCTTTACTTTTTGTCCTATTAGCTGTGTATCTTGGTTGTATCAAAATATTGAAGATAATTTATTTTTGGTAGTGGGCACAAAATCATGTGGTTATTTTGGGAATGATTGCCTCTTGGCCTCTTGTCATCAAGTGATTGAACCCTTTACCTCCTGGCTTGACTAGTGTCAATTTATTCAATGCCCCTTGCCTGTGTCACACATGATTTGGATCTCCTTTCAATAGTACATGCCCTGAAGGCACGACAACACTACTTAATTTGCAGAAAATTGAAGTTTTCTAGGGGAAATTCTCATTTTAAATATTTTGAGACTTAGCCGCAATTGAATGTTATGCAATAGAGTTGGGTGGAATTTATGAGCAGCTATATCAAACCAAAGTTTTGAGGTTTTTAGCGTCTTTTCATCCCCGTATTGAGTACCGAGAATGCATTAATTCACTAATTATTCCAGGCTTTACTCACCTAATTAATAAGCTTAGAAAAGAAGATAAGTCAGGGATCTTCGACATGTTTAAGATCATAACCTTGGTTTTACCAGGTATGACTGTCAATTACCGCAAGTTAAAAAAATTGGCTAGGGCATCAATTTGTCTCTATAGGTCCTTAGGCGAGGAGGCCAGTAGGATCAAGTCATCGGAGAAAGGATCCTAGATGTACAACAAAATTGAATATCACATACCCATACTTGAACATACAACATTGTCCTGGTTGCAGTTTCTGGCTCATATTTGAGATATACTGTTAAGTTTGGACAAGTAGGTCCAAACTCCATCTTGTGATGCTCAGATGAAGATTCCAATATTTGTATTGGATTCCTCTTTCTGAGAGGTGTAAAATCGATATAAAATTGATTTTAATCTGATGAGCAGAACATTTATTTTGAATTTATTATTTATAATAAATTTAAGTGCAGGTTGGCCTTAAGGTTTTACACCCCCAATAGATGTGTCTCACACCTCAATAATGGATATAAATACAGTCAATGTTGGAGAGCATTTCACTCATCTCAACACACATCTTCTTCTCTGATTATCTACAAGCATTTGAGAATCAGTTTCCCACGTGAGAAGAAGGACGAAATCTACTGTAGCTAAAGGACGAAATTTACCGCAGCAAATTTTCTGCAGTTAGGGTTCATGGGCAAGTTTGACCAGCGTTGACTTTGGTCAACGCATGGTCCGAATTGGCTGAAATTTTGTGGAGAGTTCGATTTTTGAAGACCGTACTCGTTGGCACAAAAATCGAGGTCAAAAGGTTGACCGAAGTTGAAGCTGTGTTGATTTTATTGTTGCTGCCCTGCGTTGACTTTTTCTAGACTACGTTGACTTTTATAGGGTTGACTTTGAGTTGACTGAATGATTGATTTGAGGACTGTTGTGACACATTCTGGGTTGGCCGACCAAGAAGACTTTGCTGGTTGAAGCATCCTGCTGACCGCTGTAATGCACCAACACATTCTCCTGTTTCTGGTTTGTCTTCTATAGATCCACTAGTATGTTCTATCAACATTTTACTTAACTATTTATGTGATTGCTGTTATAAAAGTAAAATTGCATGAAGCATAGGACATCTACAAAAATTTACATATACAGTATAATCCATGCCTACATATGGCTTCAATTAATAGCCTCCTTGGACATACGATGTACATACCTTATAGTTGGATGCCAATTTTGTCCACATGGAAGGTATTTCTTTCTTGTTGAATAAGTTGAGCTAATCATGTGATATTATTTCTTGTGATTTCATGAGATGATTTAGCATTTTAGTGCACGAAATCATGCATGCATGTATGATTAATTTCCCTTCATTGTATATAGGAAAATTAATAGTTGCACAATCTTTAAAAGGAACACATGTTACTTGAGCAAATGAAAGAGAATTATGGGCTGAAAATTGCCCAAAACAAAATTATATTATGTTAAAACCTATGTTGCCAGGAAACGCGGGTGCGAGTGTGGGGACGGGGACGGGGACGACACTTTTTGAAACAAGGTGCGTGGGTTCGTCGGGGGTATATACTATATATGTGTGTGTGTGTGTGTGTGTGAATTTGTATAAAACAAGAAAAATAAAATATTTTTTATTTAAAAATTAAAGTTTAAACTTCAAAGATTTAAACATGCACATCATTGAACATTCAACATTCACATAATGATATATCATATCAGTCTTGACTCTTCAGATAAATTAAAATTGATAATACATTGAAATTTCAAAATTCCTTAATAGATTAAATTTAAGATAGATTGAACAGTGCAATGATTATATGAGTTCCCACTATCACTACTAACAACAATGTATGCCCTAATGGTATAGAAAATTACTACTGAAAACACTACAATCATAATAAGAATGTCTTTGTCACAACATACCCATCAGAAGATGATACTTGCATCATGGTAATGCCATCCAAGTGAAGCTACTATACAAGTAACAAATGACAACATTATGAAAACTTCCTTTGCAGGACTTTCCCATGCAGTTAGAATCAAGTTTCAACTGAACATGAGCATCTACAATTTCATCAATTTTAAAGACTACAGTGTTAGCAATTATTTTCACTTATAACACTTTATTTAGATATAGAAGGAAGATGAATTAAACACACCCCTTTTGACTTGTTCCCTGTGCATGTATCCAGTAGTCTAATCTTGAATCAACAGCCTTGGTATTTGGGTGCATTAATATTGTGCCTTCTTTTCTTTTGGGAATACCTAAGCATATGGGGTATTGGTTGTTAGTAAACACTATCTGTTCAACAAAAATTTTCCATGTTGAACCCACTTTTAGTTGCACCTATAACTTTGCAACTACACTTACTAGAAATGTGTGCAGTCTTCCAGTTTCCTCGAGATTTTGTATTCTTTCATTCCCTTCTCCGATTTCATGAATTTGTCAAGTTCCTCCTTCATCTCTATTAATGAATTCAAGTTGCTCACTTAATAAGTGGGTGAGGTTGCTACTTGCTGTGCTGAGGGTGAGTTGTTGTGCAGATGTTGTTGTGCAGTGAGGTGAGGTAACGATTGTTGTGGGTTGCGGAGTCTAAGTGGGTAAGTTTTAACACAAAAAAAATCGCAATAAGAATAGTCGAGTCATATTTAATTTTAATTTTAATAAAAAAAAATATTAAATTTTAATATTAATAGCGGTTAGTAATAGTCAAATTTAATAAAATAAAATAAAAATTTAACGAAACCTGTCGCCGAAGAACCCGTTTTTGGGGTTCTCCATCCCCAAATCAGCAAAAGAACCCTAATTTTGTGTGGGAAGTCTCGGGTTCTTCCATGAAGAATCGGGTTGTTTAGGTGCTTTTGAGAAGAACTCGTTAAGCACCTGGTACTTGGGGATGGTAACTCGGTACGGGTTCGAGAACCCTACCCCTGGGTGCGGGAACCCGTGCAACGTAGGTTACAACCAAGGCACATAAGCTACCACCCACTCCCTCACTGTACCCACTAGGAAAGCATTTACAATAATGTGTAGATTGGTATAAGCATAAGGTCCCTAATTCTCCTCCTGTCCTTTGACAGTTTTCCCATAGAGAAATGGCCACCCCCTAGCTTAGGTCAAAACTAGGGATTCCAAAAGTGCTTTTCCACCTCCACCCTGCCTATTTATGTGGCTTATACCGAGATTCCAAAGGAAATCCTCCTCCACCCATACTCATCAACCACTAAATTTTGCAATTGTAGTACCTCCACGCTGTATTGGGAATCCAGAGGACACCAATTTTAATTATTGAACAAGGGAAACCAGTGTAGACCTCCACCCATTAGATTTCAAGGGAGTCCAGAGTATGATCCTCCACCCTCACTACAGTTAAGAACACTAGATATCCAAACAATAACTATGCTTAATGGAAGAAAAGAAGATTACAAAGTTAGTTGTGGTGTTATGGAGTAAGAGAATTATCCCCGATAGTCTCACAATTTGCCTATTAGCAGTAGCCAACCAATCGAATGGCTGCTACCTCTCCGCGTCAAGAAAAATAATCACTAGGAAAACAATAACATACTAAAACATGTGATAACTCATTGATTGAAGAATCAATTAATGCACAAGGAGTAGAGGAAATGCATCATCCATGTATATAAGAAGCAAAGAAAACAATGCCCATATAGGGTTTCAGGTATCAGTCAAAACAACCTCTAATTTTAATACACCGGTAAATATCAAGGATGAATTCGAATAGTTCGAACTCACCTCTGTTGTTGTGATTTCCAAGTCAAGCAAATCTATCCTCCTGCCTTTACGTCCCGCACACTTTCATCATCTCCTGCCATCAATACCCTTGGATTTTGTTCATCCCTTACTTCTCGCGTATTTTTTAGAAGTCTTATTACCTGGTATTCTTGGACTTCATTCACCGGGTTTTTTTGCTCCCTTAAGCCCATGTATCTCTGTGTGTTATCAAATCCATCTCCCCGTTTGAAACATCCCTGGACATCCCCCCCGGCAAAACACCATGTTACACACATGAAAAAGGGGAGAAAGATAAATACACACACACAATAAGAAACTCAACACAATGAAGGATAAGCGTGTAGCACACTTATTTTTTCCATTATACATGATGTACATTTATAATACAATGGTGTGACTCTTGGTTTCACATTCCAAGGTCACTTGGACTCCATTGTGACTTTTCGCATTCCACACCTACCCATGTAGGATTAGGTGTTCCAACATCCCCCTTAATCCGAAGGGGTATGTGTGAGTCCAAGAAAAGAGTTGTAATACAAATCTGCAAAGTATACATGGCAGCACTTGGGCTGAATCAACTCTCTGAAATGTTGGAAAAAAAGAGGTGGTTTTAGGATGACCACAAACACTGGAACGCAAAACTTGTTGCAGTTCCCGGAACTCTTCCAAAACTGGCAAGAAGCTGAAGGCTTCTACTAGAGGAATTGTCCCTCATATAAAAAGGGAGACCTTCAACCTAAAAGAAGGGAGGTCTACTACCTGTGATGGTTTTAGGATTACCAACAACTCTAGAATGCTTGAAGCATTTCTTGGAACTCAACCAAAGCTGGCAAGAAGCTGAAGGCTTCTGCTAGAGGAAGTGTTCCTCATATATGAAAGGGAGACCTTCGACCTAAAAGAAGGGAGGTCTACTACCTGTGACGGTTTTATGTTATCCACCAACCAAAGATGATGGTTTAAGGTTATCCACCAACCGAAGGCGTGCTCATGGGCATCCGTGTCTCTGGCTACATCTCTGAATCTGGAATGACGAATTGTGGCTCAGGCTCGCTTGAACTGCTATGTCTCTGGCTACAACTCTGAACATGGAATGAGAGATTGTGGCTCAGGCTCGCTTGATTTGACGTCGAAGCTTGTACATGACCACCATTTTCCCCCCTGTCAGGGACAAGGTGAGATGATGGCGAAAACTCAACTGCAAGTTTGCTCAATATTCTTGAACAAGTTCTAACATGTGTCGTAAACATCTTCTTGGCTGCTGATGCCCATTGCCAAAAAGCGATCCATCCAAGATGAATCTTGGTTCTTGCAGGAGGCTTGTTTTTGAAGCATATGTCTGAAGAATGAGTGTGTCGACCACAGTGCTTGCATGTATGAAGATCAAAACAGTGATCTTTCATGTGGCCAACTCGATCACAGTGTTGGCATTTTTCAATCTGTTGTGGTTGTTGAAGTGGAACAGGATCTGAAACAGCTGCAGGTGAACTGTCATATAGGAATCTGACACTTTGAAATATGATGGGCTTGGTGTAGTCTGGAATATGAAAGGACACATCCTTGTCATATCCAAGACCAGTTCGGTGCTTATTGTGGACAAGCTCTTCCCAAGGTCTGATGATGGGCTTGAGAAGTGCAGGCTGAGCTACTGCATCTGCATGTAAATCTGTTCTAGTACAAGGAGGTGAATGTGGATCAACTGCAACTTTATCTTCTTTCTTCTGATGAGAGTCCTTCACAATCTTCTGAACAGAAATAGGTTCAGAATGGTGACTCTTTTGCTGAAGTTCATCTTGCTGAAGCTGAGATTCCAACTGCAAAAACTCGAGCTTTTCTTGTGCATCTTGTAAACAAGTTTGAATGTTACAAAGAGCATCCTTGCTCATTTTTATCATGTCATCAACATTTGAATGAATGAGGTTATTCAACAACACCAATGCCTCATTGATTTTAGCCATTTTAACAACTTAGGCTCAAAAAATGAAAGGGTGTCGGCTTCAACCGAAAATGCACCCGTTTACAATGTGATTCAATCTTCCTTCAAACAAATACAAATGACTTCAAAGACCCTTTTTTTCATATACCATCTCCTCTCTTCTTCTCTTCTTCTTCTTCTTCTTCTTCTTCTTTTTTTTAAATAAATATCATATAATAGGTAGCATTATTTGGTGTAATGGTTATAAAACCATGATTTCTAAACTTTGACTCATAGACTTCGGATTTAAAAGAAAATACATGCAACATTAACAAAACTCCTTCTGGATAATTCAACCACAGTTAGAATCCACTCACGGCTATTTTGACTTAATGATCTCGGGTTCCTCCTAACCCTCGGCGAGGCACTCGGTGCGTACTCCGTGATGGATCTTCTTAGCAGTCAATCCGATGATCTTGCAGCGCCTTGGTTGGTTTTGGTAACCACCACCTTTTCTCCTTTTCAGACAACCAAACAACCAAGAACAAAACCAATTCTCTGCAACTCGAGCCGACCAGCAATCTCTGAACTCAACCCAACCAATAATCTTCAACCCTACCAACTCAACCTGGCCAATAATCGCCACAGATGCTAACTATGAGAGGATTTGAAACTAGAACACAGGAACATGCACAAAGATGTTCTGGAACGTCACTCCTTCCACCTCAAAGTACTGGGACGGGCGAGTCGAGAGCCAAGTGTATTGACAGGAGAAACCGGAATGTTGAGTGAGAGGTGAAGCGGAGGAGCTGGCATGGGAGAGATGGCGAGGGAGCCCATGGATGAGATGCCGAGGGAAGATCAAAGCACTATTATGAGGGTATGTGAATGGATATGCACAATGGTATCTGAAATGACAGAGAGGCAACACTATATATAATGGAGAAACTGATATTTTGAATGAGAAATGCATTATAATGCGGTGGGATGAGAGCTGTAGAACCGAAATACCACTGGGAGGATAAGACGCACCAGAGAGTGGTATACCGACAACAAATAACACATACTGAATTGGTGTATATGAATATAATTCATATTACAAAGCAGAGGCATAGAAGGTTGACGCCGTCGATTTCGAGCCGAAAGAAGATGATCTGATGGACGATGATACGGCGATGGATGATGGCAATGCGGACGCCGTTCCTACTCCATTGATATGCATAGGCACCCTCAGAAATTTCACGCTAGAGCATGCACAAAATGGTTAATGCAGCTCAATGTAGCAGAGTCGGTTCACAAAGGTGAAGTCGTTCGGTCTTCCCCACATAATACTAACTATCGAAAAGTTTCAACGCACAAAGGCCATCATATGCACAGTCTAACAACGAGTATCAACGCATAAAATCCAACATTTATACTCATTTTTGCAGGCGTACATTCATTTCTATGGTCAAAACACAACCATTGCACACGGTTTCCGGAGGCGTTCTCCAACCAATTATACACATATATGCCACAGTCAGTCTTGAATGCAAAGACTGTTATTAACAACAGTGGCAAGGAACGAGAATCACTCTAAGATTGAGGATGACAGAAATTTGGTAGACTACAAAAATCGTTTCTTTTTTTTTTCTCAGAAGGGAGTTATAAGGGCATACCAATTCAACGAAATCCAACTTTCATACCAATTCAACTGTGAGAAACATAATCGTTCTTTGTGCGGACAGTATAATGAAACATAGATGTAGAGATTGCACTCATGTAACACAGGCCAACACTATTCAGAAGCTTAATGGGGACCTCTAAAACCTGAGCTCTGATACCATGTTAAACACCATGTTAAGCACACACATGGTGTATGAGAAAGATAAATACACACACACAATAAGAAACTCAACACAATGAAGGATAAGCGTGTAGCGCATTTTTTCCATTATGCAAAGATGTACATTTATAGTACAATGGTGTGACTCTTGGTTTCATATTCCAAGGTCACTTGGACTCCATTGTGACTTTTCGCATTCCACACCTACCCATGGAGGATTAGGTGTTCCAACACCCTCTTACCAGAATCTAACCATTCCCTCCCCTCCTTGAATCCTTTCCTTCACGTAGGTAAATTGCATTATGCAAGGTCATGAGGGGAGGTTAATTGGTTTGTTTTAGCTTGCTGGCCCAAGATATTTTTATTTTTTCAACCAATTATATACTACCCTGTAAATGTTTAGTTTCAGATTCTTTAAGGTTGTTGGCCTTGTCATTCCCTAGAGTCTTGTGTGCCAATGATCTCGTGCCACTTGATTCTTTTTTCTTTGCATCCCTTCTTTCAGCCTCTTTTGGTCCATGACGACCACAAGTCTTCCAAGCAACAATTCCCCTTCGACCTTGAAATATATGTCCCATGACCCGGTCCTCTTTTTTTTTGTCATAAACTTACCTTATTTAAAATCCATGAAGGAAATAACTGAGGTGGGTGGGGATATTTACCTTATTTAAAATCAATGAAGGAAATAACTGGGGTGGGGGGCGTTGTCACATTTGTAGTGTGTTTTCTTTTATTAGCTAAATCTAGGTCATGACCAGTGTTATCAGAATTGGTGGAACCGAATTGTCCATCGGTTTCGATCAGGTTGGGGGTTGAACTAGTCTGGAACCGGAAATGGCTAGTTCGGTATCGATCTGGCAAGTTTGCTACCGAAGCGACTGATTTTGTACAATTTGACCAAAGAGACTCCAAAAAAAAAAAAAAATACAAGAATTTTTGAGTGGGGCGGTGTAATATTGAAACCTGTGGCTCTTGAATCCTTATCCACAATTCATGGTATTGTTCTCTTTTATTTTTTATTTTCATATTGTTACTTAAATCTTTAACATTATCATGAAATGAATGAGGATGTTTGAGAGTGGTTCCAACTTCATTGGATTTAATATGGAGAACGCAAGTTTTTAGAGCTCACTCAAAATCTAGTAGACTTAACAGTTAACAGTTTTTCAGGATTTCAAGATTGGTGGGATTGCAATGTTTCCATTGGATTTTGTCATGTACGAGGGTATGGAACTAATATTTAATCAAGATCACCAAGCCCCCTCTATGTACCTTGATGTTAGTGCCGATGGTTGTCAAACTCCTTTCTCATGACCCTATAAAAAATGTATCCATCGCTCAAACAAAATCTTGACTCCATATGCTATATTTTTTCTATCTTACTTTAATGCTTAGAGTGTGATATTGTTGACAAAGATCTAGACAGCGGCAATGAATATGATGATATGTATGTATTTGTTGTAGCATGATTTTATTTTTTAATGCTAGAACCTATTTGTTGATGTGTTTTTGTTTCAGAGATGAATTGCACTCAATGCTATTTTGGTTATGTGCACCCTTACATGCTATATAAATGAGAAGTTTTTCTTGTTTGTATATAAATGCTTTGGATTCATATGGGATGCACATGAATATATATGTTTTTCTTTAAAATTTGAATGTTTTGTGTGTTTGGTCGACCAATTTTTTGGTCTGGTTTTTTAAAGGTTATGATCTAGGTTCAACTGGTTCTTGTTCACTAGTTTGGTTCCGATAACATGGTCGTGACTTTCTCGCGTTATATAATCGCACTGATTATGTTGACTTGCTGTTTTACAGTATGGCACTATTTTTGCATGGAAATTTAATTCTCCAGCCAATGCCTTTGAACCTGTAGTTTCCCTCGCAGGGCATACCCTGCGTGTTGTCTCATTGGTCTCAGGGGCAGGAAACTCTACTCTGCTTCCATGGACCACACAATAAGGGTATGTTTCTTTGCTTCTCGTCCACTACTTTATTTGTATTTTTTTACACAATAAGTTACTTTTTTTTGGGGGGCTAAACTGGTTAATAGAAGCACATATAAACATTGCTTTCCTTGCAAGCTTTGATGTTTTTCATGCACCTGCAGTTTTGGAAAATGAATTATGTACCCAATTCGAGATGAGTTTATATTTGACAGTTGTAAGCAAATTCACAGGTTTGCGATGTGGAAAGTTTTCAATGTATACAGACCCTTAGGGATCACAAGTCGGTTGTAATGTCTCTTCTCTGTTGGGATGACTATCTCTTGTCGTGCTCATTAGACAAGACAGTGAAGGTAAGGAAGGCTTCATCATATGTCCTTGTGTCATTCGGCAAATAAAATGGTGCACAAACTTCATTGGAGTTTCTAACTCATCAATTGCAACGCAAGTATGGGCCGCTACATCAAGTGGAGCCTTGGAAGTGACTTACACTCATAATGAAGAACATGTAAGTTTTGGACGTGACACAACATTTTATCTGATGGGCCATCTCAATTTTATTTCAATTGTTGCGGGGAAATTTTAATGTATTTTATTGGAAAATCAACTGCACTTAAGAGAATCTCTGATAAATAGAAAACATGAACTTGTCTGTTTTATTATTATCATTATTATTTTTAATGTAGTAGGGCCTTGCATATAAGTGATATTTTGTTTTTGTGTATGGTTGTAAGAATCGAGTCAAACAATCCTACTAAGTCACTTAGCTATTGCAAGGCTTATGTTTCTTTTCTCAGAATTAAGTGTTGTTAATTTATTTTGGTTTTGCTTCTGACAGGGTGTTCTTGCACTACATTGAATGAGTGATGAACAATCCAAGCCTGTCTTGCTTTGTTCCTGCAATGATAACAGTGTGCGCCTCTACGACTTGCCATCGTAAGTATAGCTGCTCTCGAGTTCATTATACTAAAATATTGGAAAATGGAAAATCATTTTTGGTCGTTCTTAGAATGAAAACAAGTTGGGCTTCGGAATGCCTTTGGGCTATTAAGGGTCATTCTGTCCCTGTTTTAAAAGTATTGCATGGACTAGGAAATTGCTCATGTGCTCATTTATGGAGTTACATGAATGTGCTAATATTGTTTGTTTTTTGGTAAAATAACATTTATGTGTTTTGTCTCAGGTTTAAAGAACGATGTAGATTGTTCTCGAGAAATGAGGTGCGAGTATTCCAGATTGTATCTGGTGGATTTCTTTTCACTGGTGATGGAGAGGGGGGAATTAAAGTATGGAAATGGGATACCCAGACTCTATGAGAGGCTGAGACAACCTATAAAAGTTTTGTTGTAATTAGCAGTGTGCAGTTGAAATGCTACTGTGGGTCACTCCTTATAAAAGTGACCCTTGTTCATATATCCCACATGTGAAGCTCCTCCTGTACTCTTTTCACTTAGCGTACTCTAACTACATCCATGCAGTTGTGATCCTATTGGTTTGTGGAATAAACTCACATTGACAGAGGTATCTTTAGATGGCCCTGCGCACAAATTCATTCCCTGGTTGTCGCTAATCATACGCCTTTCACTAAAACACAAGTAAGTTTCCTGTTTTTCTTTCTGTAACCATCTGTCATGTGTTTTGCTTTATCAAGTAAAATCTAGTTATAAGTATGACATATTTTGTTTATTGTAGCTATAAGTGTCCAAAAGTTATAGTTTTCTCCATGCTATTTTTTCTATAACATTATTTTGTTGACAGAGAAGTAGAGGACATTTTCCATCCCATCAGATGTGCATCACGTACAAACTAATTTTGTTTCCACCCACAATCATTCACTGGGTTTTGGTCAGATTTGGGACCATATTTATCAGTTTATGTTCTTATCAAAGTTTTCTAAACCTTCAGTTTCATTTCTGATCCATTTATAATTTTTATGAAATGCGGTGATGCACTTTTAGAAGTTGATGACATATTTCTCTGAGAGTAGACTTTCATAATTGAATTGTCCTTTATCTGCATATTTTGAGGGACATATTTCTTTTGCAGGTGGGTTATGATATTTTCTATCTCATCATATGTGCATCGTGCAAACTGATTTTCTTTCCTCCCACAATCATTTACTAGCCCTCAGTAAGGCTTGTGACCATATTTATCAATTTATGGTGTTATCAAAGCTTACAATACTTTCAATTTCATTTCAGATCCATTTATATTTTTTATGAATTGTTGGAATGGAGTAAGGTTTGGGACCATATTTATCAATTTATGGTGTTATCAAAGCTTCCAATACCTTCAATTTCATTTCAGATCCATTTATATTTTTTTATGAATTGTTGTAATGAATTTTTGGAATTAGATGATATATTCTCCCTAGACTAGACTTTCATTGTTGTATTGTCATTTATCTGCATGTTTTGAGGGACATGTTTCTTTTGCAGGTGGGCTATGACATTTTCCGTCTTATAAAATGTGCATGAGATGCAAGCTGGATTTTTTTTGCATCCACAATCATTTACTGGCCCTTGGTAAGCTTTGGGACGATATTTATCAATTTATGGTCTTATCAAAGCTTTCTATACCTTCAGTTTCATTTTAGAATTGATCCATTTATACATTTTACAAAATGTGGTACTGCATTTTTTGAGATTTGATGATATATTCTCATTAGAGTAAGACTTTCATAATTGTATTGTCATTTATCTGTGGGCATCTATTTTGCAGGTGGGTTATTGTTGTGTCTGCTCCGTTGTTGACCAAGTTCCACAAGGTGTGGGATTTGTTAGTTTAGGATATCCTTTTGGTGCAGCCTCATCAATAATATTTGGCAGGCACCACAAATCTACGTTGCAGTTTCCAAAATCAAAGGCAGTATTGCGTCCATTCCCTTCTTGCAAAGCAAAGCCTAGTAGATGCAAAAATGGCACTTCCTGTGTACTTTGGATGTTGTTCGAAACATTTAGATGTGGCATACTTGGGTATAAGATACTTGTTGGTGAGGCTGATTAGGCTGTGCGACAGCCATCACATTGCTCAATGAAGAAATATTTGATTTTTTCATTGATGGACTTGATTTGATTCCTTTTCCCCCTTTGGTATAGTGTTGAATAAGGTGGCATACTTGGGTATAGGATACTTGTTGGCGAGGCTGAATAGGCTGTACGACAGCTATCACATTGCTCAATCAACCAATATTTGATTCTTTCATTGCTGGACTTGATTTGAGTCTTTTTGCCCCTTTGGTATAGTGTCGAATAAGGTACCGGACTGGTTGAAAATACTGTTACTGATTAGCATTGAGCGTGAATATCTCGTCTTCTTCTCAGTTTCAGGAGTAAACTTATATTTCCTAGATGTTCCTATTGGCAAATGTTTGAATAATTTTGATATGCAAATATCTTGTCTTCTTCTCAGTGTCAGTGTAAACTCGTGTTTTCAAAGTGCACCCAGTGCAAAATGTTTCAATAATTTTGGTGATCTGATAAGTATACATTGCGCAAGCTTGTATCTATTCTTATTAATTAGATGGTGCCTTGGCTGCGTCGTTTTTTACTTCTTGTTACACAAACAAACATTCATCCTTGGCATACGTACAAACATTGTTCAGCAAGGGGTTGAGCCTATATGGACTTGGTTTTAGGCTAAAAGTGGAGATGCCGGTTACATGAAAAATATGAGCTGTAGCATTAAGCTAAGAGTTTATGGAATCAAGTGGCAGTGAGAATCAAATTGTAATTGCAATGATGTTGTTGAGTTGTGTTTGTACTGAATCAGGTCTTCTTTCAAACAAGAAATTGAAATTGTTGCTGATACCTGCCTATTCAGTCTAACTATTAAAATTACCTTGCATATCCTCTCATAACAAATTAAAGGAGTGTACAGAGTGAAAATTCAATGGCATGGACCTCCAGTCCTATTTAAATTTAGTCAATCTTTAACAAAGCTAGACTCCGTTGGAACTTTTTGATCATCGGGTTAACAGCAAAATGTTCAGGTAGATTAGAATGGACTGTAGTTACAAATTCAAAGAGTAGGATCTGTGACAGAAGCTTTTCATTGTTGTTTCTTACGATACCAAAAGATCTTGCATATTTTATGCACTCATCTCAACATACCTGTGTTCACACTTTATCTGATTGAGTTGTAGCATCGTGACTTTATCTTATTGAGTTGTAGCATCGAGACAGCTTGGGCGACTTTCCTTTCTTTTTCAAATGATCCTCCATGCGAAACTGCCTTGAGAAGAATCCTGATCCCTTTTGTACACATCGGTGAGAAGGCATAATACCATTTCAACAAGAGATGAACATGAGAACAAACAAATCCTTGCTGGACCGTACAGTCTAGGACTTACATTACTCTCTGAAAATAGTCTTCCATGGCCTTAGTTCTCAGATAAGGTGTCAATGAAAGAGCCACACGACCAAAAATTGGACTGCTAAAGCTCTCGGCACTTTAAAATTCTCAGAAATGGTCTCCAAACACAACTGTTCTCTTGCTTTACTTAGTCATCATGCAACGGTGGTAGAACGAGTTTAGGAATCCGACTGAACTTTGTAGCAACACCATCAACAGTAAGTTCTATGACAATTAACTTCAACAATAGGTTCTGTAGCATATGAGTGCAAATGAAATCAACGTCATATTATATTAGTGGAAATGAAATGAATATATAATTATATTGCTAAAGACTGTTCCACTATATCCAAATATTCGCAATACCCAGTCTGGCTGCTAAATCGGGTAAAATATCTATCTGCAAAGATGGTAGCATTTCTCGAAGTTTGACTTCGAGTTGTTGTGGACTCCAGCGGGCGCTGGCTAGATATTCCATACATTCTTTGACGCTGCTATGCAGATTCATTTGAGAAGCAATCGGTAGAATATCGAGGACTTCATCCACATCAGAGAAACGATGGTTGGAGGACATTGTTGTTCTTATGAAGCTAGAAATTACAATTGCTATGGAAATAGGCGTGAGAAGATTGTATACCTGAGAGAATCTCCTTGGATTCAATATGTAAAAGGTGAAGGTTCCGCCTTACATCTTCCTCCATTCCACTTCTAAGTTGCTTTTCAAGGTGTCGTAAGTTCACTTTGGGCATAAGGTGTTATTTATTTTCCCAAGTAGCAGCCAATTTTTGGTGCAATCTCTCGGTGACCTTGTCCTAGCCCAAACTCTTGTTAAATAAAGAAAGCCCATACCACAAAACATGAGATCCTAGATTCACAACATACAAGCTATCCACTGTAGAGAAATATACCCTGAAATTCAGTGTCAAGGAGTGCCAATCATGTGAAAAGAGTGAACTGTAAGCCTATGTCTTCAGATTTAACAAATTGTGTCCTGTGATACATCAAAGAAACCATCCATGCATTATCGAGTCATATATTTTAACCTTTGCATTAGGAGTTGCTTCTCAAAAAAACACCAAGCAGAGTGCTGTTACTAAAAAGGTTGGGAAAATATATTCTTATGTTGAGGCAGTATTGAGCATGAGAACCATCATATATATATATATATATATTTGTGCAATGCGAATCATATATATATTTTTCTGCATGCGAATCTTGGACTTTATTTTTCTGCAATGTGAATCTCAAAGTCAGTTTCAGACTTTTCTGATATATATATAGTGCAATGTGAATCATATATATATTTTTCTGCAATGTGAATCTCAGACTTGAGTGGTCGGAGAATTAAGTTATCTCAAATGGTTGCAAAAAAACAAATGTTCATCTAACCCTGAAATCTGTTCAGAAAATTGTCTTCATGCTAATGAACATTTTATACATTGAATTGCAAATTAACCATAGAATTATTGACATCCGTCACAATAAGGTCCAACACGTCGTTGATGATGCAAACTTATTGTGGTTATTTTCTGTAATGTTAATCCGGACCAAGTTTTTAACGTTTCAATTTACAGTTCATAAAAATTGAGATGCTTACAATAGGTGTCTCCTCATCTGCAATCTCTTATGCACATGCTGCAAAATGCTGCTTGAGGTGTTCCTGAGGGACCTCAATTGGTAACACAGAAAATATTTCAAAAGAAGTTTCAGTATAAGAAGAATATGAGCAAAATACAGGATGCCATAACTAAAGGTTATAGTTTACAAAAAAAAATTATGTTGGTCTCCGAATTGGTTTTCCTCCTTATAACCTCTTACAAATTTGCTTCACAAAATATAGAGTACCCTTTTTTGTTACATGCTCTTAAAGCTGTCTTGAAATTTAAAAAAACAAAAACAGTGCGCTTTATTTGGCATATTGTACTGCTATTTTCAACCATTTTGAGCATCTTAAGCCGCATGGGAGGCAACTAGAAACGAAGATTTTATAATTCCATTTCACCTTCTCTCAAACTATTTTTGGCAAATTTTTGCTATATATGTATCTGGATATTGTCAAACTCAAACCAATAGAGTGTATTCAAATTTTAATTGTATTCCAAAGCCACTTTTTACCTGCTAAATTTTTTTAGGAAAGTTTGAAAGTGAATGTTCCCATGAATGGCAGTGAGCCCAAGTAAATTAAGAGTATTCAATACATATACTCTCTTAACCAAATATGCCTGCACTCCTTTCTCTCTTAAGGTTGGCTGTAGTTATTTTAACCAATATGTTTCATATTTTCGTTTGCAATGGATATAGGCATCCGTAGAAATTAACATAACAAGCCCAGGAATATTACTATTAAGAACCTGTATTTGGCATTCTTCCTGTGATATTGCAATTGTCCTTTTTAGCTGAAATTTCTTCTATTAGCCAGCTCTTTGCTCAGGTAGGTAAGGTCCTGATGCTAGAGCTCTGCTAAATTATTGTTAAACACTGAACTTTGAAGTAAAATATTTACTTTAGTTTGACCAACAAGAAAACATCTTGAGCTAAGCATCCTTTTTCATTTGGAAATACAAGTCATCTATAAACAGTAAATCTCTGCTACAATGTGCCATGCCAAAATACAGACTTATAAGCAGCTAGCCTCAGTTCATAAACCATTAATGAGAAAATTTGAATTACAGTTCTCATTTCAAGTCCTTGTAAGAGTACACATAAAAGATTGCAATTTTCGTTTTAGTTCTTTGTCTCCATTTAAATTCTGTACATGTAAGGAGTGAAATCCTTCATTTAACTTTCAATCATCTGATGTTCCTTTACTAATCAATAAACATGTATATAGAGAATAGTGCATCATGGAGATAGGGTTTTCCCTCCCTAGATAAGGTTGACAAGCATCTCCACTTTGGCTCTGATATCACAAAGAATCTATATCCTCCCTATAAATATTCATCTTGGCCGAGAATGTAAACAAGAGTCCATAGCCATTTTCATAATCAGAGAGCCCAGAAAGTAACTAGTATGTAACTCTGACTACTAGATGCCTTGGAATTTCTCCAATAAGCTCACCTCTGCCAGAACCCACATACCTTCCACAGATCTTGTAGTCCCGGATAAAAAGGAAAGTGGGCACTTTAGTGACATTCATCTGTCTCAGAAGCTCCATGCATTCTTCATTCTCATCTCCATTCATCCTTGCAAAAAACCACATTGTCAGTCGTTCTCTTGGCCAGCCTGACTACAATTGGGTAAACTTTGACACAAGGCCCGCAATTCTTCAGTCTAGCATCTAGAACAACCAACTTGTGGTCCTCTGTATGTTCTTTGAGCAATGCTTCCACATCTTGCCTATTATGGAGCTGATGAATAGCAGCATCATTGTCACCATATTAGAGGACCACTTTCCAACTGGTTTGGGCCAATGACTTCATCTTCGTGAATCTTCACCATGTCCTTGTAAAAGCTAAAAGGGGGACACATGTTATGTTGTTTTTTTTTCCCTTTTCTTTCTTGCACAGAGCTCGTTAGTCTGCTCAGACTCATCTCCAATTTTTAGAATGAATCTCACTTCTGGGAAAATCCTGCTGAGGTCAGCCATGAATAGTTGTGACTTGCTGCATATTCCACCACTACAAGCTTGTTCCCTGCAAGCCTGAGGGTTTCATCAAATTCATGTACTGTATGAACCTTCAGCACCCTATCATCATTCATGTTAATTTCAATCTCGGTCAATTGGGCACCGCTCAAAGCAGCTCTGAAAATGGACGCTTATTTGAATTTAAAATTGTCCACAATGAGGCCATCTATGGTGGAATCGTTAACAGGCTTGCTTCTGTAAGTCAGTTTGATAGTGCCGAAGATCTGCTTGAATGTATGAAGAGGGAGCATTTTGACGCTCTCTTCTTTGACTAGATCAAAATATTTCCACATAAAGCTAGCCATAGATTTCATTTTGGGGTGCGTGCTCCCAATGTTGGCCTACAATGTTGATTTTTTACTTTGATTTTGAAATGGTTCATGGCTCCTCAGATCTCCAGATGTCTCTCGTCTTTGAATGCTCTTAATAAAGCTCTTTGTCCGTGGTGCATTGGGCAAAGTGGATGATGTAGAATGGAACACTAATGGAGCACCTTTGAATGCTCTTTGTTCGTGGTGTGTTGGGCAAAGTGGATGTTCTAGAATGGAACACTAATGGAGCATCTTTGCAGCTTCTTTGCAGCTAGAGGGAGGAGGCCTTAGATGTCTTTGAGAACATTAAAGATGTTTTCCATCCCGACTTTGTGGCTTCCAACATATTAATTTCTGATCTTAACAAGAGGCTAGTGAAACTTTAATTCCAACCGTAAGAAGCAAAAATATAATGTAATATAGCTATTCAACATATTATTACAATAACCTCATGCTAAGGTCGTACTTTGTTTCAAGGAATGCAACCAGGACACAACAACATCCATTAAATACTTTTCTACGGTTTTCATTGCAGTGGCGAAGTTGCGAAAATTTTTGTAAGAAGAACCACCTTCCTTAACTGCAGCAATCACACTCTCCCTCAATTTCATCACTCTTCTCTTCACCTTTGCACCTTCCTCGCCCGTCACTTCTATCTCCACATCTCTCTTAATCTCAATCATGTCAATTATTGATGTTCCATCCGTTGTAGAGGTAGTGTTTGCTTAAGCAAAGACAAGCCAATTTTCCAGACATGGACTATATAACTTTGGTTTAGAAACTGATCTCCAAAATAAGGCCAACATAAAATGGGTATCCCCATGGTGATGCTCTCCAAAGCTGAATTCCATCCACAATGTATCAGATAAAAAAGCAATTGAACGATGAGAAAGTACCCTCAATTGCGAACACCACAACACCAAACACCCTCGCTCGCTCTGAAGGATGCGCTCTACGAACCCTAGAGGGAAGCTGACCTTGCTACCTTGTAGCAGATCAAGGCACACAACCCAAAGAAATGGTCTCTCTGTAGCCTCCAATCCAAGTGAAAGATGTTGGAACCGTGTCTCGTTTAACACACTCAAGCTGCCAAATGAGACGTAGATCATATACTGCCTGGACTGCCTATCCAACCAATCCAAGGATTCCCCTTCCTCTGCCCAAAATCCTGTTCTGATTTCCAATCTGACTCCTGACTTTGAATTTAGAAGGGCTAAGGGAATCAAGGGGCTTATTGGATACACTGAACCTCCGTTCTCAACCACACTACTGGACTTCTGGAGGTTGGACTTGCGACCAACATGATTTGTGATTAGAGGGTTTGAGGCAAGGCCTCTACGAGGAGGTTGCTCCAGAGACTTGGATCAAGTGTGAAGGGAATAATATTTTTTATCCTTAATGGAGCCGACGGAGGGGATGGAGGGGACCAAAGGAGGGGAGGAGCGGAAGGGTGAGGGGATGAGGGATTAGGGACCAAGGGTTGTGGGCCGGGGGGGGCGGGGGGGTGGGGGGGGGGGGGGAGGAGAGGAGTGAGTTTAGGAAAGGGACGGAATGATTCTAGAGGGGGACTAGGAAAGAAGAGTGGACCGAGAGAGAGGAAGTTCCATCAAGGGGAAAAGTGGAATTGAAGGGGAGGGACTATAATGAAGTACCTAAAGAAGTAGCTAACGCATAAACCTTTATAGTTGAACCATCGTTAAAAGTAGGGATAGTGACAACAGGGACACCTGGATTGGAGGCAGAAGGGTCTAGCGGGGAAGAGGAGACCTTATTTGCTCATTGTTTCCTCCTTTGAGAAGAAACACAATACAAAGGAGGAAGCTAGCAATCCTCCCTAAGGTGACCAACCTCGTGGAAAATTCCGATAGTCTATTTTCTTAAGCCATTTGTCGTTATTTCACTCAATCTCCATGTAGCCAGAAGGCTTTCGTTTAGACCAACTTCAACCTGAATCCAGACCCATATAAGATTGGCTTTGGTCTCCCATCCAGCCTCTAAGCTGACAAGAGATCCGTTTTTTTTTCCTTATATAATCCGTAGGAACATCTTTTTCCCATAAAGGGAGGGAAAACCTAGGAAAAATAACCCATACTTAAATGAAATCCACATGTTCCCTTGAACGGTTAAAGTTTACTTACAAAGGTTGGAGGGAGAGACCAAATTTGCCTCAGGTTCAATTGCACTCCATTACTCTTTTACAATCCAATTCTAGCCTAAATATGAAGGCCAACCACTGCCACGGAAGTAGATGAAAAGTGGGAGAATATTCAATTATGGGCACCCAATAATTCTTAATCCAACTACCAAAACCTGAGATCCTGTAACTGCCACTGAAACGCCCTATGGGGGTTTTACCCGACAGGTGCAAAACCTAAGAGAAAGATATATTCTTATCAACAACAAAACTTACCAACCCCTATCAACGCATGATGGATCTCTTCTTCCACCTCCCCGAGCTACAATTTAGACCATGGGTCGAAGCTGCACCAGGGTCGACTATTAAAGCATAGGGGGGAAAGGGATTACAATGTGTTGAAAGGGAAAGGGATGGGGATGGAAAAGCAATGAGAGGGGAGCATAGAGGTGAGTTGGAGGGCAAGGGAAACCCATATAAGGCAAGGGAGGAAGAAAATACTAGAGAGAGAAAGCAGGCACGGAGGAAAGTGAGGGGTTGACAAACGTTGAATCCTCTGGAGGACAAGACGGAGCACCGACATGATGTGTGGTGATATTCAGTTGGGAGACAAATACAGGGTGGGAGAAGATGTTGGACGTGTAGTACACCTTCCCCAAAATATTCCAAATGTCAAAGCAACTGAAAAGGAGTCGTAAAAAGAAGCGGGTGATAACTGGAAGGTGGAAAAAAGACTAAACAGGCTTGAAGAAATCAAACACACGTCCTTCGAGGAATGGTAAGAGGACCATAGACAAATTGAATATGATTGAAAATAGTTAAATATTTTTAAATTATGATTAGCTGGGGCTTATTATGGTCACCATATTGGTTGACCATGCCTATAAAACCACTTTAAAACCATGAACAGTCAATCGCAGTAAACTATAGGCAACCATGGTCGTCCTTAGTCAACCGTGGTCATCCATGGTCACTCGTGGTCATAGTCAAGCATGTTCAACCGTGGTCAACTATGGTGACTGTGATTGATAATGTTTCTCCGTAGCAAACTATGGTTTCCCATGATTGATTGTATTTGACCATGGTTATCCATAGGTTCCTATGGTCAACCATAGTTGACGATCACCATGGTTGGCCATAGTTAAACATAGTTTAGCCATAGTCAACCACTATTAACCATAGTGAACCATAGTCACCCTTTGTCAATGATAATCAATCATGGTCAAGCATGGTCAACCAAGCTCAAACATGATCAACTGCGATTATCTTTGGTCAACCATAGCCATCATGGTCACCCATGGAAAACCATAGTCCTCATGGTCAACCCATGGAAAACTATGTTCAAAACTATTGAACATGGTCACTGTTGTCAAGCATAGTCAACCATGGTCAATCATAGTAAACCATGGGCAGCCTTAGTCGGCCATGGTTTACCACTGTGCGCCATAATCAACAAAAATAAACCTTGATCGACCATGGTCATTATTAGTAACCGTAGTCACCATAGTCAACCATAAATTTCCATGATCAACCCCATGCTCGACCATGTTAAACATGGACAACCGTGGTCAAAGTTGTGAAACATGGTCAACCATTGTCTCCATGGTCAACCATGGGCATCAATTGTTAACATGGTCAACCATAGTCTATCATAGAGAACTATGGTCAACCATGGTCAAAATGGGTTGACCATGGTCTCACATTGTCAACATGGACAACCACAGGATATCATAGTCAATCGCAATCAATCGTAGTCAATTATAATTGAATGTGGATAACCATGGTCACCCATAGTTGAATATATGTTGACCATAATAAACTGGCCTCAACCATAACTTGACCATATTAGTCAACCTTAGTCAACCATGTTCTACAAATCCTCCCCACACATGTCAATTGTCAACTACCACAACCATGTTAGTAAATGTGGTTGATATACACCGATCTATGCTATTAGTTTTTAAAAGTTTCTAAAATGGCAACGAGCGACGTATATGACATTTAGTAATGTGGTTGTGCTAGTATATTTTTATTAGGTTTCACTTTCAACCGACGAGTTGAAAAACCCAAGACACTAGCACAAATGTCCTAATTTCATCTTGAATATTTCGATGCATATCGATTTCTTAGAACTCGTCATCTTCTTGTATTTTTGTGGCATTCTTATTTTTACATAATAATTTTCACATTTTGCCAATTTCCTAGGTAAAAATGACTATAGATTAAATGGATGCTTAACTTTTTCTTTTTAATTTCCTTTTAATTAAATGAGATATATTTGGTATCTCTTGGTACTCAATGGATCTTTCTCGTCAAAAGAAATATTACGAGCGTGTTCGACTCAAAATTAGTTAACACTACTTCTCTCATTGTCAAACCATGTAATAACTATTGTTAGGTATATAGTTTGTCTTGTAGGTCATTAAAGATTGGTGAATTAAATGTTTTCCTTAAACATGTAAACATGTATGTCGCACTCTTGACACCTTGTAGATGCAACCATAGAAAGAGAAACCAAACATACTTCATTTGGCATTAAGATGAATATATGTCGGTATTATATATTATCTACAAGCTTCAACCAATGAACAAGGAAACCAAATAGAGAAGCATAACAATCACTTTTTTTTTTTTTCATATGCTCTTTAAACTTGTCATCTTCTAGTTTGGATGTGAATAGTGTACGTCTTGTCATATTCCTAGATAAAAAAAAGCAAACATGCATTTGGCATAAGACGATTAAAATTGCCATGGTTATCATGTGTTGGATATGAGAGGAGAAGGCTAAAACTAATATTAAAGAATCACTTTGTAGTAGAGTCAAATATCTAGGATGTTATTCAAGTGGCTTGGTTTTGACTATGGCCTTCTCAGGAGTCTAGAACTTAAGAAATAGAACTTGCAATATGCCTTTCACACTTTCAATTCCTTCATCGTTTGCTCACATGTTCCCTTGGTTCAATTTATATTTACTGCAACATTGAGGAACTTTTTCATTACTTCTCTTGGACCAATCGGGCAGAGATAGTGTTGATAGCCAATGGATTCTATGTTTATGTTGTTCTTGAACATTTCCTCATACTTGTGTCCATGTAGACATTGTTTTTGTGCTCCATCCAACCTTTCATTGCAAGAAAAGGGATGTTATGATTGGGGAATATTTTTTTTACTGTAGAGCATCCAATGGTTTCCCTTGGTATAAGAGTAAATTTGGGAGTCTTGGAATGCGATTCCCATGTATCAAGGGTGTCATCTACTTTAGCATGGACTATTCCCACTTGCATCGGTTATTGTGTAAGAAGGATGTTACAAAATGTCCCAAGGGATGCTCCCACATTTGAGGAGAACGGGGAAAGGATTGAAAAAGAAAAAAAAATAGGAAATTAAAAGGTCGATGCTTGTATGAATGGGCAGGGAATGTTAAGCCCCTAGGTCTTGGGATGTTAGATTGCTATTATTTTTGTAAGTGTACCCATGCAGTATCCTATATATATAAATCAGGGAAACTCATTTGAACATGCATCTTATCTTGTGGATTCAATATATTGCGAAAAGAGGTTTCCCCCTCAAAGAGGCTTCTAATTGACCCATTATTTCACTTGATTTAAGCACATATTTCTAATTTGGGCATTTTTTCATGCTTATTTGGATATTTGGTCCATTAAATTTGTTATATAACAAAATTGCTTTCTTTCATAAATAAAGCTAAACTAAATTCCGCTACATAGGTTTCCAAAACTTCTATACTCAGAAAACCATTGGTTCTATCCATCAATCACAATTAGAGATCCAAAAGGTTTTCTTGTTCAACTTACTTAAGAAGTGTATTGATTATTTTCCTTACAGACAAAAATCCGCAACATAAATGTTCTTTGTACTTATACCTTTAAAGTTGAATTATCATGTTTGTTTATAATTCTTATCATACCATATGGATTTTATGTGCGCTTGTATGTTAATGTCCCTCTATGTATCCCTTCAAAATAGAAAACTCATTAATAATTCATAGTTTGTGTCAACGTAACATAGCTCTAAATTACACATTCTAATGGTGATGAAAGTATCCCTTAATCCCTGTGTCCATATCTGAAGGATTTCCATATGAACTTCTTTTCCTATCATTTTCTCCTTGTCTTTTGTGGATTTATCTTCTTGCTTTAGGTGTTTTTAGTCAATGGCTCAACATGGCTATTGTATTTAATGTATTTGGGTACATTGTGGTTACATGACTACTTATAACACTGTCTTTTGTAATGTTACTATATAATTTGAAATAGTTGCATAGTTACACATTTTCCACATTCCCAAGACTTGCATTATTTTATTTGTGATTGTTTGAAGTTATTTTGGAATAACTCGTGTACTATTTTACTGTGCGAACTTGGAAACTTGCATGAGTTAATCAATTAGGAATTTGCATGAGTCTATCTCGATTTCGGAATTTGGAACATTCTAAAAATCTCATGGACACGAGCAAAGTCAATCAATGGACTTCAGTCATGTTCATGACATTTCTAAAATATTTTAGAATTTGCTATAAACACAAGGATGACCTATGAATTTTCTATAATATATGGTGATTATGCATGGTATGCTTATCATACCTTCAAACAATTTGAAATATGCATATTAAAAACAATGAACCCGTCTTTAATTTTCCAAACACAATTTTGAATTTAATGGGATTTCTAACTTTCTCAAAACGCCCATTTTAATTAGTTGGATTAGAGGGGGATGTCAGGTCTTATTGGACATCAATGAAAAATCTAAGGGAAAAATTAGCGGGTTCCAAATTTTGGCGGGGTGAATTTTTTGGAAAGAATAAAGAAGGAAAATAAGAAAACCATATTACATGGCTTCATCGCATGCAAAACCTTGAGTTGCAAAGCATCGAGCACAAAGATTTTTGAAGGACAATACTATGGTATGATCTCAAGGGGAGCATATAGGGGGTTATATGAATATGATTTAAAACATGGGGAGGATATATGGGGTTAAATGTACATGAGATGTGTACATTTATATGTAATAGTGGTCAACAAGATAAAGGGGCCACATGTGCAATGTGTGACAACTATACACAGAGAGCATCCAATCATTTTTTTTCTTATCCATAAGCTATTATATTTCATTAATGTAATATAAACAATGTAGTACAGTGGGAAAAAATCATAATGAGCATTGGGTGATTGTACAACAAGATATCCAGAATTCCAGGGAAAAGATCCCATACATCGCGATTGAACATAGATACCATCTAGAAACAAAAACCCACAAAAATATTCCTTGAGCAAAACGAAGTAACACTAAATCAACAATTGAAGAGTCATAGTCTTAAGCTTATAGAAACAACGTAGATGTTTTTCCATGAAGGAAACAAAACCCTCTATGGATTGGAGATCCATGGTGCATGCAAAATTTGAAAAACTCCAAAATCTATGAAGAGAAGTTGGAGTTAGATAGTTTGGGCCTTAAACTCTCATCACAAGCTTGTTTTTACTAGGGGTTGGTGTTGAATTCAAGTATATGTCGATAGAGTGTACGAGGACTCGACTGAGAATTTAATTTCATCACATATTCACACATCCTTACCAAAACCCATGACACATCTTCACGAGATTAACCTCAAGTTAATGGAAAAGCAAGCAAAGGCATAAACAAACAATGCATCAATTGTTCTAATGAAAAAGGGGCTAAACCCCAAGGATTTCATAGATAAAAGGATGAATGGCCACTCAACTTGGTCACTGGCCTTCTCAAAACCTATCTTATAACAATAGATTCAAGTCCAATAACACAAGCCCATTCCACGCCTTCACACATAACGATAAGATTATCTAGGATGTATCTACCTTGTATAAAGCATTTATACTCTAACATGATTATATTAGGCAATGTATGCTCCATAATGCAAACTTTATGCCTGGGCCCAAATTTTTCATGATGTGCTAAGCGAAGTGATTGTTGTATGGCATGGTATCAAGTTAGGTTTCCTAGCCTCGGGGATGAATTTTATGAAACCCTAATTGAAGGCATCCACAAGTGATTAAGTTCTTACCAGTCGTTGATAGACCCACAAGTATGGCTCGACCAAGTTGCGTGTTGCTTTGTAGAACTTATAATAGAATTCGTAAGTCCTTTGGGCTTTGTCATCAATAATCATCGGTTCCATGCATAGAAACAATCAAACAATATAAAGAAAATTGCATGGTCATGAACACACCTTTTCTCCTCCATAACCTTCTTCCAGACCTCATCTTAAAATGTTGCATCATTGCTTCTATCTCGATATAAGAAATTGAGACGAAAAAAAACAATTTGTAATGATCAATAAATTATTTCTTTACCACCCCTCTTTAATTCACCCTCTCATTCTTTCTCCCAGGAGAATACATCTTCTCTCGTGTTTTTTTTTCTCCTTTTGTAAGCTAGGTAGGACTACATCTTCATCAGTGTATCCAACACATATCACCACGATCGGGGCGGGGAATTGAACCAATGACTTCACATCACGGAGTGCCTTTAAAGAGCACCAGATCACCATCTATCCAAGACCCCATGGATCTCTCGCGTGCTTTTGATTCTTTCTTAATCATGTGTTTTTTAATCACTTCCTCACTCTTTCTATTGGGGGCACACATCTTCTCTCTAGTCATTTTGATTGCCGCCTTAAAAAAAACCATAATAGTCCTAACTCCTATCTTGTACAAAAATTTTCAAATATGAATTCATGATTCCCGATCATGTTCAAATTCATTGACCCTCATGCCGTGGAACAACATGGACGAAGCCTATTTTTCTTCATCGAAAGAGAGAAAGTACGCTAGATTTTGAATGATTTTTGGGGAACGATCAAGGGGGAAGAAGCACCCAATTTTTCATCTCTCTACGTGGCAGCCATGGGAGCGGGCACGCAATTCATCTCAGAGAAACCACACTTGCAAAAGCTTAGCCGAAGCCACACCTGCAAAACGTTGGAGCTCCAAAGAAAAATGGAGAAGAGAGGGATAGACGGGGGAGATGTCGTAGTCGGCAAAAGATTCAGAAAGCCTGCAGTTACTGGCTCGCGGGTAATTGCAAGCATACAGGAGATGATTGTAGATAGCTCCACTCGCACAGTGTTGGAGGCTCCGATGGCACTTTCTTAACCAAGCTCGTTTGTCACAGTAACAAGGTAGGTAGCTTCTCGGTTTATTTATTTGTTCTGCATATTCTTAGCTTGTTTTGGTTTTTGCCCGTTCTTTGTTGGTTTCCTTATTTTATGTGCGCTCTGTTTCTTGGTTTCTTTATTTTTTTCCATATCCATTTGATTTGGTTTCTTCCTGTTCCTGGTTTCTTTAATTTATGTGCATTGTTTCTTGGTTTGCTTATCTTTTTGCATATCCGTTTGATTTAATTCCTTCCCGCATCCTATTCGAGCGATTACTTTTCCTTCTCATTTAGGGGCTGCTGCCAAACTCTGTTCCGCTGGACAAGACAACAAGCTTATGGTCTGGGACTGCCATACAGGCCAGGTACTTTGAGCTTTTATTTACACTCAACTCTTCTATTGTCTATATTTATCTTCAACGAAACTTACCATCTTCTTTCTTAAACATGGTGCAGATATTCCTTTACATGGCGTCAGCGAAGTTGGATGCCTCCTTAGTGAAGGTCCTTGGCTTTTTGTTGGCGTTCCTAACGCTGTCAAGGTAATTTAACGAGATTAATCTTAGTATTAGAATTGATTTTGTCAAAATGATATTCTTCGGGTTGCTAACACAGTGGATTTATATTTCAGGCTTGGAATACTCTCACCTCCACGGAACAATCTTTAGATGGCCCCACGGGACAAGTTCATGCCCTTACTGTCGTTAATCAAATGCAAATGATTTTCGCTGGAACAGAAGTGAGTCTCCTAAACTGCCTTGGCTTATGTAGTCATATTTGTTGTGACAAACCCCCTGATCTAACCAGAGATGGTCACTGGGTTACTTGACTCTCCTGCAGTTTTCTGGTTTTCTGTTTTTTTTTTTACATAATGCTTTGCTGGAATAGAAGCGAGTCTCCTAAAATGCCCTGGCTTACGTAGTCATATTTGTTGTGACAAACCCCCTGATCTAACCAGAGATGGTCACTGGGTTACTTGACTCTCCTGCGGTTTTTATTTTTTATTTTTATTTTTTAAATACATAATGCCAAAAAGAGAATTTCCTTCATATGTACAGACTACATCATTTGACCTGACAATTCCTGACTCATGAGACTTCTTGACACCACCACATATCCTGACATGGCCAATGATATCTGAATCCTCTACAAAAATACAGTGGCCAAAGGAATCTGAATTTTGACATTGTTTACTGACAAATGCCTACTGATAATGACAGACAACCACGTGTGGATGTCACCATTTATTTATAAAAGTAGCAGATGTAGCATCTTCTGTTGTATACTGAAATTACACTATTGGTATATATTATTGTAACCAGAATGATTAGAAGGACAGTCCTTCATCTCAAACCCAATCCTTGACCTATCCCTCTGTAACACATCCCCTTAGGGATTATTTCATTATTATGCTTGGTTTTTACAATTGAGGAGTGGATGAGGCCCATGTACTGGCCAATATGTTCTCGGTGTGCTAGCCTGGCAAGAATAGAGACCTCAAAGCTTAATTTTCCATTAAATACCCACCAATATGATGGTGCAATCTACAAGCTTACTCCAAGGAAGGCTAAAGTGACATTTAGGCTAACCCCCAGTAGATTAGGTTGCATGCTTAAGTCTTGTTGAAACATAATGTATATCTTCTCTTAAAAGAGCTTTGTAAAGTTTTCACGAAGAAGTTCTTGTTATTCGTGAAACTTAACAGCTAAAGGAAAATTGCCCCTTCAGTAGTCTACCATGTCAAATCATCTTAGGCAATTCAAGAATTGCGCAAGGATAAAAACAACTAAAATCTACCATAGAATCAAACTCAATGAGTTGCATACAACAAGGTCCTCTTTCATTCGTAAACCTTACCTTATTTTTTTAACTTTGACAGTGATGAGGATAAATTGGTAGATTTGCATGGTTTCTACTACGGAGGTCACAAGGTAGTGGAAACATTAATGTTTGGACCAACAGATTCAGTGTTTGAACCAAAATTGGACCCAAAGTTCAATGTACAATTTCAGCAAGGCAACCATTTCGTCATACTATTACGACACCTAGATTTTTAACTCATAAATTTAAGACATTCTGTTAGCTAGAATTGGACATATCAATGTACATTTTTTAGCAAGGGAATCGTTCTATCATGCTGTCTTTTCCCTTACTGGACAACACCTATACAATATTTTGTCACCTAGATTTTGAACTCAGAAATTTAAGACGTTCTGTCAGCTAGAATTGGATATATAAATGTACAATTTTCCAATGTTGCGGACATCGGCATCGATATAAAATCGGCAAGGGTCTAGAATACCAAAAAATCGTAAAAATGGGGAAAATATCAGTAAATTATCAGCTAACATCGAAAAAATTAAGATACTATAAAAGTATCTTTAAAAATTGGGAAACATCGGCTAGACCAAAAAATCGTAATTTGGAGATAAAATCGGGATGTTATCGACTGCAATTTTCAGCAAGGCAACCATTTTGTCATGTTGTCTTTTCCCTTACTCGGAAACACCTATACAATATTTTGACATCTAGATCTTGAACTTAGAAATTTAAGGCCTCAACATAAACTATCAATAGTGAGATTATTATTATTATCATTCTCATGCTATCCTTTCCATGCAAAGGGTATCTTATTTTTTACTCCAAATTGATTGGAATTTCACAGCCAAATTAAAAAGCTAGCACAACGAACAAAATAGTGTGCAATCATTTAATGTTACAAGAAGAGGATTTTTGTAAGGGCATACAATCATGTATCTATTATACGTTCATGTAGAAGGAACATGGAATTATTTAAGGAAAACTATGATCGTTTGGGAGAAACTTTGCCTTCATCAAGAAAGTGAAAAAAAATCACACAGTATAGTTGTCATCTCCATCATCTCTATTTCCTTCTAGCTTATGCCTCCATCAGTATTATTTCTTTGTTAATTTCAGTTCATGATTCCAATTATTGCCTGTGGCAAAATCTATTTGTTGATGTTTATCTAGATTTACCATGTTTTCTTGAAGAGAAAATATTTAAAACACTTGGACTCTGTAACCAATAGAAAACTAAAATATATTGTGCAATTTAGCATATCTTGGTACTGATTTTGAACACACATAAAGATTGAACAAAAGGAAGAGTTTTGAAGTTTGAACATCAAACAAAAGCGAGGAAACAATATGGACTAAAAAGACTGAAGAACATTGAAACCTAATCAGAAGCACCTGTCATGTTACGAAACATGTTCACTATGATCCTGATTGGTATGAAATCGGTTTCCAAGAGGCAGGGTTATTTTAAGTCATCGTTAAATTATATGCCACCAGATTGGAACATGTCCAAGGCTGGAACATGATTCAAATACATCCGAGACATCATGTATTATTTTGATATCTTGAATTTCTTCAAGTGTCAGGCACCACTATCTGAAGTTTGGTGACCTAGTCTTAAGTGGACCTAATGTTTTTCTTCATGTCTGTTGTCTCCTGTGTGGGTCATTCAACCTATGGAGGCACCTTTAGTGTATATATATATATATATATATATATATATATATATATCATGGGCAAGAGGGAGGAGGTCAGCGCATCTTCGTCTCCTCTGCATCCACGACACTGGGGTCCCAGTCCCATCCTTCTCGGTGATGGGTTGGGCAGCAAGCATGAATCCAGGTTAGACCCCATGAGGGGCAGGGAGCCAACCCCAATCCTGACTGTAATCCGAAAGGGATGGAGTGGCAATTCCCGACTATCAAACCAAGCCAGTGAAGTACAATTAAATCCGGGAATGTCGCGACACGTTGGAGAGACTCCTAGGACTGCAACCGACCCCTTTTCATCCCTAAAGTGAAAAAGACCATCTTAGCAGACTAACTTACCTGTGTAGACTAATCACTTCGCTATATCTAGGTCTTCCAGGTCCTTTCCATCATATCACTTCGATAACTAATATCCAGGTTCGTGTATTTATTACGTATGTAATTATTGCTTCTCCCAAAGGCCATGGAATCAGAGTATACTTCGTTATCTGACTCACTGGTACTACTTTTTCCTTAGGTTTGTTCCCTAGGATGGATTAAATCGGTATCCATTGTCTCATCGAGAAATCGAGTTGACCTTTACCCGTCCTTATTTTTATGTAACACACACAAAGAGTCGAGTCTATATCTCTATGAATTCGAACACCTAGTAGTACAGAGGTGACGCAACTCTCTCTAGTAAGCCCCTCTTGACGCAACTGACGATAATAAAGGAGGTTCTTTTTTCGTTGTCGGGACGATTTTACGACTACTATGGTAGGTATCCGAGTGGAGAGTGGACTGCGAGGGGGATCTAGACGGTGATGTCGGGAGGTGTCGCTGTGCCGGTCTTGGCTGCATGATGTGGTTCAGCGGAAGGCAACGTAGAGGGGACTACTTGTGCGGTAGCTATGCCGTGTATAAAGTCTTTTCACTCACGAGAACGAAGAGAAATGAAGGTAGGAAAATGTGGGAAACAGATTTCGAATTCTATAAAATAAAATTGTCTAATGATTAGAAGGGATGTAGCGCAGCTTGGTAGTGTGTTTGTTTTGG
>CM076584.1:52868400-53105649 GCA_034641835.2 Pinus albicaulis
ACAATTTGACCAAAGAGACTCCAAAAAAAAAAACAAGAATTTTTGAGTGGGGCGATGTAATATTGAAACCTATGGCTCTTGAATCCTCATCCAATTCATGGTATTGTTCTCTTTTATTTTTTATTTTCATACTGTTACTTAAATTTTTAACATTATCATGAAATGACTGAGGATGTTTGAGAGTGGTTCCAACTTCATTGGATTTAATATGGAGAATGCAAGTTTTTAGAGCTCACTCAAAATCTAGTAGACTTAACAGTTTTTCAGGATTTCAAGATTGGCGGGATTGCAATGTTTCCATTGGATTTTGTCATGTACGAGGGTATGGAACTGATATTTAATCAAGATCACCAAGCCCCCTTTATGTACCTTGATGTTAGTGGCGATGGTTTTCAAACTCCTTTCTCATGACCCTATAAAAAATGTATCCATCGCTCAAACAAAATCTTGACTCGACATGCTATATTTTTTCTATCTTACTTTAATGCTTAGAGTGTGATATTGATGACAAAGATCTGGACATCAGCAATGAATACGATGATATGTATGTATTTGTTGTAGCATGATTTTATTTTTTAATGCTAGAGCCTATTTGTTGCTGTGTTTTCGTTTCAAGGATGAATTGCACTCGATGCTATTTTGGTTATGTGCACCCTTACATGCTATATAAATGAAAATTTTTGCTTGTTTGTATATAAATGCTTTGGATCCATATGGGAAGCACATGAATATATATGTTTTTCTTTAAAATTTGAATGTTTTGTGTGTTTGGTCGACCAATTTTTTGGTCCGGTTTTTTAGTGGTTTTGATCCAGTTTCAAGTGGTTCTTTGTTCACCAGTTTGGTTCTGATAACATGGTCGTGACTTTATCACATTATATAATCGCAATGATTATGTTGACTTGCTGTTTTACAGGATGGCACTATTTTTGCATGGAAATTTAATTCTCCAGCCAATGCCTTTGAACCTGTAGTTTCCCTCGCAGGGCATACCTTGCGTGTTGTCTCATTGGTCTTAGGGGCAGGCAAACTCTACTCTGCTTCCATGGACAACACAATAAGGGTATGTTTCTTTGCTTCTCGTCCACTACTTTTATTTGTATTTCTTTACACAATAAGATACTTTTTTTTGGGTCTAAACTGGTTAATAGAAGCACATATAAACATTTCTTTCCTTGCAAGCTTTGATGTTTTTTATGCACCTGTAGTTTTAGAAAATGAATTATGTACCCAATTCGAGATGAGTTTATATTTGACAGTTGTAAGCAAATTCACAGGTTTGGGATGTGGAAAGTTTTCAATGTATAAAGAACCTTAGGGATCACAAGTCAGTTGTAATGTCTCTTCTCTGTTGGGATGACTATCTCTTGTCGTGCTCATTAGACAAGACAGTGAAGGTAAGGAAGGCTTCATCATATGTCCTCGTGTCATTCGGCAGATAAAATGGTGCACAAACTTCATTGGAGTTTCTAACTCATCAAATGCAATGCAGGTATGGGCCGCTGCATCAAGTGGAACCTTGGAAGTGACTTACACTCATAATGAAGAACATGTAAGTTTTGGACGTGACACAACATTTTATCTGATGGGCCATCTCAATTTTATTTCAATTGTTGCGGGGAAATTTTAATGTATTTTATTTTAAAATCAACTACACTGAAGAGAATCTCTGATAAATAGCAAACATGAACTTGTCTGTTTTATTATTATCATTATTATTTTAATGTAGTAGGGCCTTGCATAAGTGATATTTTGTTTTTTGTGTATGGTTGTAAGAATCGAGTCAAACAATCCTATTAAGTCACTTAGATATTGCAAGGCTTATGTTTCTTTTTTCAGAATTAAGTGTTGTTAATTTATTTTGGTTTTGCTTCTGACAGGGTGTTCTTGCACTATGTGGAATGAATGATGAACAATCCAAGCCTGTCTTGCTTTGTTCCTGCAATGATAACAGTGTGCGTCTCTACGACTTGCCATCGTAAGTATGGCTGCTCTCAAGTTCATTATACTAAAACATTGGAAAATGGAAAATCATTTTTGGTCGTTCTTAGAATGAAAACAAGTTGGGCTTCGGAATGCCTTTGGGCTATTTAAGGTTCATTTTGTCCCCGTTTTAAAAGTATTGCATGGACTAGGAAATTGTTCATGTGCTCATTTATGGACTTACATGAATGTGCTAATATTGTTTGTTTTGTGGTAAAATAACATTTACGTGTTTTGTCTCAGGTTTAAAGAACGATGTAGACTGTTCTCGGGAAATGAGGTGCAAGTATTCCAGATTGGATCTGGTGGATTGTTTTTCACTGGTGATGGAGAGGGGGAAATTAAAGAATGGAAATGGGATACCCGAACTCTATGAGAGGCTGAGACAACCTATAAAAGTTTTGTTGTAATTAGCAGTCTGCAGTTGAAATGCTACCGTGGGTCACTCCTTATAAAAGTGACCCTTGTTCATATATCCCACATGTGAAGCTCCTCCTGTACTCTTTTCACTTAGCGTACTCTAACTACATCCACGCAGTTGTGATCCTATTGATCTGTGGAATAAACTCACATTGACAGAGGTATCTTTAGATGGCCCTGCGCACAAATTCATTCCCTGGTTGTCGCTAATCATATGCCTTTCACTGAAACACAAGTAAGTTTCCTGTTCTTCTTTCTGTAATCATCTGTCATGTGTTCTGCTTTATCAAGTAAAATCTAGTTATAAGTATGGCATATCATGTTTACTGTAGCTGTAAGTGTCCAAAAGTTATAGTTTTCTCCATGTTATTTTTTCTATAACATTATTTTGTTGACAGAGAAGTGGAGGACATTTTCCATCCCATCAGATGTGCATCACATACAAACTAATTTTGTTTCCACCCACAATCATTTACTGGGTTTTGGTAAGATTTGGGACCATATTTATCAATTTATGGTCTTATCAAAGTTTTCTAAACCTTCAGTTTCATTTCTGATCCATTTATAATTTTTATGAAATGCGGTGATGCACTTTTAGAAGTTGATGACATATTTCTCCGAGAGTAGACTTTCATAATTGTATTGTCCTTTATCTGCATATTTTGAGGGACATATTTTTTTTGCAGGTGGGTTATGATATTTTCCATCTTATCATATGTGCATCGTGCAAACTGATTTTCTTTCCTCCCATAATCATTTACTAGCCCTTAGTAAGGCTTGTGACCTTATTTATCAATTTATGGTGTTATCAAAGCTTACAATACTTTCAATTTCATCTCAGATCCATTTATATTTTTTATGAATTGTTGGAATGGAGTAAGGTTTGGGACCATGTTTATTAATTTATGGTGTTATCAAAGCTTCCAATACCTTCAATTTCATTTCAGATCCATTTATATTTTTTTATGAAGCTAGAAATTACAATCGCTATGGAAATAGGCGTGAGAAGATTGTATACTTGAGAGAATCTCCTTGAATTCAATATGTAAAAGGTGAAGGTTCCGCCTTACATCTTCCTCCATTCCACTTCTAAGTTGCTCTTCAAGGTGTCTAAGTTCACTTTGGGCATAAGGTGTTATTTCTTTTCCCAAGTAGTAGCCAATTTTTGGTGCCATCTCTTGGTGACCTTGTCCTTGCCCAAACTCTTGTTAAATGAAGAAAGCCCATACCACAAAACATGAGATCCTAGATTCACAACATACAAGCTATCCACTGTAGAGAAATATACCCTGCAATTCAGTGTTAAGGAGTGCCAATCATGTGAAAAGAGTGAACTGTAAGCCTATGTCTTCAGATTTCACAAATTGAAATTGTGTCCTGTGATACATCAAAGAAACCATCCATGCTTTATCGAGTCATATATTTTAATCTTTGCATTAGGAGTCACTTGTCAAAAAAACACCAAGCAGAGTGCTGTTACTAAAAAAGGCTGGGAAAATATATTCTTATGTTGAGGCAGTATTGAGAACCATCAAATATATATATATATTTGTTCAATGCGAATCATATATATATTTTTCTGCAATGCGAATCTTGGACTTTATTTTTCTGCAATGTGAATCTCAAAGTCAGTCTTAGACTTTTCTGCAATATATATATATATATATATATATATATATATATATATATATATATAGTGCAATGTGAATCATATATATACATTTTTCTGCAATGCAAATCTCAGACTTTATATTTTTTGTGCAATGTGAATCATATATATATTTTTCTGCAATGTGAATCTCAGACTTGAGTGGTCGGAGAATTAAGTTATCTCAAATGGTTAAAAAAAACAAATGTTCATCTAACCTTGAAATCTGATCAGAAAATTGTCTTCATGGTAATGAATATTTTATACATTGAATTGCAAATTAACCATAGAATTATTGACATCCGTCACAATAAGGTCCAACACATTGTTGATGATGCAAACATATTGTGGTTATTTTCTGTAATGTTAATTTGGACCAACTTTTTAATGTTTCAATTTACAGTTCATAAAAATTGATATGCTTACAATAGGTGTCACTACAACATCCTCATCTGCAATCTCTTATCCACATGCTGCAAAATGCTGCTTGAGGTGTTCCTGAGGGACCTCAATTGGTAACAGAGAAAATATTTCAAAAGAAGTTTCATTATAAGAAGAATATGAGCAAAATACAGGATTCCATAACTAGAGGTTATAGTTTACAAAAAAAAATTATGTTGGTCTCCGAATTGGTTTTCCTCCTTATAACCTCTTAAAAATTTGCTTCACAAAATATAGAGTACCCTGTTTTGTTACATGCTCTTAAAGCGGTCTTGAAAATTAAAAAAAAAACAGTGCGCTTTATTTGGCATATTGTACTGCTATTTTCAACCATTTTGAGCATCTTAAGCCGCATGGGAGGCAACTAGAAACGAACATTCTATAATTCCATTTCACCCTCTCTCAAACTATTTTTGGTGAATTTTTGCTATATATGTATCTGAATATTGTCAAACTCAAACCAATAGAGTGTATTCAAATTTTAATTGTATTCCAAAGCCACTTTTTACCTGCTAAATTTTTGTAGGAAAGTTTTTTAAGTGACTGTTCCCATGAATGGCAGTGAGCCCAAGTAAATTAAGAGTATTCAATACATATACTCTCTTAACCAAATATGCCTGCACTCCTTTCTCTCTTAAGGTTGGCTGTAGTTATTTTAACCAATATGAAAAGTTGGCTGTAGTTATTTTAACCAATATGTTTCATATTTTCGTTTGCAAGGGATATAGGCATCCATAGAAATTAACATAACAAGCCCAAGAATATTACTATTAAGAACCTGTATTTGGCATTCTTCTTGTGATATTGCAATTGTCCTTTTTTAGCTGAAATTTATTTTATTAGCCAGCTCTTTGCTCAGGTAGGTAAGGTCCTGATGCTAGAGCTCTGCTAAATTATTGTAAAACACTGTGAACTTTGAAGTAAAATATTTACTTTAGTTGACCAACAAGAAAACATGTTGAGCTAAGCATCCTTTTTCATTTGGAAATATAAGTCATCTATAAACAGTAAATCTCTGCTACAATGTGCCATGCCAAAATACAGACTTACAAGCAGCTAGCCTCAGTTCATAAAACATTAATGAGAAAATTTGAATTACAGTTCTCATTTCAAGTCCTTGTAAGAGTACACATAAAAGATTGCAATTTGCCTTTTAGTTCTTCGTCTCTATTTAAATTCTGTACATATAAGGAGTGAAATCCTTCATTTAACTTCCAATCATCTGATGTTCCATTACTAATCAATAAACATGTATATAGATAATAGTGCATCATGGAGATAGGGTTTTCCCTCCCTAGATAAGGTTGACAAGCATCTCCACTTTGGCTTTGATATCACAAAGTGTTAGTCAGCAATAATTTTTTGCTATTTGTAGATGACTAAATACTTGTCCTAGATTTCTAAAAACAAGATTTACGAATATTGTGAGTTTTAGAAATCTCACTGCTTTCATTATCCTTAAAACAAGCTTTTCATTATTTTACCACTTTGCCATTCCCTGGTTAGACTACCACTCCTAAAAGACCCCTCATGGGCTCATGCCACTCATATTTATCCTATTTTCCCATCCATAACCTCAGCACTCTGTTTTGCCTTTGCCTCACTCCTCCACTTGCCATCTAGGATTACCGATCAACCTACTCTTTCCCATGTTCACCAAATGCCTCAAGCATTGATGTTCTCAAAACCATCTCTATAGGCTCTTTAGATAAATCAAGTACATTGGATTTTCAATCTTCAATACATCAATTTGTCAAAAAACTCTGTTTTTTACACTTGAAGACCCCAAGCCAAGTTTTCAGTTAAAGACCAAGTCAAAAGAGCCTTCCACTATGTCACTAGGGTTTTCATAGGTTGTAGGGTTATCCTTGATGTTTTGAGCTCTGTTTTTCCTATGCAAGAAGTTGAATCAAATATGAAAGAAGGTCAACACCTGTTTGTCCAAGATAGATCAGAAAATCTCCAAGGAAGACCACCTTATCAAGTTCAAGTTCTGCAAAAGGCAGCTGTTCATTTTAACATTTCTGCAGGAGTGTCAAGGTGACTATCAGCAGAAAAATTGTTAAGGTAAGAGGTCTGCTCCTATTTAAAGATATTCACAACAAAAGGACAGGGAGCAGTTTATGTCCAAGGAAATATCAGGGTTTCTAAGCCTGATTGGGCCAGTAGTGTGCCAAGCAAGGTTCAATGCAACAGAACACATGGAGAAGGCACACCAAATGAACCAAACATGGAAGATGTTTCTTAGAAATTATAAATGAAAAAAGGAAAAAGGTGAGGTTAACTGGATAGAAATGAATGAACTTGAAAGGGCTATAGAGAACTTAGAAGACAATACTAATGATTCTTCTCAAACAACCTAGAAACCTAAGGTTTTGGAAAGATAGTCAAGGGAGATGAAATGAAGATGATAGGCTCCATGATGACAACATAAATAAGGTTTGAAGAGACTGTTGTAGGTGGATTCTAGAGTCTGCCAAGGTAAAGTACCTCACTGCCTCAGAAGAAAGAAAATGAAAAGAGTATCAGTGAAAGGAAAGGTCAAGCTCCCATTTTCAGTCATTTACACTTAATGATCAAAGGAATAAAAACATAGGGTTAAGCTCCAAGATGGAAGATCAAGCTAATTATAAGGTTGCTACTGTGTGACTGAATATGTCAAAAACCAAGAACATCAGAAAAGGCTAAATCAGTATGTCATGGCACTTGCAAATCAGAAGTGGCCAAAGAGGAGGTAGCATACATGATTGTGAAGACTATGGTACTTGTCAAAGATGGATTTATCATGCCTAGAGATCAGTGAGAAAAATGAAAACAAGTTCCTCAGTCACCCATCAAGCAAAAGGAAATTTAATCTCCAAGGTAAGAACAAAGAAGTTTTAAAGGTGCTGCCACCATGGAAGTGCCTTAGGTTGTTAAAGTGATTTTAGCATGCTCCAGAGATCAGAGGGAAGAGGGTCACTTCAAGGTTTTCATAACACTTATTGAATGAAAGTGGTTGAAAGGCATGAACAAGCCAAAACACAGTGAATCACGTGACTCAAACAAACATCTGTAGAGCAAGTCTTAAAGGCATCAATAGGCCAAAAGAAGTCAAATTTCACCATGTCAGCAACCTAAAGAGAAACAAAGAAAAATGGTTAGAAGGAAAAGACCATTTAAATGTTTTTAAGTCACCTACTGTAAAAGGTCAAAAAGAATATCAACAAAAGTGATAAAGAGACTAAAAACATTAGAAAGTGGGTCTACAAGGTTAAATTTATTTTCCTAAGACCATAAAGGGTCATTACGTTTTTCACTTGGCTCATTTTTCACTTGCAAAAGAGTAAAAAAACCTTCAGGGAGAAAAATTCGAGTTTCAGTGAGAATTTGGGTGAGTTTTGCCCGGCGCTGTGCGTTCGTGCAGGGGCTACGCTTACAACGCCCGGCGCTACGCGTTCGTGAAGTTTTACAGTGTAAATTTACACTGCGTTGCGCGTTCAAGCGGGGGCTACCCGTTCACCCAGAATTGCCTGGCAGACACAGTGAACGCACCCGGCGCTGCGCTCAAGGAGCCCGACAGGCCCAAAAGACGTTCAAGCACTGTGCCTAGGAGACCCAACATGCCTGAACATGTTCAGGTGCTACGCTCAGGAGGCCCGACACCTAGGAACGCGTGCAGGCGCTGCGCGTAGGGCAGAAGTGACTCGAAAAGTGCGTGCAGGCGTTGCGCCTAAGCCATAAGTCCTCCACCTGCAAATTGCTAAAAACTGATGAAAGGACACCTCCAAGTTGCATCCAAGGACCTGCAAAGACGTTGAAATTTGGTAGGTGGATGTTTTTCCTTGCCCTCCAATAGATTTGATGATTTAATGGTTAAAGGAAATTGGTCAAAACCCTAATGACTAGAAACCCTAAGTCCTCATGACAAACACTCTATTTTGACCTCCGAGCAAGAATTTATCAGTCAAGAAGGGTGTCAATTAGGGTAATTACAATGAGTTCAAGTTAACCCTTCATCAAAGCTCAAAGGAGATCAGTCATACACCTACACCTCCCTCTCACTCACTTACAAAAACTGCCTTGCACCATCATTTCATTTCACTCCTCCTACCAAGTTTCACAAGCAGGGCTAAGGTTGTTTAAAGACGACAGAAATCAAAATGTCAGGAGGAGGGAGTGGTAGTAGTGAAGGAGACCAAGTGCCCATGAGGCAGAGGCACAAAGGTGGGAAGGTTAATATATTTGAACCCCAAGACACTGTGGAACTTACTACCTCTCCCATGTTTCTCACATGCTTTTAAAATGTAAGGTGTTTCCAGTTTTGTGAAAAGGTCCAACAAGTGCAAAGTTACCTTGAGCTCACTAGGTTGTTCATCCTCAACCTACATAATAAACAAGTGAATCTTGTAGGGGTATACTTTGAGCTATCATCAGATGCCAATGCCCATGCTACTGGCATACCTGATGTTGGTGAAAAATGGTTCAAAAGAGCAAAGCTGGACATAAGCTGTTATGAGCCATTTCTCAAGCCTAGGTACAAAGAAGGCTGCAAGACTATTTTCCATTTCTCACACTTGTTGGAGAGGTATGCACCCTTGATGAGGGTCATCACGAAATATTTTACCTGTGAGGGAAGGTACTCTAGACTCTACTTCTATCATATTAGAGTGCTCATGCACTTCACTAGGGTCAAGATGCTTCATTTACCCTACTACCTCTATAGGAGTATTGACAAGATGTCTTCTGTTGTCTGAAGAAGGAACTATTCCCAACGAATGCAAAGTTTTTTCCATCACTCCTTGATCAAGATGGTTGTGCTACATCAGTTGGAGCAAAAAGACATACCTTGGGAGGTGTTCATTGCTCATGAAATATTCACAAGCCCACAACTCCATCATCAGCCAAATTTACCCTCATCATCTCATCATCCTCCCTCTACTCCTCCATCACCTCCTACTGATCATGCCTTATCATCTACACAAGTATCCTCTCCTCAAGAAAACCTCCCTTCCTCATCTCCTAATGCATCAAATCAAGAAGTGGCAGTGAACAAGCAAGTGACCATGAGGGTGAGGGTGAGGGTGACAATGAATCAAACCAAAATGAAGACGAGGGTGATGATGAGTCAAGCCAACAAGAAGCATAAAACATGGAAACAGAGGGAGATGATAACAATGAAGGAAATGAAGAAGCTGACAGTGGAAATGAATTAAGCAGTGATGAAGAAGAGGTCAGCAATGAAGCAAAAGACATGAAGGTAGATGATAATGAAGATGAGGCAAGTGACAAAGAGACAGAGGATGATCCTAAGGATAGCAGTGAGACTGAGAGCCCTAATGACAATTAAAATAGTGAGGCTCATAGTCATGATAGAGATGAGGGAAAAGATGAAGAGAGCAGCCAAAATGAAGATGATAACAATGCAGAAAATGAAGAGGCTGAAGATAGCATGGACACCAATGAAGCAAACATCAGTGAGGAAGAAGATAGTCATGACAGTGATGAAAATAGTCAGGTAGTCATGAAAACAGTGAAGAAAATGAAGATCTCAACAATGATGAGGCAAGCAGCTACAATGAGGAACAAAATGAAAATGCAGAAATCAGTGAAGAGGCTAAAAGTGAGGCTGATGTTGAAGGTAAAGAGGTAAGTAGTAGTCCAAGTGATGAAGAGGAAGACATGGAAAAAAATGATGGTAGCCATGATGAAAACACAAAAATGAGCAGAGTTGATCCTTTTTCATTGGTATACCAAAGAGGGGAAAGACATGTGTTTGCTACCTCAAAAAGGCAAGGGGTCATGCCTTCCACATCCACTAAGCCACTAGGTAAAGGCAAAGAAAAGGTAAAGGAAGAACAAGAGGATCAGCATGAGGTTGAGAGAGAGTTTGAAATCATTCAGATTGACAGTGATGAGGAAAATGAAGTAAGGATCTCAAACTTTATCCTCCATAACAAAAATGCCAAAATTGAAGACGTTCAAGCAAATCTAGATAGGGCCAAGAGTGTGAATGATGTCCTTGAGATGGAGAACATGCTGCTAGGGGCACAAATTGTCATTTATGAGGCTAGAGAAATCAGAGCTCGGAAATAAGCTCAAAGGGCACAGGTGAAGCTAGAGGAATTCATGGGCACCTATGAGGAAAGTGAAGATGAAGGACAGTCCAGAAGAAGACCAAGAACCATGGGTTTGAAGAAGGCCTTGGCAAGACAAAGAGAGCAAGAGTCCGCCTTGGCAGAGCAGCTCCCTCTAGATGAGCTGCTTTCCATGGAGATAGAATATGATCGAGAGCCTTGGTTAGAAAGAGAAAACATACATTTTGAGGCCAAATTGGAGAAAGCCAATAAAGATCTTGATTTCCAAAGGAAGATGACTAAGCATTATGCTCGGAGAAACCAAATTGTAAGGGCTAAACTCAAAAAGGCCCATGCCAAAAAACAAGCACTCAAAGAGGCAAAGACCAAGAAAACCTTGGAATATTCGCTGAAGCTTCTCTACAGGCCTCTCAAACCCCATAAGGAAGACATCCACCAATTTTGGGAAATTTTTGACAAATTTTGGTTTTTTGCAAATTTTGAGGCCTCTAGGTGCAACACCCTTGGTGCTATGCTTTCACCTTAGGCATCCTCAGGGGGAAATATTTTAATTTTTGGAATCCTCAGCTCAAGTACAACATGCTCACCAAATTTCAGAGCATTTGTAGCATTTTTGGCCCCTCAAAAGGGTCAAAAACACCCTATTTTTCACCTTTCTGCCTCATTTTCAGGCCTGGCGTTGCGCCTAGTGCAGTTTTGGGAGATTTCCTTTTCGGACAGGTTAATGGAGCCCAATCAGAAAACCAAGGGAATTTTTGGAAAGTAGACTCAACAAAATTTCCGACGGGCCATCACGGAGCCAATTTTGACATTGGGAAGGTCATCAAAATTTCGCTGCAAGTGGACCCAGTTTCTCTTGTGTAGGCACTACGCGTTCAGAACTCACTGTGCGTTTTTTGGCCAAAAAGTCAACAAAAGACACTCATTAATGGCAAAATGATATTTTAGTGTTTTCTGAGGCAAATCACTCCAAAGTTAGGTGCTAGGAGTTATTTTTGCATTTATTTCATGAGATATTTTGTGCTTTGGGCCTTGCATGGTCTCTTGGGCATAAATGATATTTATGACTATTTTTGACATTTTCAAACCCTAGTTAGGGTTTTTTCCCTCCTTTGTTAGATAGATAGAGCATGAGGGCCTTATTGTAAAGGGTTGGCATTTGATGACTCTTGAGAGCAATATATGGTTTTTTGGAGATTGAAGAAGAAATTGGAGTTGTAGAGTTTGTGAATGGTTTGTTTTGAATGATGATGGAGAAGGCTTGCTTGTAGAATCCCTGAGCTTGGTTAATGGTGATGTGCTTCTATTCAGTTCTTGTTTTCTTATGTATCATTGTGTTTCATCCTTCTATATTGTAGTAGAACAAAGGTTTTATACTAAGAAATGTTTTTCAAAGGCACCTTAGCCTGTTTGTTCTTTACTGCCTCTATGTTTTCCTCTTCTAGGTCAGTTTAGAGAATTCTTAGTTTCTCTCTAGACCCACCCAAGATTGTTTGTCTTATGAATGGTTTAATACAGTAGGTATCAAATATGTTTTTATGGTTAGCCCTTCTTGTTTGATATCACCAAAGCATTGTTCTTGATATCTTTCTTTGAAGTACCACTAGTTAGGTTTTGCCAAAGAGGTTGTGTTTCGATCATACCCTTTGTCCATGCTTGAAAAGTTGTTTTGGAGATCTTTATGGCTATGATCAATGATGTTTAGGAGTTCCCTCTTCTTTGATTAAATTTATATGTTTATCTTAAATATTTTCAAACATTGAAGGTGAAATCACTAGAAGTTAAGTAAGTTTCTTGCCTTCTATATTTCCTTGGATTGTTTGTCTTAAATGCTTATTTGCTTGAGTTTATTCAAAGAGTTATTGGTGTGCCTTGTCTTATGATTACTTCTTTATGTTAAATAGTGTTGAAGACCCTTCTTGTTAAAGTATTTGACAAAGGGTTCTTAATTGCCCAATGCCCTTTGCCTTACTTTGTTCACAAACTTGATGTTCATCGCATCTCACACAAACCTTGAAAATCCATTTGACCATGCTAGATTTTCCCTGTGATGCACCCTAATTCATTGTTGAGCTTTCCATGACTTTTTATTGACTCCATAGCCCAATGACTTGAAGATTTCCTCACTCCATCTATTCTACTTGATCATCTACCCAACAAAAACAAACAAACAAACCTTAAACTTAACAACTAGCCTAAAATCAAACATTAAAAGCAAACAAGTTCACATCCTTTGCACAAAATATAGAGAGCCCTCTCTGAGTCCAGGAAGACTAGGTCCTAGGACTCCAAAGGCTGGTTTGATGTTACCTCGTGCATTTGTTCTCACCAATATAACAAATCACGGGACCCTAACACAAAGAATCTATGTCCTTCCTATAAATATTCATCTTGGCGGAGAATGTAAACAAGAATCCATAGCCATTTTCATAATCAGAGAGCCCAGAAAGTAACTAGTATGTAACTTTGACTACTTGATACCTTGGAATTTCTCAAATAAGCTCACCTCTGCTAGAACCCACATACCTTCCACAGATCTTGTAGTCCCGGATAAAAAGGAAAGTGGGCACTTCAGTGACATTCATTTGTCTCAGAAGCTCCATGCATTCTTCATTCTCATCTCCATTCATCCTTGCAAAAAACCACATTGTCAGTCGTTCTCTTGGCCAGCCTGACTACAATTGGTTAAACTTTGACACAAGGCCCGAAATTATTCAGTCTAACATCTAGAACAACCAAATTGTGGTCCTCTGTATGTTATTTGAGCAATGCTTCCACATCTTGACTACTATGGAGCTGATGAATAGGAGCATCATTGTCACCATACTAGAGGACATCACCTTCCAACTGGTTTGGGCCAATGAATTCATCTTCGTGAATCTTCACCATGTTCTTGTAAAAGCTAAAAGGGGGACACATGTTATGTAGTTTTTTTTCCTTTTTCTTTCTTGCACAGAGCTCGTTAATCTGCTCAGACTCATCTTTAATTACTATAATGAATCTCACTTTTGGGAAAATCCTGCTGAGGTCAGCCATGAATAGTTGTGACTTGCTGCATATTCTACCACTACAAGCTTGTTCTCTGCAAGCCTGAGGGCTTCATCAAATTCATGTATTTTATGAACCTTCAACACCCTATCATCATTTATGTTAATTTCAATCTCGGTCAAATGGGAATTGTTCAAAGCAGCTCTAAAAATGGGCGCCTATTTGAATTTAAAATTGTCCACAATGAGGCCATCTATGGTGGAATTGTTAACAGCCTTGCTTCTGTAAGTCATTTTGATAGTGCCGAAGATCTGCTTGAATGTATGAAGAGGGAGCATTGCAAATGTTTTGACGCTCTCTTCTTTGACTGGATCAAAATATTTCCACATAAAGCTAGCCATAGATTTCATTTTGGGATGCGTGCCTCCCAATGTTGGCCTAAAATATTGATTTTTCACTTTGATTTTGAAATGGTTCATATGTTATAATTTATGGCTCCTCAGATCTAGCATGGGAAATTCCGGCTTTAGGTAGAGTTCAATGAAGATTTCAATGGGTAATGGGACTTCATCATGCTTTGGTTGGATTTGTAGCATTTGATTTATGGATTGTGCAGTGATTGTGAATAAATTATCCTGACTTGGGGTTACTAGAGCTCTTTCATTAGGAAAATAATTGATCTGGCAGAGTCTGATGATTTTTGGAAATTGAAAGATCTGTGGGAAGATGTACCTGGCTAGGTTTGAGTCTTAGAGGTGGATGTCATTAGCCTGGTCTATGAATTTATCATGGCTCCAGCAGTGGAGCTCTAGAAGGTTGAAATCAGTGACTATATCACTAATTTTGAAGTCTTTATCAACAAAAGGTGTGTGGTCAACATCTACCACAGGTGGTTACAGAGGGTTAACAAATATTATGCTCTGGGAGGCCATTGATTCGTTTATTTTATCAATTTATTACTTTCTGTGCTTAATTTAATGGTCTTAGGTGGCTTAGGATTACCTGGAAAACAAAGTTTTGGTCTGCAGAAGGGGTTATGGCAGCGATAGGCTTCAATTTCGGTCTGGAATATCTTTAAATTGGGTCGGAAATGGTTCTTTTGGATTTTCTTCCGCAATTAAACAGTTTTCACAAATACATAGCAATAAGGGAATAACTGTTTCGGGTGGGCTTTACTTCTTTTTGACTGGAGCTAGTTAATCATATGGCGCGAAGGTTTAATTCAAACAAGGGTGGTTTTCATCACAAGGCGCAGAGGTAGCGTGGTGGTTTATCGCACAATGACAAGTGGTTGAGTGGTTTTAGGATGGGGGATGCGATGAAACGTGGGAGCGCCACGTAGTAAAGAGGCGAGGGTGTGAAACCACCTATTTCGCACACACCCCACCCCCCCCCACACGGCTTTAAAAATTGGACTGTCGAGGGTGCGAAATGTTCTATTATTCGTTGGATCTAATAGGATGGATCGGGCGGATGGATGAGTTGGGGGTGTTTTGATAGGTGGGTCCCAGGATCGTATATGCGGGTGGGTGGGCGGGGGGAGGGTATATAATATATATGCGAAAGTTTTAATAATAGATGTGGGTTAGGTTAATATAATGGTGGTCGGGTAATATAATAAGCGGGGTTAATATGATAAAAAAAGGGGGGTTTTTAATATAAAGAGGGACCCAGGGGTACATTAAAGCGAGGAATTAATAAATATGGGGTAAATGAGTATGGATGCGGGATGTTAAAAATACATTAGGAATGGGTTTTAAAAGGATATCGGGGAGGGATTTTTGTAGTGGGTTCCGATATTTTTTAAACATTTAAAACTTTGGACAATGGGTTTTTCTTGTTTTTTATGGAAAAGGGGAATTATTAAAAGGGAAAATAATTTTCAAAGGAAAATTTGATTTTAAACTAGGGAAAGGGGCTTTTAGGAAGGGGAAAGAGGTATTTTACAAGGGGAAATGATTTCCAAGAGTTGAAATATGATTATAGCAAGGGGGAAAGGGATTTAGGAGGATTTTAGTGATATGAGATGAACCAATTAATGCTTTTCATTACTTGTGAAAGTAATCTACCTACCCTTTATTTACCCTAACATTTTTTACTTCATTTATTGGGTGTATCTGAGCTTGCTGACCCTTTTATTTTCTTTTAATAAGAAAACTAACCTATTTTTAACTTTATAAATTCCAATGGCTCAGATTAAACTGATAAGTTCATTTTTATTCTCTACTTAACTACTGATCTGCCAAGATTAAATGGTTTGGCTAGATCTTTATTCACTAACTATCATTACATGAAATTTAAAAGCATGAAAATCAAGATTAAACTATATGATTATCATGAACTGTGGCATTTTGGACAAGTTGGACACAATTTTTATTTGCATAAAGTAAAACAAAAGCAGTGGCATTTGAATGTGCAACACTTTCAGGATCTATTTTTGTTTCTTTTTGTGGGGTTCATACTTCATATTATTTTTTGATCTTCTTTTCTTTTAGTCCTTTGATTTTTCTTTTAGGACATACCCTCTTTTCATTTTTTAATATGGGAAAACATTTCCAGAAAGCAAATGCATGTACAATATTACAAGAAATTAATATAGTCAATTCAAAATTATGATCCCTAGTATTATAAGACCCTAACAGTGGCTCCACTTGGGGATGGCATCTCCTGGTGAGATGTCAAGAACTTGTTGATCAGTGGCCTTGGAACTTTGACTTTGCTTGCCTTGGAACTGTTTTTCTATGATCTCCTTTATTTAAACATATGATGTTATGTCTTTCAAAGCTTAGGGCCTTCTCTCCTGGCTTCAACTTTAGAAGATAATCATCCAATCTAATCTAAACTTTGCTATGGTATTTACAATGAAAAAGTAAAACAAATGAATTAATGGTTAATCTGGAGAAAATTAGTGCTTCAGCATTCTACCATTGACTGGTCCACCTGGTAGATCCGTTCCATCTAACTCCTTCAAGAAAAATGCATTGTTACCTCTGTAACTATAAATGATGTATGGGCCTTTCTAGAGAAAATCAAATTTACCATGTTGTCCTTTGTCTTCCCTTCTGGAATCCCATTTGAGTACTTGATTACCTATGAAAAAATCACCTTCTTTAGTTTTCTTATCAAAAATCTTTTTTATTTTGTCTTGGATTGCTTGAGATTTGATATAAACTTCTTCCCTGGTTTGCTGCAAATGAATTATCTAATTTATCCTCCTTTGGATGTAATTTGTTTCTACTTGCAGCTCTTGAATCATTTTCATTACTATCACTCCCAATGAGGATGGAAAAACAACATCCAACCCATGTACCAATTGATAGGGAGATGTACCAATAGATTTTTGGGTAGTTAGTTTGTCTGCCCATAAGGCATTAACCAAATTTTTTTTCCAGGTCTTCTTGTTATCTTCTAACAACTTTTTGATGATATTAACCAGGCTTTTGTTTGATGATTATGTAATCCATTACCTTGAGGGTAATAGGCAGTGGAATGGACAAGGGTGATATGGTATATGTTACAAAAATCAACCATTTTATTGGATTTGAAGGCAGCAACATTATCAGTAATGAGCTTTTGTGGGCATCCAAATCTAGAAAGGATGTTGTTTTCAAGAAATGAGATAATGACAGAGCCTGTGGCTTGTCTAGAAGGAATGGCTTCTATCCACTTGGTAAAGTAATCAGTGGCTGTCGATACCAATTTATGTTGGGCTTATGAGGGTGGGTGAATTTCACCAAAGAAGTCTAAACCCCATTGTTGAAATGGCATTTTTGTTGAAATAGGTTTGAGGGGTAATGGTAAGAGTTTATTATTCCCTTCAAATATATGGCATTTGTGACAGGAGGTCACATACTTTCTAACATTTGCAAAAAGAGTGGGCCAGTAAAAACCTGGCCTCAAAATTTTATCAGTAGTTTATTTCCAGTAAAGGTGTCCTCCACAGTCTCCTACATGAAATTCCTGCATTACTTTGTCAGCTTCATCTTTCAATAAATAGTTCAATAGAATGCCACCATGATCTTTCCAAAATAAAGCATTGTCTATGATACAATATTTTATTTCTTTCATTTTTAAGAATCTACCTTTAGTTCTAGATAAACCAGGAGGAGCTTGTAAGTTGAGTAAAACAAATATAATGTCTGCATGCTAGGGTGAATCTAAAAAAGCTTCACTGATCTGTGGAGTTGCCATCTCTTCCTGATCATCTAAGGCAGCAATGAAATTTATATCTAAGGCTCGATAGTTCGATTTAGCCATGAGTTTGGCTAAACCTTGGCCTTTATTCAATTTTGTAGGCTTTATTTCAATATCATATTCTAGTATTGTGGCAATCCATATGCCTCTTTTTCCATCAGGCCTATTCTGAGTTAGAATGTCCTTTACAACTGAATTTGGAACATATGCAATTATGTGGGAGTATACAATGTACACTCTGAAATATTTTATAGCTTTCACTAAATCAAGTGCTTGTTTCTCCATAATATTGTACTTTAGTGTTGCATCTCTCAATGTTTTGTTGAAAAAAGCAATGGGTTGTTCATAACCCTCATCATTCTTTTGCAACAAGACTTCTGCAATGGTGTGTTTTGAAGCAAAATAAAAAAATAGAAAATATTTTTTGAAATTAGGACTTAGGAGGACAGGTGTTTTAGTAAGTGCTTCTTTGATTGATTCAAAATATTGTTTAGCCTCTACTATCCACTTAAGTGTTGAATCATTTTTTAACATGTTATTCAATTCTCTGATTAGTTCTGATAAGTTAGAAATGAATCTTCTAAGAAAATTTATTTTACCTAAAAATGCCTATAATTATTTGATGTTTCTAGGATGACTGATGTTTAAGATTGCTTCTATCCTATTTGGATCAATTCTAATGCCCTCTTTTGAAATTATGTGTCCCACGAGTTTACCTTCTAATCCAAAGAGTGTCTTTTTAGGATTCAAGGAAATGCCAAAATTTCTGCATTTAATGAAAACTTTTCTCAAATGATCTAGATGTTCATTATCTATTTTGGAAAATATTGTGATATCATCTAGATAAATGACTAAAAGTTCATGTATCTCCTTTGAAAAAGCTATGTCCATAGCTCTTTGGAATGTAGCTCCAACATTCATCAGTGCAAAGGGCATTTTCAAGTACATGAAAGTTCCCCAAGAAGTGGTAAATGCAGTCTTTGCTTGATCTTCAGGTTGGACTAGGATTTGGTTGTATCCAGAGAATCCATCAAGTAATGAAATTTTGGATGACCCTACTACCTTCTGTAAAATGTGGTCCATTTTGGGGAGATGATAGTTATCTTTCAATGACACTTTGTTTAAGTTTCAGAAATCAACACAGAGTTTGATTTCCCCTGTTTTCTCTCTAGTGGGGACTAAATTAGAGACCCAATCAGAATATCTAATGGGTGCTATGATTTGTGCCTCATACATCCTTTTAACTACTTTTTCTATCAATGGAATAAGAACAAGATTAATTCTCCTAAGCTTTTGTATAAAGAGCTTCTGATTTTCTTTGATTAGTATTTTATGTTGGATAATACTGGTGTCGTAAGACTTGAGGTCTTCATAACTCCAGCCAAAGACATATTGAAACTCTTTAAACAAACTAATGTACTTCAACTTTTCAGGTGGAGGTAATGCTTTGGATATCTTGATAATTTTAGGATTTTCTTCTGTTCCTATATTACATTCTTCTATGTCCCACCTTAAAGGCTCCATTTTGGGTTTTCTAGCTACATAAATTGAGTAAAAAAGATCTTCTAATGAGGCTAATCCCTAAGGAAAAATGTTATCTTTAAGGTTAAAATCTCTGATTCATCATTGGTTAAGTCTAGGATTATTCACAAGATATTCTCCTTTAATTTGTTTTATGATAATTTCTGAGTCTCCCATGATAGAAACTCTTTTGGCACCAAGTTTTCTTACAATTTTTCAGTCCTAACACCAATGCTTCATACTCTACCATGTTATTAGTGCATTTAAAGTTTAACCTGAAAGCATGTCCTTCCGAATGATCATTTTCTAAGTTATAAATCCATACTCCTGCTCCTGCTCCTAAGCTGTTTATAGAGCCATCGAAATCTAAACGCCACATAGACTCATGAGTTATATTGTCACTGTCAATTTATTTATGTTTCTGTTCTACAATAGTTATTTTTTCTTTGCCAGTGTCTGAATTACATAGGATGAAATAATCCATATCAGAATGCAAGGAATAATGGGATAATTCTGGGGTTTTTCTGCGCTACTGACCATGTATTTCATCAAAGTTTCTCTGTAAAGCTTTTTGGGCTGACTAAATACAGAAATTGTAGCATATGACATGTCTAACTGTAGTGATCCCTGTAATTTTTCTCCCCATGAGTGAGATAATAACATTCCATATTTTGGAGGGATATCAACAACTACAATATCCATGACAATACTCTTAGCTGGGTATTGGACTAGAGTTACACACAGATCTTTTATCAGGCCAAGGCATTTAACTTGACTAGAATCAAAGAAAAACAGGTCTTTGTATGGTCTAGTGATGTCTAAGTTCAGTTTTTCCATGACAACTTTTGGCATTAAGTTATGAGATGCTCAAGAATCTAGCATATAATTATGCAATATTTTATCATGGATGTTCAAGCTAATGTAGAAAGGAGGGACACCTCCTTGTTGATGTTTACCATTAACCTCAGGACCAAATAATAACTCTGGTTGGTCATCATTGAGGTTAACAACATCTTCTCCTTCACCTATGTTCAGTGTTTTAGTGATTTTTGATTTGTATAAATCATTTTTCACCAGCTTTGTTAAAGGAACTGGTATTTTCAATTTGGCTATCTCAATTTGGATATTAAATGGTATTTGAGTTTTTACTAACTGAATGATTTCCTCTTTACCAATTGTAGTTTGTGTATTTTTATCTTTTTTATCAACAGTTGGTAATTCAGTTTGTGTTCCACTGTTTTACTTTCAATTTTCTTGTCTGGAATAGTTTGAGTGGTAGTTGAAGTTTTAGCAGCAGTTGATGTTTGAGTATCAGTAGAGGTAATGTCTACAATCTTTGGAGTGGAAGTTTTCTGAGTTTCTCTAGGGAGAATTTGCAGCACTTTGGACACAGGAACATCTACTATTTTCTTAGTTTGAGTTTGGACAGGTTTCTTGGTAGGGGCTTCTGTGTTTTTCTTACTTCTAAGGCAATATTGTTTGTGAACTTTGTATATTGCAGACTCATAGCCTTGTTTATAGTCAAAGGACTCTTCAGATTCTAACTGTAATTGTTGTAACATGTATAATTCCTGTTCTTCTTGGGTAAGAAAAATAGTATTTTCATCATTTATTCCCATTAATTTTATCTGGGTGTCCTGGTCTTCATCATTTTCTTGGGAACTTTCAACATAGTTTTATGGAAAGGTGGTCTAATCAATTGATCAGGTGGTGCTTCTATTGATTTACCAGTATTGGGATTCTTCCTAGAGTTTTGGTTTCTAATTTGGGGACCTTGTTGTTGATTTTCCCACTGAGGTTTTCTTTCCATGTTTTCTAATATACCCATTATTCTTTCCATACTTTTATATAAACTATCTATCTTAATGTCGATGTGGATGGTTCTTCCTTAATGGTTACTCTTCTTTCATTCCTCATCCTAGTTCTTTTAGCTAACAAATTTGCTTCTACACTAACTGCATCACTTTTCATTTGCTCTAATGTTGTAGGGTTTCTTTCTCTCAATTGATATGACATGTCAGCATCAAAACCATTAGGAAATTTGATTAGGGCCAAGTCTGGTGGAGGTCTGATGTTTACTGGAATCGCATTGTAGATGTTATTAAACCTAGTGCAGTAATCCTGAACAGATTCATTAGTTGAACTCTTAATGTTTTCATATTCAGACAATATCTGTAAAGGGTTTTTCTTTCTTTCCCATCTATTAATGAATAATTGATGAAAAGTAGCTAAATCAACAATATGGTTAGCAGGTAAAGATTTAAACCATTTCTTAGCCTCTCCTACTAATGTTTGAGCAAACAATCTCATCTGTACATCAGCTTCATTAATTTCATGTAATTCAAAGTAATCAGTCATTTTATTTACATGTTGCTGAGCAGTATATTGACCAATACCATCAAACTGAAATTTTTTACTCTGGTTATCCTGTGGCATAGCATTTAAAGGGGCTTGTAAGACCAAAGGGAAATATCTGGCTACCATGGCTAAGATTCTAGCTTGGATGGGAGGTAAAGTGGTAGTGCTTGGAGATGAACTTGAAGTGCTTGGGGATGAGCTTGAAGTATTTGAAAATGAACTTGGAATACTAGAAGATGTACTTGGAGCACTAGAAGATGAGAATGGAACTTTAGGTTGAAGAGGAAGCTTGAGGATGAATGGTTATGTGGAATGAACTGTGGTGGATATTATAGATGAGGTGGTACTAAATATAGCTGGATTTACAGTCTCTGAAGGAATGGTAGAATGCTTAGGGGTAGCAGCAAATAGGGTAGCAAGTTCAACTGACTATTGGAAATATGCTTCATCTATATCTTTAATCAAATTTGAGGTCAAAACATCAAGTTCATCAAAATTCTTTAGAACCTGTTGATCTAAGTCAAGTTTTATAGTTTCCTTCTTTTGTTTAATGAATTGAATAAAATCAGGATATTATACAATATCATAGATTGAATTTTCAGATTTGGTTCTAAATAAAGAATGCTCAAATAATAAATCAAATTGAATATCTTGTATACTTGATAATTCTTTAGGTAACGAATTTTCTTTGATTAATTAGCTACTACTTCCTAGACTTTCTATTTTTTTAGTTTTTCTTAAAATCTTTCAGGATCATCAACAATTATAGCAGGTTGTGGATCAGGATGAGCCCTGGTATAGTACGTTCTTTTGGAAGCTAGAATTTTAACTTTTAATGATAAATTTTAACAACCCTTTCAAATCTTAATGCAAAAAATGAAAAGAATTGTTTCTTTTAAGATCTGTTTAAACTGAGGACTGATTTCCCCAGTATGGTTGCCAGTATGTTATCACTCCAAAATTTCCAAGGGTTGTTATGTGTGTTTAAATAAATATTAGAGGTAACTATCAACCACTTTGGAGATTAGGATCTAGCCTTTCTAATGCTCAGAGAAGGATCTCTCTTAATGATTTAACTTTGTTGTTTTAATTGTATTTAGGCTAGTTATGTAAGAATGATTTGGTTTGATTTTGATTTGTTGGTGTAATTATTGATTCAGATGGATAGATGACTGTCTATTTTCCATTGGGCTATGGATTCAATATATCAAGAAGACAGGATATAAACAAATTATAAAAACAATGTTACAGGGTAGGGTAGCTGAGAAAAATTAGATCTTTAATGTTGAATGGTGAAGTGATTTTCAATCGGGATCAAGGAGCAGTTAAGGATTCCTTAAACCGGATAATGGAGGAAAGTGAAAGAGGTAAATCAGGATTAGAGGGCAATTAAGGATCCTCTTAACCAGATATCAGAAGAAAACATAAAAATGGACAACAGTTCAAAACAGAGTGTACTTAAATAAATTTTGCAATAAAATTCCAGTTATACCATTCAAATTTGGAAAAACATGCAAGTTTATGGAATACTTAAGAAAATAACAATGAACAAATGAATTATACTTCACTGAAGTATCTCAACACATGAATCTTGTAAAGAAATTTCTTTATTATTGTCTTGTCTGTCAACTTGGAAAAGTTACAATAAACCCTCTGGTATTAGATCAATTCATCTATAGAAATGTTCAGGAATCCACACTCAATACTTCGAATTAATGAAGTATTTATACAAAACTTAATACCAAATATCTTGTCAACTAACCATGAGTTATTCAAAGGAAATAAAATATCTTCATGCAAGAAGATAGAGACACCTATTTAACTAAATGCAAGTTTTCCTTGTTTTATTTGGTTTGTTGTTTGCTTCTTTGATATTTTGTTGTCTTATCTCTCTGGCTGTTGCTTTCACACTGGCTGCCTTTTATCTGTTGTCTGTCTTTTATGCTGCTTGTCATATGACTCTCTTTTAACTCTGCCTTTCATCTGTATTTATCTTTAATCTGTCTTTACTTTATCTACCTACTCTTTTTACTTTTTAAACCTGACTGCTCTTTTACCATGTTTTTACTTTTACCTGTCACAGTAAATCACACCATTTTTTCCAAGCTTCTTCATCTGGAAGTTTGATTTTTACCATTATCCTGTAAATATCATCAACCTCTTTGTATTTTTCAAAAGTAGGCTTATTCACAAAAAGATGATTTACCTCATGCTGAAGGAAAAAGAAGTTCTCTAAAGTATGAAGGAGTACAAGAACCCCTTTCATTGCTGAATTGTTGGAAGTCTCTTTAGTTACTTCCCTGATATTTTTATCATAATCCTCATGTCTTATTAGTTTATCATTAATCACAAAAGGATTAGGCAGACCTTTCTACCTCAAAACATCAAATTTGTTCATGAATCTATTTACTGCAAGCTCCATTGTTTGGCATTTGTCTTCAAGCTGTATCATCAAATTGTCTTGGAAATTACGTTCTTCACCTCTAAGATGTTCTCTGTTCTATCTGTTATCCCAAGTTCTTCTAATTCCTTCTTGTTTTTATAATTTAGGAACTTTATAATCTCATTAGCTTCCTTTGGTTTCTTTCCTAGCTCTTCTTTGACTTTCTGAATAACTTCACTAGCCTCCTTTATCAATTATTTTTGCTCAAATATAACTTGGATAGAAGGCCAAATATCATTAACAGAGTTAATGATATTGGCCCATAGTTATTTCTTTGCTTGGGCTAGTGGCTATTTGAGTGATAACTCCTTTTCTAACTTATGAATTATTTCATTCAACCTGTTGGATTTATGTGTTTCAGATTTATACAGGATTTGAGCCAATTTCTTTTCATTTTCTAAACTTTTCACTTGTTCCTTAAGCTTATTGATTTCAGTAGTCTAAATTGACATGTCTTGCATTGATTTAATCAATTTACTTGCCTCATCAGTGAGATGGGTTGATGTTGTTGCTGGTGTAGTTGTTGGAACTTCTGTTGTCACTAGAACTGTTGTAGTAACTGATACTACTGTAGGTAATGGAGATGATGTGGAGGCTATATGAATGGTAGTAACATGAATTGCTTCCATGCTGGCTTGTTTTTCCTGTATTAATTTGTCCATTTCCGTTTCCATTTTTTTCATTTGCGCTGTCAACTGAATGATGAGATTCGTCATTTCATCCTTCTGATTTTAATTCTCTAAAAGTTCTTTAGTTTGTGGATGCTCTCTTGTAGGAAATTTCAGTTGTTTCTTCAATGCAGTTATGTTTTCATTCTTCTTCTTGATAAGCTCTTATGGTACTTTGATACTCTATGGATCATATCCAACCTCCATGACCAATTCTTCAAGTGATTTTATCCTATTATCCTTTGCTTGTGAAGAAGCTTTCTCTCGTTTTAACTGTGCTTTGATATTCTGTAGAGAATTCTGAAGTTTTTGGACACTTAAAGCCTTGTTTTCCATAGTGGAATAGATCATTTCTCCTGCTTGCTTATGAAACTCAATCTGATCTATGGGATGCACATATTTAGCAAGAACTTCAAAGGTTGTTCTCATGTAGTCTGCAGATGATTTTGGAGCCTGCACTGTTGGCTGTAAAAAGGTCATTTGCATCTTCCTGGTTTTGTAATCAAAGGTTGAAAGTAGCCTATTCTGGTCACTAGGATTTTGTTTCCAATTTTCAATTCTGGTCACAACTTTCAATTCCTCATTCTTCAATTTGATTTATTTGTACTTCTCCATTATATCTTTTTCTTTATCTACTGGTTTGATTGATGAGGAAACCTCTACACTATGTTATTTCTGAATGATTTGTGCACTGGAGGTTGATTGCAGCTGTGTTTCTTCTGAAACTGTTTGAGGTACATTATCTCTGACCACTATATTTGTATCAATAATTTCAACTATGTCAAGTATCTCTTCATGTTCAATCACTGGGTTCAGTTCATGTACATTAACTTGAATTTGGTATCAGAAGGGGTTTCAGCAGAATAAGAGCCTTCCTCTCTTGCCCTCTTTGAATTTCTGTCCTATGGGGCTGGAGTAAGCAGGATGGAACTAGCTGTAACAACCTGCTTCTCCACCTCTTGTAAAGTATTTTCCAACCACACTGACTGGTTGGAATACTTTTCAACTTCAGGCTTTGACTTGTGAATAAAATGGGCCAGTTTAAATTTGACTCTTAACTTACTAATGACTCCCAAGGGATCATATTTTCATTTGAAGCTATTACTGAACTTGAAATCTTGTAAATAATTGTCTGCTTGCTGACCAACATTCCTATTATTGCAAATAAATGGACCTAGCTGGTTCTTGATTTTGAATTGAGTTTTATTCTTTACTGAAAGGAAGTTGACTTCATCTGAATTTAGGATTTGTCTGATGTATTCCAATGCAAATAGCCTCATTGGGAGGTATTTGGGAAGCTTGTATGGAGTGAGTTGGCTTCCATACACCCTAATTTCAGTATGTTTATGGTATAAATTCCAGTCTCCTTTTTTACTTTGTTCTGACAATAGTAACACCTTCTTTATCTCTTCACTGACTCTAGGTTGAATGCTACTCCTTAGCATATTAAAAATTGGATAAAAATATGAATCAATGAAGTCTTTGTACCTGAATTCTGTGGAATCCTTTTTGATCAAGGATGTCATGAAGACTACATATTAGGGGTTACCCTTTGTGTCCAGCTTTTAGAGGTTAACTACAAACCTTTCCGATTGGAAATATAGGAACAAATAGAACAAAACTAAAGAGTGTTGAAACACTCCTTCCTCTGATAATTTGACCAGTTGATCATGGATTGAATCTGATAGATATTGAGCAAAATTGAATGTTAAAGTTGGAGGTTGACCTGGGAAAAATATGGACAGGAAACCTAGGATATAGGCATCTACATGTTCATCAGTAAAGTACCCTAAAATGCATGACATCATAGTGACAATATGTTTGGTTCTCTCTGAAAATTTGGAAGCTAATTATGTAGGATTACTTTTTGGGGTTTCTACTGATGGAGGAAGGAAGGTTTGTAATATTTGGAACCTCTTGGGAAAGTCCAGCTTCGGGTAGAGTTCAGTGAGGATTTCAATGGATAATGGGAATTCATCAGACTTTGGTTAGATCTGTAGTATTTGATTTATGGACTATGTAGTGATTGTGAATAAAATCTCTTGACTTGGGGTTACTAGATCTCTTTCATTAGGCAAATAATTGATTTGGCAGAGTCTGATAATTTCTGGAAACTGAAAGGTCTATGGGAAGATGTACTTGGGTAGGTTTGAGTCCCAGAGGTGGATATCATCGGCTTGGTCTATAATTTATCATGGCTCCGACAATGGAGCTCTAGAAGGTTGAAATCAATGACTGTATCACTGATTTTGAAGTTTTTATCAGTAAGAGGTGTGTGATCAACATCTACCACAGGTGGTTGCAGAGGGTTAACAGATATTATGCTTTGGGGGGCCATTGATTCATTTATTTTATCAATTTATTGCTTTTTGTGCTTAATTTAATGGTCTCAGTTGGCTTAGGATTACCTGGAAAACAAAGTTTTGGTCTGCAGAAGGGGTTCTGGCAGTAATAGGCTTCAATTTCGATCTGGAATGGCTTTAAATTAGGTCGGAAATGGTTATGTTGGCTTTTCTTCCGCAATTAAATAGTTTCACAAATACACAGCAATAAGGGAATAACTGTTTCGGGCGGGCTTTATTGCTTTTTGATCAGAGTTGGTTAATCATATGGCGTGGAGGTTTAATTCAAACAAGGGTGGTTTTCATCACAAGGCGCGGAGGTAGCTTGGTGTTTTATCGCACGATGAAAAGTGGTTGAGTGGTTTTAGGATGGGGGATGCGATGAAACGTGGGAGCACCACGTAGCAAAGGGGCGGCGGTGTGAAACCACCTATTTCGCACCCCCCCCGGCTTTAAACATTGAATTGTCAGGGGTGTGAAATGTTTTATTGGTCGTTGGATCGAATCAGATGGATTGGGCAGATGGATGAGTTGGGGTGTTTTCAAAGGTGGGACTCGGGATCGTATATGCGGGGGGGGGGGGGGGGGGGGGGGGGTATATAATATATATGCGAAAGTTTTAATAATAGATGTGGGTCAGGTTAATATAATGGTGTTAGGGTAATATAATAAGCGGGGTTAATATGATAAAAAAAGGGGTTTTTAATATAAAGAGGGACCCGGGGGTACATTAAAGCGGGGAATTAATAAATATGGGGTAAATGGGTATGGATGTAGGATGTTAAAAATACATTAGGAATGGGTTTTAAAAGGATATCAGGGAGGGATTTTTGTAGTGGGGCCTGATCTTTTTTAAACATTTAAAATTTTGGATAATGGTTTTTTCATGTTTTTTATGGAAAATGGGAGTTAGTAAAGGGAAAATTAATTTTCAAATGAAAATTGGATTTTGAACTAGGGAAAGGGGTTTTTAGGAAGGGGAAAGGGGTATTTTACAAGGGGAAATGATTTCCAAGAGTGGAAATAGGATTATAGCAAGGGGTAAGGGGATTTAGGAGGATATTAGTGACATGAGATGAACCAATTGATGCTTTCCATTATTTGTGAAAGTAATCTACCTACCTTTTATTTACCCTAACATTTTTTACTTCATTTATTGCGTGCATTTGAGCTTGTTGGGCCTTCTATTTTCTTTTAATAAGAAAACTAACCTATTTTTAACCTTATAACTTCCAATGGCTCAGATTAAACTGATGAGATCATTTTTATTCTCTACCTAGATATTGATCTGCCAAGATTAAATGGTTTGGCCAGATCTTTATTCACTAACTATCCTTACATGAAATTTAAAAGCATGAAAAATCAATATTAAACTGTATGATTATCATGAATTGTGGCATTTAGGACAAGTTGCACACAATTTTTATTTGCATAAAGTAAACTAAAAGTAGTGGCATTTGAATGTGCAACACTTTCAGGATCTATTTTTGTTTCTTTTTGTGGGGTTCATACTTTATATTCCTTTTGATCTTATTTTCTTTTACTCTGATTTTTCTTTTAGGACATACCCTCTTTTCATTTTTTTTAATATGGGAAAACATTTGCAGAAAGCAAAGGTATGTACAATATTACAAGACTTTAACATAGTCAATTCAAAATTATGATCCCTATTATTATAGGACCCTAACAATCATAACAAAGGACCAAACTCCGGCTCCAATGAGAAGATACGTTAAAGCAAGATGATTTTGTGGGCGCAGAAGGCATGTCAATCTGTTCATAAAAATATGTTGTTAAAAATCAGAGTATTACGTTGTATTATCGTTATTACAACATAATTTTTTGTGTTATGGGTGTAATATGTCTATTATATTTATTTGAGGTTACTCCTGTGCAAAGTTTGGCCTTTTATAGTCTCTATCATATGACTCTTTGAGGCAGAGTTTTCAAGAAAAAATTTAATGTGGGGTTCGGCTCAATCATTGAGGTAACTCAACATTCTGTTGAGGCCTATTTGACCCTTTTTGCAGCAATAGTATGGACTGAGGTAATGATGATTAATTTCAAGCATATTTAACCTACTTGAAGTCCCTTCTTAATTGATCTATGGCAGTGTATTTGAGGGCATATCCTCAAGGAGGTGTGATATCGTATTTATGAAGAAGCATTTATGCTGCACAATTTTGAAGATTAACATTGGAAATATAGATAGAAATAGTGCTAACAAAACACAAGGGTAGTAAAGGCAAACCATTGTTGCAAAAGACATATTGGCATCATCATATTTGAAGACATCTTCCATAAAAAAAACATCTTCAACAGATGTATATTGTAGATGAAGACCATAAATTGTAAGGGTTAGCGCTATATAAACTAAATAATCAACACATCAACAAAAACAAATGGTGCTCCATCTCAGAGAATTTATGGGTGCTAACGGAATGTGGTTTACCACCTCTTGTTTCTCATCTTGTACTTGATATTTTTTTATACCTCGCTAAAAATAATTTATGCCTTGATGTTCATTTCCTGTTCATTTATATGTTGCTAATCTTTATCTAAAGGATTATGGTATTGAACCGAGGACATTAATGTCTCAGCTGGAAACTCTCATCATGTATATTCTTGTTGATAGCTACAAAATTGCACATGATATTGTCCTTTCTTATGTGCTCTTGCAAGGTTAATAGAGTCTTAAGTGTATTTGGAGCAGAATTTATATATCACATGGAGCATTTTATATATATTCTTGTATAGTTTTGTCTATGGAGCATGCTTATTATCATCTTCAACATTATGCAAGCATAAGGCACTTGGATAGTATCAATTTATTTTATATATACATGCAACTGAATTGATTTACAAAGTGGTCTCCCAACATTACCATATGGAGCAATAATCATTTTTGAAGTAGTTTTCATCTTCGAGCAACACTCTCTCAAACTGGAGCAACCCCAACAAGCCGTATGAAGTGGCATTCATTCAATAATAGAATGACCTAATGAAAAATGTTCATGCAGAACTTGGAGAGTAGTAATGAAATTATGGTAACCCCCTTGCCATTGATGACAAAGGGGGAGGTAATGTAATCAGAGGAAGGAAGAAATTTCTTAGAATGAAAGGGGGAGGATGTGTTGCCATCAATGCCAAAGGGGGAGACTGTTGGAAATATTGTCATTGATGGCAAAGGATCAGATGAGGATCAACAAAGGTATAAACGAGCAGCAAGGCAAAGAAGACAAAAGTGCAGTGAAACTGCTAAATTGAAGAAATTGTAAGAATGTGAAATCGTTTTTAAACTAAATTGTTGTGATGCAAGGGCAAGTCTCTAAGGAAAAGGCAAGACTCCAAGGCAAAGACAAAGATGCATTAAGCTGAATTTTGTGATACATTAATGATATACTTTTTTATTTGATGTTGGCATTAAGTTGTTCCATTCAATCATTACATGTAGTTGAAATTGATATTGGATTATTTATGTAGTTTGTGGACTAATATTCAAGAGATGAAGTGTGTGGAAACGAATGAATGGAAGGCAAAGAGTCAAGCCTATTCTCTTCCTATTCCTATGTGGAATACAAATAGCCATCAAACAATCTCTACAAAAGATGTCATTTTGGAGTGCATAGAGAGGTAAGAGATCTGGATAATGTGAGAGAGCTGATTGAGATATTATGCACATATGGAGCTGATGTGAAGCAAATTTGAAGGGAGAGAGGCAGAAGTAAATTTGGAGATATGCAGAGTTGATAACCAGGTAAATCATCATATTGTTTTCATGTTGTGTGAGGGGATTGTGGTCTCCTTTCAAGTTGTGTCTTGATAAAATGTTGAGTTGGATTTGGTTGAGGTAGGATCCCCCTGTGGGTGCTAGCTTGCAGAAAACACATGGGAGTTGAAGCTTCCTTGCATGTTGCAGCTTGAAAAAATTTGACGTAGTAGCCTCCTGTATTTTGGAGCCTATAGAAAATCAGATGTACTAAGGAGTAGGAGCTTTCATTTGCATCAAAACAATAATAAAATCATGGTTTTCTCCCTTATGGGTTTCAAATTATATTTGTTGTCCATGTCCATTATTATTATGTGTTGATGTGATGTGCTACTCTGCTTATTGCTTGTTGTTAACCTATTTAGTTTTTTTATCATTATATATTGATTTTATCATGTAATGGTTTGATTAATAAGTTTAATAAAAGATTTTTTATGTCCATGAATGGAGTAAACTGATTCACCCCCCCCAAGTTTAGTCAAGGGTTCATCACTGAGTTGGCACAAACTTGGAATGGTGGCCTTCCTTATGGATATTATTTTCCCCCTCCATGGTGTTTGTAAAAAATATGAAACCCGAGCTAGATGAAATGGTTAGGGGAGGTGTAGAATTAAGAAACCAGGGGATGGTGGTAGGGTGGTTTTAGGGGAAAAATGAAGTAGAAAGAAGCGACGGAAAAATCCCCCAAAAATTAAGGAGGTAGGGTGATCAATTGGCTTTAAGCTACAAGTGGAGTTTCTGGAAATGGGTATGAGGAGATTGACCAAAATGTGAAAACATAGGGATTTCCTAGTTTTCTCGTGGAAATGTAGTGGGAAATTAGGGTTTTTATGAAAATAATGGTAAAGAGTGTTGTGAGTGATAGGGAGTATTAGGGTAGGGTTTGTGGAATATAGGTGAAGGTATTAGATGGCGGGATGAGGGTTTAAATAACTGAAACCAATCAAGGATGAAAGGCACTAAAAACATAGTGGTGCAAAACCCTAAGCACAGAATCCACTCATATGCAGATGAATTTACATGAGAGAGGTATTGAGAGTGTCCACTTACTGATTAGGAGGCTTATGAAGCTTTGTGCACTTTTTTTGAAGCCTTAATGACTGACTTGGAGGCTAAAACCCAAAATCATAGTGCCTTTGGCAGAAGCGTAGCACAGGTAGTGTTGACACAAATTTGCTTATTTTTCTTCAACCCTTGGCAGCTGTGGAGTATGATGGTGGGAAGAGAGGAGCTCTTTACTTATTTCCCTATATTTTATAACTCCCTATGAAAATGACTTGTATGGTGAAAATGAGGTTTTTTCAACACTCTTTTATGACATAATTGACTCTTATGGAGGCGAAACAAATGAGACCTAAACTCCGACCTAGATGAAGTTGTGGTGAATGACCTAAGACCCTAGATGATCACGGATGACCTGACATATGAAATGATGATGACTATGAATGGAGTGAAGGGAGTAACATTTCAAACCTAGACACATTCAATGAAGAAAATTTTATTTGAAATTGACTTGAAACATGAAATTTTGACATTGGACCACTACTAAGAAAACTTGAAAGAGTACATTTGATCATTGAACATTTGGACACTAACATTGGCTCCAGCTGGGAATTACAACTCCTTCAGGAGGTGTCAAGAACACTGTATATCAGTTAGCCTCATACATTGGGCAATGGAGTCACTGCAGCTACAATCCTCAAATTGGCTCAAATGAAACTGAAAGCTGAACTGTACATCATCAACTGCAAAATCTACTAGAGACTAATATTGAAAAATACGCTCAGAATGTTGAGTTTATTCATCACACCTTACCTACTCTAACAGATCCATAAATCACTTGATCAAGTGAAGTTGAAGATCTAATGTAACCAATCAAGTAAATTACTACCTGATTGATGGTTGTACTCAGTTCTACGAGCCATAAAGAAAGATTGAGTAAATGAAAACTCAAAATGAAATCTGAGCCCAAAACTGTGTTGGTGAACAAAACAAACTCCACCTTTTTTTATGCTTGCAAAAGAATGCCCAAGGGGTCTTGAAAATCATGAAACATTACCTCTTTTTGATCAAAAAAAAGAAAGGAGATGCTTTTAGATATAATGGATGATTGTTCTTCTTCATTTGGTTGATCCTTATTAAATAAAAATGCAGCAATGTTATCTTCCATATCATCGATATCAGAGAAAATATTTGTATGTTCTTGCAGGTCTTCAATTGAGGTAGCTAAATCAGCATCAACACAAATATCTACAAGTGGATTTTCATGTATATCAGAAAGAAAATTTTCTCGGCTTTGAAAAAATTCTATATCTTGATCATTTGAAGGCTACTAAACATGTTCACTAAACTCAAGACAACAAACCTATTGTACATTTTTTTTGACTTCAACGAATAAATCATGACTTTCTAGAGTTTCTATACAAGAAAACTCAACATTCTGATTTGCACATATTTCTTCCTGAATTAAAAACTCAAAACAATAAAGGGATGAAGGGTAGCTGGACAGAACATATTCATATATATCTTGATCGCTTGAAGGTTGGCAATATTGTTGCAAATTATCATCAACTTCGAAATATGGAAGATCAATGTCATCCTTTGAATAATTTTTCTCAAGTTAGCTACCATCCAGGGTAGAATCCATCATCTTCTCATGGCGGTGAAAAGGGTTTTCATTCAATGATCCAGGTGGATCTACACACCAGTGGCAAGTACAAAATTCTCAAAATTCAAAGTGGTAGAAATGTGGCAAAATTATTGTCAAGTTGAAGATCTCGTCGTCCTGATCGCAACAGTGCAAACAGTTCGTCAAAGTTGTTAGGTTGACTGGATGACTTGGCAGCTTAAGGAGGCAACAAATCTATAGAAATCCGGCCACCATATTCCAGCTAGCTCTGGCCAAAATTGTGGGCTCGTTTATTTGTCTCCTTCGATCACTTTCCAAAATTGAAAAAAAAAGGCATATTGTTATTAAAAATAAAATAAAATAATTATAATTTTGGAGGGAGGGGGGGCCATGACCTCGGCCCCCCCAATCAGATAAAAAAAATATGTATATATTTATGGGTTGGCGGCCATGACCCCGTCGGACCCACACACCATATCCCAATGGAATAACGATAATGAAATTTGGGTGGGGGCCGATAGTCATGACCCTACATCCCCAACCTTTCCACTCTATGTATAGACATCGCCGACGGTGATAAATATGGGTGAGCAGCCTGATGCGGGTCTGGACCCCCAAAAATGATTAAACAATGGGTTTGTAAAATAATACACAGCTATTTCGCGAGGGGGTGGGGTTTGACTGTTCGACCTCCTACCCTACAATTCAGATCATAACCAACATGCTAAGCAACTTCCTTTGGGAAGTTCACTCACGAATTGTTATATAAACTCAACCTTTTGAAAAAATTTCAAGCAGACCAGGAGCGACACGGAGATCGAGGTGGGAAGCGGAACCTTGAGCCTTTCCATGGGTAGGTGGAACCATGATTTGAGCTCAACTTTCAGAGGGGCCAAATTTTCCCAGTGTCCAAATTGGATAAATTTTATATGGATTCTACACCTCTCAACGACATGATTCTGATGGTGCTATCCATTTCTGCAACAGAGGTCTCCATTTTTCTGCTAGTTTGCAGATTGGAGGTCTAAGGGTGTAATTTTACATTAATGATTGTACATTCATTTTATTTTCCACTTAATGAAAGAGGGCCTCCCCACTGATTGAGCAAGGCCTGAAGATGTAGTCACTCCTAGATGAACTCTGTTATCTAGTTCTTGTCTTCTTTGCATGACTTTATGTGCTTATCTCTTCTTATGTTCATTCCTATTAAGTTTCATGGTTAATATGTAATTTTACATGTAATTTTTTATGCCATCTCAAAGCTAAATATTTTGGATCAAGTGGTATTAGAGCAAGTCTTTGTAGATGTGAATTGCATGTTTGTATGCTAACTAGAAACAGGCTACGAAGAGGTGAAGGGAAACTAAAGTCTTTTGATCTTGAAGAGGGACATGCGCATCGAAGAAGAAACATGGATGGCGATGCTAGAAATGAGGAGGAGCTAAATTTCCTCAAAACATTCTACACAATGGCAGATTGAGTCAAGCATTTTTTCTCAAAGCTTGAGAAACTAGAAAGTGCAGGGGAAAATGCTCTAAAAGGAAAAGGTTCTGTTGGAGTTCCCATGTTTTGGCCAGATTGGCAAGACCAAAAGATGAGACAACATCAAACCACTTTGGGGCCCTAGGATCTAGCCCTCCTGGACCCGGAGAGGGATCTCTCCAATAAAATAAAGAATGATATATCTTTGAAAGCTCAAATTGAGATGTTAGGCTAGTTATGAAGAACAGAGGGGGTTTTAAAATGATTTGGTTGGTTAGTTGCTGGGTTGGTCATGAGATCATAGACTGAGAAAGTAATGGGAAAAAGGAGCAAAGCAACAAGATGTTTCAGCAAAGGGGATAGGTCAAGAAAGTGCCATCCATTGGGCTATGGAGTCATGAAAGGTGATTACATGCAACAACTAGCCAAGGCTTTCAGAGGGCAAGTCATCTACACTAAAGGATCTTTTTAGATAGATGATGGAATGGAACATTAAGGGAAGAAGGTGGAAGAAGGAAAGCAACCCAATTTTTGTTTGTAGATCAGGCCAGAGGTCATTTAACTCCAAACCTGGTTGGACATACTCAAAGGTAGCTTTCAAAGAGGGACAAAGAGGCAACTTATAGATCAGACTAGAGGTCATTTAATTCCAGGTCAGCTTTAGCATGCTCCAAGGGAAAACATAGATAAGTTAAATAGAGGGATCTTAGAAAGGCCAGTTGGTCGCACAAGGATCCTAGTGGACAGGGCTAACCCTAATCTCCAGTGTTCCCAAATCTTCCAGCTTGAACCCAACAAGAACATCTAAGAGAAAATTCATTTAATTCATACATTAGCTAGCAGGCAATGGCGTCCACTACACTGGTTAAATTAACTGAAATCAACCCTCAGATAACACATTAGTAGAAAACATTTAAGTCAAGGAGAGAAGAGACATAGGGTACCTATCAAGGGTATATCCTATGCCATATTTCTGATGCAAGCCCAAAAGAACAATGAACAACATGGAAATGTAACAAACAGAGTTAGGAAAACATCACCAATAGTAATAGACCAGGATCCTGTGAAATGTGCTTGATTAATTGATGCAAAACCAGTCATGTACACTGAGCTCAATGGCTAATACAATAAAAAATTTCTCCTCCTAGCCTATTACATAACACTACTCTGCTACTCCCTCCCAAGACTGTTCTAACAATCAGAATGAATCCCTCTAACTGCAACAACAACAACTCAACAACAACCTTTACATTATGTTCTTCGGAATTCTTATAGAAGAAGAGAAAAACAGAAGTAGATGAACAATTAAATGGATCTCATTAAGACAAAATGTGCTTGATTAATTGATGCAAAACTAGTCATGTACACTAAGCTCAATGACTAATACAATCCAAACTTTCTCCTCCCAGCCTATTACATAACACTACTCTGCTACTCCCTCCCAAGACTGTTCTAACAGTAAGAATGAATCCCTCTAACTGCAACAGAAGAAACTCAACAACAGCCTTTACATTATGTTCTTGGGAATTCTTATAGAAGAAGAGAAAAACGGAATTAGATGAAAAATTAAATGGATCTCATTAAGACAGAATGGTGGAAGGGTTCATGCCCATACTGCTTAATGGTTTTCTGCAGCACTGCATGTACTCTGTAATCCATCTGGGGAGTCTTTGTCAGGTCGAGATTGACCTCTGATATGTTCTTTGGAGTCCTTTCTGGTGTTTGGTATCTGCGCTAGCCTTATGGAATACATGCATTGGGTGAAAAGTCTGCAAGGTCTCTCCATACCTCAATAACTGCTGTCCATACGCTCTTAAAGAAGCTTCTGTCCGTAACCTGCGTTTAAGGGCTCGAGGCGGCATGGAGATTTCTTGTAGGAAGGTGTCTTGTCTGGAGAAGAGCACTTTGCTGATATTAACACAGATAAGACTTTGACAGTGTGCTTAAATCTTCAAACTGCGCCCTTTCCTTTGAATGCGGGGTTAAACATTAATTATGTCAATAACAGGCATTAACCCCCTCTGAATTTCTTCTGCTGGTCTGCTGGTACGTGCTGAGATGGCCTCTTTGTGCTATCTGCACAGTAAAATTAACCTGTTACAAACCGGGCAGTGGTGTAGAAATGCTGCGGAGGCCAGGGGAGTAGTGGCGGAGCAGTGGAGAAACAATGAAAAGTGGCAGAGGAATGATATCATAGTGTAATGCCCAAAGATTTACATTTGGGCGAATTACAAAGGAAAATACGAAAAAACAATGAACGGAGCCGTTGGATGTGGTACCCGGTCATGGCAGAGGGCAATAGATCAGGACCGTCGGATCTTATGTGAGATCGACGGCGGAGATGGGGTTGGGGGGATTGCAATCGCAAATCACAATCGGGAGATGGAGCATGGCAGAGTGGTGCAACACAAAACTTCTGATGCGATGGGGAGTGAAAGCCTTTATATAAATAAAACAAATGAAACTTGGACTTTTACATACGAAAACGAGATTTTATAAGGAATGGGCGGAAGAATTAAATGGTGGGACCGGGGATCTAATCGCAATCGCAAATCACATTCAGGCGATGGAGCAAGGAGATAATCGCAACGAGGAGCAAAGAACTGCGATGCGATCGGGCGGATCGGAGCGGTGGCGTGATCAATCGCATCGCAAATATTTGTGACGCGATCAATCACATCACAAATATTTGCGATGGATGATCGGAACATTTAAAACGCAGCACGCGATTGCGATATTGCGATCAGGCGAGGTTGCGATGCGATGATCGGAGGGATTTGCGATTTGCGATTAGCACCTTAAGGGGCAGCGTTCAGTCATAGCGCTCGGTTACATAGGGAAATAGCTAAAGGAGCTGGCGGAAAGGGGGCTGAGCCCTATTATAAAGTGGAGAGTGGGTTTTGGCCCATTTTAATGCATTTTAAGGCCAAGGAAGAGTAATGATAGAGGGAATAAGGGTGAATTAGACTGAACAAGGGATAGGGGTAGAACTTAAAGGGGATTTTGGGAGGATTTAGAGGGTTAGAAGGGAAATTGAAGGGGAGACAAGGGGATGAAATTAGAGGTTTAGAATGGATGATATAAGAGGGAAAAGGAGGCCTTTGGGAATTTCTTCACAATCAGAGAGGCTTAATAACTGATGCAGGGCCAACCCCGCTAAACCCACAATCTCCAATTTCAATTGCATATAAAAATGCAATTCCAATTTCATGCCAAGTAAACCATTTCACTGGCAATTTAACTCATGCGGAAGCTTCTTTTTTAAACTCATGGTTATTAAAAAAACCAAATAATCAGCCCAGTTCCAATCTTACATGCGGAAGTTTTACTTTTACAAAATAAAGCATGTATTAAAGCTATGGCCCACAATGTTTCTTACCTTGCATAATTTCTATGAAACTTCACTTACAATCCGCCTCAACTTATTCAAGATTCGGCTGCGCCTTCATCAAGGTTTCCTTGCTAGTTTTCATCGCTCTTTAAATGTTGTTCATCCATCACTTGTAACCTCTGCGCCTACCGGTCCATACATTCAAATTTCAAACGTTCCATTGAAAATTATGCGCTCAATTTGAACACAGAGTCTGCCCTGCGTGTGCTCTAACTCCACACTGAATTCCCTTCTGCATGTGCTCCTTTTCAAACAATTTTGAACTACGTTCCCTTCAGAATTAATCTCAAATGACATTAGGTCACAAACAAAGGTTAACGAAGATTATATCCATAAATCAGTCGCTGTGATATGACTTACGCCCTTTATAAAAAAAGAACCTCATCGATTCTTATTGAAACAACTCATCGATTCTCAATGGAATCTTCACATAAATGAGACGTATGTAATTTATCAACAAAGACCGTGCGTTTCAATTTAATTCAGCGGATATAACCCAATCGACTCCAAGATGGTGAGAACACCTTCTTTGTCACTGCGAACCAACAATCAAGGATCGAATAGATTTGTCCCAGTTTTTAATGCTACAATGCTACAACTTCTGGATTCTCATCCTTTAAAACAGATCAGTTCTTATCAATGTCAAAATAGATAAACAGAGTTTTAAGAACTCTGCACCTTCTGAATTTACTACACCAGCAAACTCGTCCCCCTTTGATGATGCTATCGCTCAAATCCACATCTTTAAGATTCCAGCCTTTGCGTGCTCATAAGTCCCTGTGCCATCCTTCAAGTCGACTTAACAAAACCGATATGCCAATACCAAACCGATTTTGAAATTTGATTCAAAACATAAATCGATACTCATTTAAAATCGATGCTTGCAATCTCTTAATACATAAATCGTTCATCTTGTCCAAGACTGAAAACGAAATTTGATTATAGAATCTCTCTCATAAACACACAACAATTTATTATTATCATTGGAAGAGTGTACATTATAGTTTTCTCTTATAAACCAGCAACATACACCAAATCAATTGATATTGAATCCCAATTCATTCATACAATATAAACTCAGAAAGAAGGCGTAATCTCGAGAAAATTAAATTCTATTTTAATTCACATAGCACTTACATAATAATCTCCTTCCTTGGCTTGATTTCCAAATCATTGGCCCTTTAAAAACTGCCCGAAGGCTTCCAAGTAGAAACCCCTGCTCTCTACTCACACTCTCTCTGATTTTCAATGCCTTTGAGGCTTGATAATTTATACAATTTTAAAATGATCTAATTTAAGTTCAATCCCTTCAAATTCTCAACAAAATCCTACAATCACTCTTGAATCCCTAAGGATCCTCTCTCACCCAAAATTAATGAAACTAATTTCTAAATTAATATTTAGAAAAATCTCTCATCCCTTTACATCCTCAATTGACCAAATTCTCTCATATTCTCAAACATTTGAGAATTATTTACAATATTTAATTAAAAATACATAAAACCCACTCAAATCATTCATAAAAATCTAGCTCTTCTAAAATCTTAAAAACCCCTAAGTTTCAATAAAATAAAAAGTATTTCTCTTTGCCTAATGCTCCTGCATCAGACTCCCAAGGTTGAAATGATCATGATCTCCTGATCATGCGTTTTAAGTATTTGTCCTTGTCTTCCTGGATCCCATACTTTGTTCTGCAAGTCATCATCTGCTGTTTCTTGCTGATTTTCTCCAGGTTTCCATATCTTGTTCTGCATCCTGCCTCCAGCTATGCCTTCATACTCTGCCTTTGTCTTTCCCTTGCTGAAATTCCTCTTCTTTCTTGTTGTTGTCTGCTGCCTCTGAGACACCTTAATCATCAGTCTTCTGATGCTTTCAATCTCTCTGTCCAACCTTTGTTTTGTTTGGAAATTACTTTGTCTACTGCTGCTGCTTTCACTTCCTGTTGCTGCCGCTAATGTTGCCTCAGCTGTCATCTCCCCGATTGTTGATAACATTGGTTTTACTCCTGCAGATGTCACTCCACATGTTGCTGCCTCCCAAAATTCCTGTTCCTCTGCAACATTCTTTTGCTCATCACCTGCAAATTTATCTTCAGAAGATAAATTATCATCTAATTCTCTTCCTGCAGTAACATATCCATTTAACTCTTTTTGTATACTAGTAAGCAAAATCAATTTTAACAAACTAGTATCTGCTCCTTTCTCAACTTCAAGCAAATTTACTTCAGTGCCTGCAACTTCTTTCTCTGGTTCAAATGTCTCCAACAAACAATTCAGCCATTTCTTCTCAAGTATTTCATCAACATGCTGCAAATTGGTTCCAGCATAACCTTCGTCTTCCCTTTCGACAATCTTCAGTAATTGTCCATCATCATCTTGATTGATTCTGGTAATCAAATCAAGTTCTTAAAACACTGTAGCCTCATCCTCTATCACTGTAGCAGTTCCAAAATTTTTCCTCACAATCTTCTCTTGGCTATACAGACAAGCCAACTCTTTCTTGTCACCCATGGTAACAAGTCTCTGCTTATGAGACATGATTGTCTCATCTTCTTTCTGCAACAGTTCTTCTTCTTCCAAGACAATTCCAAGTGATGGACTGTTTTCTGCATCACCTATATACACAATCAAATTTTCAGCTTCAAAATCACAAGACCCAATGGTCTCACTTGTTGATTCAGTCACCAAGTTTTCTCTCTGCAGTTCCAAGTCTTCTTCAGGAGTCAGAAAATCTTTACTGGCTTTCTCCTCAGCTTTCTCTAGCAATACTTTAGTATGTTGCTCTGAATTCCTTTCCAACTCCTTTGTCAACACATCAGTACGCTGATTTGCATTTACCATGAGACTGTCAGCTAGTCTCTCCTTCTTTCCATCCTCTGCTTCATGACTGTCATCCATGAAAACTTTCTTATCTTGCTTCTTCAGCAAACTATCCTGTGTGTAAGTTCTCTGCCTCTCCAATTATCTTCTCTGAAGATCTAATTTCCTATACAATTCAACAATTTCATTAGGAGTAGAACTTGGAAACTTCACACAATTTTCCATACCTTCACCAGCTCTTGACTCATCATCAGATGGTATCCCTTCTTCTGCTTTAATACTCTGATTAGACTTCTTTGTCTTCATTTCCTCCTAAGATCTAGCTATCTCAGCATTGATCTGAACATGCTTCAAACTCAATTCTCTCTCCTGCTCTTTAACAAACTTTAAAGCTTTCTCATCTCCATGTGTTGTACCTGAAAACATACACAAGTCATTAGTTTTAAAACCGCAAGACTTTTCAGTCTCGACTGCTTCCTCCAGCACTTCTTTTTGAACAGATCTGCATGTGGAATCTTCAAATTCCATCTCTGACTCAAAAATCTGAGTTCTTCTTTCAATAAGGCAATCTCACTTTGCCTCAACTTCATCTGCAATGGTTTCCAAATCACTCTCTTTCCCTTCAGTGTAAAGATCCATCCTCCATTCTGGTTTTCCTGCTCTTGCAGCCATTCCTGTAGTACCTACAATTGTACCTTCATTACTGCAATTTCTCTTTCTCTGACTTTATCAGTTGTTGAGTCCCGAATTTGCCTCTTTTCCATACACTTTTCCATATCTTTTTCACTCACCTAAACCTCCAAAATTGTCAATATCATGTGCAAAAGGGGTATCTAACATGGTTTTTAATTATGTTTTTGTGTTTTCTATTTGATTTAGATTTTGTTCATACAGCTGCGGAAACTTGCCACTTTCCGTAGCTGCTGCAACTTTCCGCAGCTATTTTGTGGAAATCTATGCTACAGGTGTCTACGAAGGAAACGAGCCACATGGGCAGGCTAGGAATGACGAGGACATGGTTCGTGTCCTATTGGTTCAAGTAAATTCGTCAAAGAAAGCCTCGGTCAAAGCCATCCACGTGGAAGTCAACTATGGAGTTCTATGTCGGCTGGACTCTGTTTCGTGGCATATAAACATCCATACGGTCGTTTCTAAGCTTGCGGAGGTTAATTGACATCTGTGCAAAGTTCTGGAGTTGAATTCAAGCACCCACCTTCCATAGATCCATTTTCCAACATGGCCATACTCCTATATCCGTGGCCTTAGTGGTCTACGTGCTGGCTGCTATCATAAACTTCAGGAGACAGTTACAGTTTATTGCTTTATATAGAGTGTTTGCATACGCACGTAGAGTTAGTTGTTGAGTTGTTAGTTGATAGTTGATGTGCGTACTCTGTTATGTTAGCTTTGTAGTGATTACGCTGCCTTGAGCCGTAATACTACCAGTCTGTAATGAACTGCTTTTTTTAATGTGAAAAGACTCTGTTTTCAACTTAATTCGTGTTTGAGGATCGTACCAAAGCTGTGTAGAGGGCCCCTGCTCAGCCGAGGTTTTGTGTATTAATGTATATATATTTCATTTCATTTCTTTAAGAAGTCATTGTATCATAATCCATTACATGTTCATATTTCATAGTTGTTTCATTTCTGTTCATACATTTCTATAATTTCCATTGCATTCTTGTCTTTCATGTTTTTATGATTGTTAAATCACTGATCAGTTTTCTTGTGCAGGTTTTAGGTAGACAACCCGGGCATTTTCATAGTATTTTGGTTAATGATATGAGACTAACATTATTCTGCTGCTAGTTTCCTTTTTATAGCATTTGTTTAACTTCAATCTTGCTTTGTACATTTCAGTTTTGTTTATCTGATTCAGTAGTTAAATTTAAATATATTAAGCTGCTCATAGTGTCTTCAGTTACCTCCGAAATCCACAGCTGGACTGATGGTGAGGGGCTTCATGATGAAATGTGTAGTTTAGTATTAGTTTCTTTTCTGCAAAATTAGATATATTAAGCTGCTCATAGTGTCTTCAGTTACCTCCGAAAGCCACAGCTGGACTGATGGTGAGGGGCTGCATGATGAAATGTGTAGTTTAGTATTAGTTTCTTTTCCGCAAACTTAGATATATTAAATCATGTATGACATCTTCAGTTGCCTCCGAAAGCCACAACTGGACTGATGGCGAGGGATTGAATCATGTGTGTATGGTTTAGTATTAGTTTACTTTCTGCAAATTAAATAATCAGTTACACAAGTTGTTTATGATTACTTCCGCAAGTCATAGCTGGTCTAATGATGAAGGGTCAGAAAATGAATTGATGTAATCTGATTTAGATTTATTTCATCGCAATTTTGAATTTCCATAAGCGTAGTTTCTTTTGTGTTCAGTTGGCAGCAAGAATAGTTTAGTTTTCATGTTCACTAGTTTCTTGTTTTGATTCATTAGATTAGCAGCACTTTTCATTTCAGCAGTACACTTTTACTTTCTTTTAAGTTTTGTCATTGTAATTTCAATTTTCTTTTAAAGTTTCAAGATTGGTAAATCATTATAGGGGATATCATTTCCTTGAACAAATATAACCAAGCTTGTTTTTCACTTTAGAATTTCCATTTCACCTTAGAAAGACCAAAAACGACAAAAAGTTAAGAAAGAGGTTATCTTGCACATATAGTGCGCCGCACTTCATCAGCTTACGATTCCCGGATTGACAATTAAATGCAGCAATTTAGGATACACTAAATTGACCAAACATTTTGGCGCCGTTGCCGGGGAAGTGTAACTAGGTAGCCAATTTCTTAAAAAAAAAAAAACATAAAATCATAAAAGAAGGGAAAACTTGATAACTTCTTGAAGTATGCTCTCCTCTTGCACCTAGTGTGATCTGGAGGATCAGAAAAGAGAGTTATTGGTTTAGTAATTTCTTAAGTATGCTCTCTTCTTGCACCTAGTGTGACCTTGAAGATCAGAAAGAGAATTATTAGCCCAACTTTTAAAAATAAAAATAAAAAATGACATGCATAGAGCAAGAGATTCTAGGGGAAGGTTTATAGCTAAAGCCAAGAGTTCGATTTTCACAACTCCATCTTCTTGAAGGCATAGACCAGATTCACCACCATCTACCCCTAGCCTTAAGATTTTTGGAAGTCAAGGAACAGCTGAATTAGAGGATTCTCCTGTACCACCTACTAAAACCCACTTAGAAAACAAAGAGACTTTCTCTCATCCTTCCTTGGTAGAAGAACTAGAGGACTATAAGGACTCTAAAGAAACTATCATGGCAGAGGAAGTAATAAATAGAGGTGGGGATAGAAGAGGAGGAGATAATGAAGATAACAATGGTGAAGGAAATAACGGTAGAAATAGGGACAATTTGCTTGGATTCCCTATAGTTGATGAGGAAACTCATGCAACAATGAAAAATATCTCACCATCTGTTCTCCCTAAATTTTATGGATTGCGAAGTGAAGATCCTGAAACATTTCTGTTTGAGTTTGAAGTAGTGTGCTGAACTTATGACTATATGGAAGATTCTCAAAAACTCAAACTGTTTCCTTCAACTTTGAAGGGATCTGCTTTGAAATGGTTCATGGGATTAGCCACTCAATCTATCAGGACTTGGAATGATATGAAACAAACATTTTTGGATAGATGCTTGGACTATTGTATGCCCACCAATCACAAGGATGAGGTATTCAAAATGATGCAAAAAGAAGATGAAAATTTGGAAGACTTAATTGAAAGATTTCAATACAACTTGAAAAGAGCAAAGATGAGCAACTTAGATAACGAAACCTTGAAAGCCCTCCTATTAAAAGCCATTAAAGATGAATGGATAGACATTTTAAACATGATGGGAAAAGGAGACATCTCTCAACTTCCATTTCATGATATAACAGAACTATGTATCCATCTCTCAAGGGGAAAATCTAAAACTGGAAAAGGGCCTAGGGATTCTTCTCTTATTAGGGCTAACAAATCTGCAACTGGATCAGTAAGTAGGGCGGAGATTGGTAATATGCTTGATGAGTTTAAAACTGATATCTTAGGGAGCCTTAGTGAACAACTAGACACCCTTAAAATCCAAAACAAGTAGAAAGCAGAAACATATGCTTTAGCCATCTTTTGTCCGAAATGTAGAAAGAAACATGCTTTAAGGGAATGTCCCTTGGATGCAAAAGTTGTAGAAACATGTATGATTTGCTCAGAAAATCATGAGATCAAGGATTGTCCTTCAATCCCTGGACTCAAAGCTGTTTTTCAAGAAGATCCAAATTCAATAGACTCTCTCTGTTTTGTCGCAAGGAGACCTTGGCAGGGACAACAATCTCAAGGGTTTAATAACCCTATGAATCTTCAAACCCCACCAAATTGGACTCCTTGGCAACAACCTTGGCCCCAACATCAAAATTCATATCAGCCATGGGTACAAGGGATGCAAAATCATTATGGGAGATTTGCTCAATTTTATCAATATCCTCCATCTTTTCAAAATCAACAAGCTCCACAATTTCCAAGCCAAAATCCACAACTTTCATTGCCATTTCCACAACAACAACCTTCTCAACAAAATACAAATCCTCAACTCATGCTCCCATACCAACACAAGACAAATCAACTTCCAGCTCAGCCATTGCCAAATCCTAACAATAAGAATCCTCAAACTACTTATATGGTAGAAGGACAACAATTTCCTACCTATATGATTGTTCCTCTCAACGATGTACAACTCGGATCTGGTAGAGTTTTAGAAAAACCTTCTATAGACATTCAAGAGCAAGATACCTCTGAAGAGGACTCTCTTCAAGTCAATAAGGGTTTTGAGGAAGAATCTCTTCAAAATTCAAAAATTCAAAAAGAAAAAGAAAAGCTAACATCCACAACTCCTATAGTTGAGCAACATGTATCTTCATCTACACCTCCTTTTCCGGAAAGACTACAAATTGATAAGGGGGTGGAAAAACAAATCTTGTTGCCTAACTATGACTTTCTAGATGAATTGAAGAATGTTTGTATCAAGATTCCCTTGCTACAAGCCATTCGAGAGATTCCTATTCTAGCAAAAGCAATAAAGGAGTTGAGTTTCAAAAGACCAGGAAGGAAACTAAAAGACACAAGAAGAATCCACCTGGTAGGAAAAATTGCAGATATTATGATGGGAAAAATTACCATGCAGAAGTATGTAGATCCAGGAAGTCCAATTGTCAAAACACATATAAATGGGATAGAAATTCCAAACACATTGATTGACTTAGGGGCTGCTATCAACATTATGAGTAGACAGACTATGGAACAGTTAAAACTTCCTAACCTTCTTTTTACACCTACTTTATTGCAACTTGCAGATCGATCGGTTATTAAACCGGATGGTGTATTAGAAGATATTTCAGTCTCCTTAGATTCTTGGGAATATCCAGTAGACTTTATGATTTTGACTCCCAAAAGCAATCTAGGAGGACATCCAATTATCTTAGGAAGACCTTGGTTGGCCACAGCTGATGCTTTTATTAGTTGTAGATCTGGAGACATGTACATTTCTAATGGTAATTCGACAAAGAAATTCAATTTGTATCCTCCAGCAAGAGCAATCACAGAAATAGGAGACAATGAATGGGTCGATGATGAAAACACTATACAACCTGTCTTTACCATTTCTGAAATCAGTGAGGATAGTCAAATTCTGAACACATTAGAAAATTTTGAGATATCTTCAGAATATGACCCCACACAATTTCAGTTGGAATCTGACATAGAATATTTATCATCAAGACAAATGTCTCTTTACTCTATGGAAGAGTTTGGTAGTTCTACTATTGAGATTTTTCCAGGAAAAACATTGAATATCAACAAACATTTGGAAAAGTCACAACAAGAAGAACTAACCAAAATCTTGCAAAAACATTCTACTGCATTTGCATGGGAGTATACTGACATGGAAGGTATTGATCCTAAGACTTGCATCCATCATATCTATATTGAGGAAAACAGTAGACCAATCAGACAACCTCAAAGAAGGATGAATCCAAATCTTAGGGAGATAGTGAAAGAAGAACTCCAAAAACTTCTCAATGTAAACTTCATTTATCCAGTTTCAGATAGCCGATGGGTTTCTCCTTTGGTTATAGTACCTAAAAAGAATGGTAAATGGAGGGTATGCATTGATTACAGGGAATTGAACAAAGCAACTTTGAAGGATCACTTTCCTTTGCCTTTTATTGATCAGGTATTAGATACATTAGCGGGTAAAAAGTACTTTTCATTTTTGGATGGTTTTAGTGGCTATAATCAAATTCAGGTAGCACCTGAAGATCAAGATAAGACCACATTTACTTGTCCATGGGGAACTTTTGCCTACGGAGTGCTTCCTTTTGGGTTATGTAATGCACCAGCAACATTCCAAAGAGCAGTACTAGGAATTTTTTCTGATCTAATCCATGATTGTGTAGAGGTTTATATGGATGATTTTACAGTTTATGGTTATTCATTTGAAGAGGCATTAGAAAATTTGGAAAAAGTTCTCATAAGATGTAAAGAAACAAACCTTTCATTAAGCCATGAAAAATGCTTTATGATGTTTACTGAAGGGATTGTTTTAGGACATCATATTTCGGGAGATGGGATTAAGGTTGATAGATCAAAAGTTGAAGTCATCTCCAAGTTACCTATTCCAAATTGTCAAAGAGATGTTAGAAGTTTTCTAGGATTTATTGGTTACTATAGAAGATTTATAGAAAACTTCACTAAAATTGCATCTCCACTCTTCAAATTGCTTACAAAAGACTGTGAATTTAAATGGGATCTTGATTGTCAATCAGCTTTTGAAACTTTGAAAACAAGAATATCTGAAGCACCTATCTTAAGAGGACCAAATTGGAAACTCCCTTTCCATATTTCTACGGATGCTTCAGATACAGCTCTAGGAGCTGTGTTGGGTCAAAAAGATTTTGTTCCTTATGCCATTTATTACACCAGTAAAAATTTGACTTCCACGGAGTTGAACTATACTGTGACTGAGTTTTTAGTTGTTGTTCATGCAATTAATACGTTTAGACATTACATAACAGGCTATGAAACTTTTATTCATACTGACCATTCTGCAATTAGATATTTGATGAACAAACCTGTTACTAATGGCAGAGTGACAAGATGGCTTTTACTTTTGCAAGAATTCAATATTACTGTGTTGGATAGACCAGGAAAACAAAATACAGTAGCTGATTTCTTGTCTAGGATTCATAATACTAAAGAAGATTCTCCTGTAGAGGATAAGTTTCCTGATGAATACTTGTTTGCAGTAACTATTAAGACTCCTTGGTATGCAGATATTGCTAACTATTTGGTTACAGGGAAACTACCTTCACATTTATTTCCAAGTGAAAAAACGAAAAATTATTCAGGAGAGTTCAAAATATTCATGGATTTCTAACGAATTGTTTAAAACAGGGCCGGATCTTGTGATCAGAAGATGTGTCAGGGAAGATGAAATGCCTGATATTCTTAAGGCATGTCATGATGAACCATGCGGCGGACACTTTGCGGACAAAAGGACGGCCTATAAAATCCTTTCCTTGGGATATTCTTGGCCTTCTCTCTTCAAAGATGCAAAACAATATGTCAAAAGGTGTGATAGCTGCCAAAGAGTAGGGAAACCTACCCTTTCAAATGAAATGCCATTGCAAAAACAGGTACTCATTGAACCCTTTGAAAAATGGGCTTTAGATTTCATTGGACCTATTAATCCACCATCTAAGCAAAAGAAGTATATATTGGTTTGTACTGATTATGTTACTAAATGAGTAGAAGCCAAAGCATTAGTATCTGCTACTGAAAATTCAGTTGTTCATTTTCTTTATGAGGATATTTTTACTCGCTTTGGTGTTCCAAGAGAAATTGTAACAGATCAGGGGAGCCAATTCACATCAAAATTGGTGGAGAAGTTGATGGAAGAATACAAAATCAAGCACAGAAGATCTACTCCTTACCATCCACAAGCAAATGGTCAAGTGGAGTCCACAAACAAAGTTATTGAAAGTATCATCACCAAAACTGTTCATCTACATAGAAGAGATTGGGCAGAAAGGCTTCCAGAAGCCTTGTGGGCCTACAGAACTACATGGAGGAATACAACAGGACATTCTCCCTATGAACTTGTTTATGGGAAAGAAGTCTTGTTCCCCATTGAGTTCCAAGTCAAGACCTTCAAGATAGCAGTTCAATTGGGAATGGACTTATCGGAAGCCCAAAAGCATAGAATGGAGCAGTTGAATGAGCTAGATGAGATCAGACAAGAAGCAATTCTAAGAACTGATCTAGTTCAATATCAAAGAACTAAATGGCATGAAAAATATATCAAAGAGAATAAGTTTCAAGAAGGAGATTGGGCATTGTTATTTGACTCCAAGTTTAAAGATTTTCAAGGGAAATTTCAGACTCATTGGCTTGGGCCATATGAGATTGACAAGATCATTAACAATGGAGCTGTAAGAATCAAGACCATTGATGAGTTTCAAACTCCTCTTATAGTGAATGGCCATAAAATTAGTAATCTGTACTTTCTGAGATTTTGTCAGAAGTTGTTTCAGAAAGTTACTTGATCGGTACTGATGGAAAATTCTTATTTTCCCACATTCTTTTGTTTTCCAAGTTAAAAAAAAAAAAAAAAAAAAAAAAAAAAAAAAAAAAAGAAAAAAAGAAAAAAGAAAAGAAAAAGAAAATGGTATAAGCACAAAAAATAATCATGAGTTTAGCCGGTCTTATCTCAGAAAATATCAGTGAAAATAGGACACTCCCACTCTGTCTGTTCCAAAAAAAATGTCTTTCATTTCATTTCATCTCACCACCCACTCCATTTTCATTCCATTTCATTTCATTTCATTTCACTTTATTCACTTCTGACTGTCAAATTATAATAAAAATCTTTTTTTATGACCATTTCCACACAGTCATTTGTCATTTGTTCATTTTCTATTTCAGCGAGTAATAATTTGTGTCGATTTCGCAGTGACTTATGCATTCTCATGATCGACTCCAGTTTCCGCAGCCAGAAGCAGATTCCGCAGCTACTACTACTCTGTTTTCAAAAAGAATGTACAGTTAGTTGTTATTTTCATAAATCATGAAATAAAATGCAGGAGAGGATCAATGAGACATTCAAGACACTAATGAAGATCAATCAGTTGAAGACCAAGGGCAAAAGCAAGGATTCCAAAGGTATGAATAAAGTTTATTTCAAATAGTATCGAAAAACACATTTTTATGTAATTGTAAACTATGAGCTCTACCCATAACGCGCAATGATTATATTAACAGCCCCGTAACCTTCCACGATCTCTATGTTATCCTCTTGCATTTATTCACCAACGGTTTCATCATTGAAATTCCGACTCTCACTCATGTTCAAATATCCCACCGTAGATAATGATACGTATTTGAGTTGACAAAGGACTCTTACAAGCCGCATAAATTCATAATCATTGATTGAAACGTGTTTATATTTATTACACAGCCACCAAAATTCAAAATGCGGCTGAATGCATTATACTTTGTTAACCTCTTTGTCGTGTCTCTGTCGTGTTTACAAAACCCCACTCTACTCATTCTCACTCCCTGTTTCACTCCATTTCGTTCCTTTTGCTCACTCTCACTCTCGTATATCTACCCACAGTCTTACTCCATTCTGTTTATGGTGCTCATTTCCATTTTATGATAACATCCCCACGGTATTGTGCTCGATCCTGTGTATTCCATCGTTCCATTTCCACTTAAACCCTCACGAACGAAGCACATGAGCACGGAGAAATAAATCGTGTGAAATGAGAACGGAAGACGAGGAAGTTTATAGAGGGATATCCGCAAGCAAAAGAGATGTTGAGGAAAGCTAAATGGCTGCGTTTTATTCAGAAATTCAGGGGTTACCACAAAGAAGTTACGAAAGCGTTTGCAAGGTCATTTGATGGCTCGGAAGCAGAAGTTGGAGACCTCAAGTTTTTGGTCAATGAAGCATCAATAGCAACAGCCACAGAGCTTCTTCAGGAAGGAGAACGTTGGTTCAAAAATAAAAGTATCAGTGATGAGGCATGGAGAACAATCCTCTGAAATCAAGGTATGGATATCACTGTTTTCAAAAGAGGAATCCCTGTGCATGCAATAAAAGATGAATGGGCCACTTTACTACTCATTGTTCAGAAATTTATTACATGTGAAGGCCGTTTTGGCTCTATGTACATGTATCATACTAGGTTATTGATGAATTTTCTTGAAAACCAAACTCTCAATCTTCCTTATTTCCTATTCAATAGCTTGAAGAAAATGGTTGTGACTGTGCAAAAACACCTAGGAGATGTAGAGCCTCATTTATATCATCATGGGCTTATAAAAATTTTGATTGAAAAGGAGCTAAAAAAAAGAAAAGATACATGGGAACAATTCCTAGTTAGAAACTTCTTTGAAGAACCTCAGGAAATTCCTGAAGGTAATCCAATTAGAAGGAGTAGAAGAAAGAAAATAAATGTTGAAACCCAAGTTGCTCCTACACAGGAAATTCCCGCAGCTAGCACAGCACAAAGAAGTAGAAGGAAAAGAACAGTAGATGAAATCCAAGATACTTCTACTACTACTATGAAGAAAACTGATAGGGAAGAGAGATTGGTAAAAAGGAAGAAGAAAGAAATTAAAGCTAAGAAGCCAACAATACCAAAAGGAAAATAAATTATTGAGGTTGTCCATAAAACTTCTTCTTCTGAAGAAGAAGATCACCAAGTTCTATCTGAAAGATTAATTTTTCTTCAAAAACAGTCATCTCTATCCAAGAAGGCAAAAACAGGAAAACAAGAACAAAAGGGTAGTGTACCACAGCATGTGAGGAGAAGCAGCAGGCTTAAGGGAAAACTGAGAAAAACACAAATTAAAAGTCCTCATTTCATTGATTTGGGTGAGGAGACATCTGAACAGTCTCCAACTGACCATAGTCCATTTCAGTCAGTTAGTGAACCTGACTCCTTTCACTCCCAATCGGACAATGAGCGTACTCCATCTTATTCTCAGCAAAATATTGATGTAAGTTCTCCTCGGCCAGATTTTGAACATAATTCTCCCTTGCAACACTTTGGGGACATCCCAATGAAAAAGACACCGGAAGTAGACCCCAAACAGCAGGAGGTATATGACTATATAGAATCCTTGGAGAAGGCAGCCACAGGCCCAAGTACCTCTTCTATTCAGCCTCATACATTGCAGGATGATTTGGTTCAGTCATTAAAACAGGAGATTTTTGAGCTTGAGCTTTTGAATCGGCATATCAAAAGTGAAAATGAAACACTCAAAGAGCAAGGCAAACTGGACAAGATTATCCATGACAATACTATGTTACATTTGGGTATTTGGCAAAAGAAGAATAAGAAGCTAAAAAGGAAATGCCAAAAATTGAGCAGAGCACTTGCAGATATTATCAAATTGGGTGCTTAATGAAAAAACCTAGAATGATGGCGATGCGAAGAAGAAAGAGGGGGTTAGATGTCTTTGGTAAGAATCGAAACACATGAATTGAAGGAAAGTATCAAAATTTTGGTTCATAAAGGACATTACTTGCAACCCTTGATGAAATTATGTTGAGTCTGAATTTGCCTCTTTTCCATACACTTTTCCATATCCTTTTTCACTCACCCTAAACCTCCAAAATTGTCAATATCATGTCTGAGGTATCTAACATGGTTTTTTAATTATGTTTTTGTGTTTTCTATTTGATTTAGATTTTGTTCATACATTCTTGGAAACTTGCCACTTTCCGCATTTTAACACCCACTCATGACTATTTTGTGAAATGCATTATACGGTGTATCTACGAAGGGAAACGAGCCACATGGGCGAGGGCAGGCTAGGAATGGCGAGGACATGGTTCGTGTCCTATTGGTTCAAGTAAATTCGTCAAAGAAAGCCGCGGTCAAAGCCATCCACGTGGAAGTCAACTATGGAGTTCTATGTCGGCTGGACTCTGTTTCGTGGCATACAAACATCCATACGGCCATTTCTAAGCTTGCGGAGGTTAATTGACATCTGTGCAAAGTTCTGGAGTTGAATTCAAGCACCCACATTCCATAGATCCGTTTTCCAACATGGCCATACTCCTATATCCGTGGCCTTAGTGGTCTACGTGCTGGCTGCTATCATAAACTTCAGGAGACAGTTACAGTTTATTGCTTTATATAGAGCGTTTGCATACGCACGTAGAGTTAGTTGTTGAGTTGTTAGTTGATAGTTGACGTGCGTACTCTGTTATGTTAGCTTTGTAGTGATTACGCTGCCTTGAGCCGTAATACTACCAGTCTGTAATGAACTGCTTTTTAATGTGAAAAGACTCTGTTTTCAACTTAATTCGTGTTTGAGGATCGTACAAAAGCTGTGTAGAGGGCCCCTGCTCAGCCGAGGTTCTGTGTATTAATGTATATATATTTCATTTCATTTCTTTAAAAAGTCATTGTATCATAATCCATTACATGTTCATATTTCATGTTGTTTCATTTATTCCTTACATTTCTATAATTTCCATTGCATTCTTGTCTTTCATGTTTTTATGATTGTTAAATCACTGATCAGTTTTCTTGTGCAGGTTTTAGGTAGACAGCCCGGGCATTTTCATAGTATTTTGGCTAATGATATAAGACTAACATTATTCTGCTGCTAGTTTCCTTTTCATAGCATTTGTTTAACCCGGCGATGCTTTATACATTAGGTTTGATATCGATTCAATAGTTAATTCAATCTGCTAAGTTGCTCTTAGGTTGCCTCCGAAAGCCACAGCTGGACTGATGGTGAGGGACTGCATGATGAAATGTGTAGTTTAGTATTAGTTTCTTTTCTGCAAAATTAGATATATTAAGCTGCTCATAGCATCTTCAGTTACCTCCGAAAGCCACAGCTGGACTGATGGTGAGGGGCTGCATGATGAAATGTGTAGTTTAGTATTAGTTTCTTTTCTGCAAATTTAGATATATTAAATCGTGTATGACATCTTCAGTTGCCTCCGAAAGCCACAACTGGACTGATGGCGAGGGATTGAATTATGTGTGTATGGTTTAGTATTAGTTTACTTTCTGCAAATTAAATAATCAGTTACACAAGTTGTTTATGATTACTTCCGCAAGTCATAGTTGGTCTAATGATGAAGGGTCAGAAAATGAATTGATGTAATCTGATTTAGATTTATTTCATTGCAATTTTGAATTTCCATAAGCGTAGTTTCTTTTGTGTTTAGTTGGCAGCAAGAATAGTTTAGTTTTCATGTTCACTAGTTTCCTGTTTTGATTCATTAGATTAGCAGCACCTTTTCATTTCAGCAGTACACTTTTACTTTCTTTTAAGTTTTGTCATTGTAATTTCAATTTGCTTTTAAAGTTTCAAGATTTGTAAATCATTATAGGGGATATCACTTCCTTGAACAAATATAACCAAGCTTGTTTTTCACTTTAGAATTTCCATTTCACCTTAGAAAGACCAAAAACGACAAAAAGTTAAGAAAGAGGTTATCTTGCACATATAGTGCGCCGCACTTCATCAGCTTACGATTCCCGGATTGACAATTAAATGCAGCAATTTAGGACACACTAAATTGACCAAACATCAGTCATCTTACCTCTGTGGCATTCCTCTGAACCTCTTCTCTGATCCTCCATGATCATCTTCTCCATGAGTTTCTCACTCACCATGTGTTGCACTAGCCTCTGCAACAGCAAGCCCTCCTGCTGCCACTTACCTCACCAATCCACTTCATTGGACCCGGTCTTTTGGTAAGTACTGGTTCACTGCCTCTGGAACCTCTTGAGCACTTTCTCCTGCTCTCTCTAGGCTATCTCTCACTTTCTCTTTATAACACTGCAATTGTCCTCCCTATCCAGCCTTTAGCTGAATGTCAAGTTCACAGCCATTATCATCTTGTCTGCAACCATAAACCTTAATCACAAATTTCAAATCAGAAAAAGATCTCACCTTTAAGATCCTGCATGATCTTGTCCTCTAATTATTTCTGTAATCCTGTTCACTGCAATTGTGTACCTTTGCATATCAGATTTAGAACACATTCAAATGAAACACCCTTCAGTTCTCAACAGAACCTTCCTGCACTCATTCAAAAAAACAAATATCTTCAATTTCAACAGAGCCTTCCTGCTCTAATACCACTTGATGCAGGGCCAACCCCGCTAAACCCACAATATCCAATTTCAGATGCATATAAAAATGCAATTCCAATTTCATGCCAAGTAAACCCTTTCACTGGCAATTTCATTCATGCGAAAGCTTCTTTTTTAAACTCATGGTTATTAAAAAAACCAAATAATCAACCCAGTTCCAATCTTACATGCGGAAGTTTTACTTTTACAAAATAAAACATGTATTAAAGCTATGGCCCACAATGTTTCTTACCTTGCATAATTTATATGCAACTTCACTTACAATCCGCCTCAGCTTGTTCAAGATTCAGCTGCGCCTTCATCAAGGTTTCCTTGCCAGTTTTCATCTCTCTTTAAATGTTGTTCATCCATCACTTGTAACCTCTGCGCCTTCCAGTCCATACATTCAAATGTTAAACGTTCCATTGAAATTTCTGCGCTCAATTTCAACACAGAATCTGCCCTGCGTGTGCTCTAAATCCACACTGAATTCCCTTCTGCGTGTGCTCCTTTTCAAACAATTTTGAACTACGTTCCCTTCATAATTAATCTCAAATGAAATTAGGTCACAAACAAAGTTTAACGCAGATTATATCCATAAATCAGTCGCTATGATATGACTTGCGCCCTTTATAAAAAAAGAACCTCATCGATTCTTATTGAAACAGCTTATCGATTCTCAATGGAATCTTCACATAGATGAGACGTATGTAATTTATCAACAAAGACTGTGTGTTTCAATTTAATTCAGCGGATATAACCCAATCGACTCCAAGATGGTGAGAACACCTTCTCTGTCACTGCGAACCAACAATCAAGGATCGAATAGATTTGTCCCAGTTTTTAATGCTACAGTGCTACAACTTCTGGATTCTCATCCTTTAAAACAGATCAGTTCTTATCAATGTCAAAATATATAAACAAAGTTTTAAGAAATCTGCACCTTCTGAATTTATTACACCAGAAAACTCGTCCCCCTTTGACGATGCTATTGCTCAAATCCACATCTTTAAGATTCCAGCCTTTGCGTGCTCATAAGTCCCTGCGCCATCCTTCAAGTCAAATTAACAAAACCGATATGCCAATACCAAACCGATTTTGAAATTCGATTCAAAACATAAATCGATACTCATTTAAAATCGATGCTTGCAATCTCTTAATACAGAAATCGTTCATCTTGTCCAAGACTGAAAACGTAATTTGATTATAAAATCTCTCTCATAAACACGCAACAATTTATTATTATCATTGGAAGAGTGTTCATTACACTTTTCTCTTATAAACTAGCAACATACACCAAATCAATTGATATTGAATCCAAATTAATTCATACAATATAAACTCAGAAAGAAGGCGTAATCTCGAGAAAATTAAATTCTATTTTAATTCACACAGGACTTGCATAATAATCTCCTTCCTTGGCCTGATTTCCAAATCATTGGCCATTTACAAACTGCCCGAAGGCTTCCAAGTAGAAACCCCTGCTCTCTACTCACACTCTCTCTGATTTTCAATGCCTTTGAGGCTTGATAATTTATACAATTTTAAAATGATCTAATTTAAGTTCAATCCCTTCAACTTCTCAACAAAATCCTAAAATCACTCTTGAATCCCTAAGGATCCTCTCTCACCCAAAATTAATGAAACTAATTTCTAAATTAATATTTAGAAAAATCTCTCATCCCTTTACATCCTCAACTGACCAAATTCTCTCATATTCTCAAAGATTTGAGAATTATTTACAATATTTAATTAAAAATACATAAAACCCACTCAAATCATTCATAAAAATCTAGCTCTTCCAAAATCTTAAAAACCCCTAAGTTTCAATAAAATACAAAGTATTTCTCTTTGCCTAATGCTCCTGCATCAATAACTGGGAACATCAGAGGGAATTTTATCAAAGGAAAAAAAGCACAAGGAGGCTTCAAGGGGAAATGCATTCCTTGAAGGCTCAAAAACATTTTAGCCCCCTGTTTTCTTGTCAAAAAATTTATAGGGGGCTAACAGTGGCTCCACATGGGGATGGCTTCTTCTTGAAGGAGTCAAGAATCCAGAGAATGATCTTTGGTGTAGGCCAGATGCCTGCTGCTTGGCACATCCCTTTCTTTCTTTGATCAGCTGCCACAAATCATGAAGACCTCATATCGGCAGTAAAACTTCTCCCAAACAACTACCTACCCACACTATAGTCCTAACATTTTTTCTTCTGGGGTGCATTTGGACTTGCGGACCCTTTACATCATTTATTTTTGGAAAACAGGAAAATAAACCTATTATACTTCTACCCTTATAACTCCATGAGACCAGATTAGACTGTTGGCCTCATAGCTTCTCTACCTAATCTAATATCTGCTAGGATTAAACTGTCTAGCAGATTTCTTCTTTACATTCTAAGACAGAAATTGAAAAACAGTCAAGCTAGGATTATACTATCTGGCTTGCTGGACTTTGCAGAAATTAAAAACAACTAACTACATGCTCACACACTGAGATTTATTGAGCTTTTCCTACCTACCCTACTCTAACTGGAATATTTACAGTCTAGCTTACAAACATTGTCTTCCAATGCAACCAGTCCATCAAGTGATCCCATGACTGGTCTTTCTTGCTCAACTCTTTGAGCAGGCTAGATAGGCAGGGCAGCTCACACTCCTTTTGTTCCATAACAACAGTCTTGAATTTTTTTTTTTCTATTTGTAATGTGCTGCTCAAAAATACCTTTGATCCTTCTTCAAATGTTTGCAGGAAATGAACATAAGGATCATGAAAAGATACCTGGCTATGAATATCTGGCAGGCTGGCTTCAACCAGGATCTCTTCTTCTTCCATTGGATGGAGAATAAGACTCCCTTGTGAAAGAGAATCTTCTTCATCTTCTTCATTTTATGAGCTGGAGGACTCATCATAAATGGCAGTGTTATCCTCCTGGAGCTCTGGTATATTCTTCTTTGAGGTGTTGAGCTCTGTGAGAAGGTCTATGTATTCTTGAGCAGGGGTTTGTTCCATTGCTTCCTCTTTTTCAGAAGAAGGCTCATTGCTTTCAGCTTGCTCAAGAATCTCTTCTTTGTTTTTTTCCTCCTCTTCTGAGATGAAAGGCTGCTGACCTCCAAACACGCGAAAACCATTACTGATGAGTTGTAATGGAGTGAAGCAAAGATCTAGAGATCCTTCACCCTCTTCTGCACTCTTAAAGCTCTCTTCATCAGTATCATAAATAGCCTGCATTGGCTCATTACTCTCTGGAAGTAAAGGGGACTGAATTTCCTCCCCTAAATCTACTAATGATGACCCTGCAAGATTATCTTCCGTTTGGAGAACATCATCATCAGATAGATCAAAAATAGGGGAATCATGAATGTAAGTAATGTTACTAATCAGAGATACTGGATTGTCAACAGATTTTTCTTCATTCTGATTTACATGTGAGCTTTCCAACTCTGTACAATAAAGCTCATCAGATGAATGGGCAAGGATGTCTGATCTGTAAAAAATTTCAGAGGCTGGCTGTCTATTGATGATCTGATCTATTTCATCTTCTGTCAAAGGGGAGGATGGTCTTGTGTTCCTTTGTGCAGAAGTGCAGCAGCTCTCTGTTTCCTTTGAAGACTGGATTTGAGGCAGAATGTCATCTTGAGCCTCAACCACGAAGGATGATAGATCAACATCTGAGTTTTCGGGGGTATCTTGAGGAATGTCTACGGTCTCTTAACCCATTTCTTCCTCAACTGATTCATCTGCGTTCTTGTGATATCTAGGGTGCGTATGAAATCCTTGAATGGCTGTTGACAGATCTTCAGGATGCATATTAACCAAATCCTCATCAATACCTAACAAATACTGTATGATATCCTGAGATTGATCACAACAATCCCATGATAAGGATGGAGAGTTTCCTTTATAATTCTTGTAAAATACTTGGTGCATGTCCCTTAAAGAAAACAAACTCCAAGGTTCTAACCATTCATACCAGACCCTAACTTTTCCTTCTAATGTTGCCATGAACATTTTCATCAAGCAGTATTCATGCCATTCAGCTTTGAATTTCCACACATGTATATGAAACCTGATGAGATGTAATAAGGGGTCCTCAGTGTTTTCACCCTGAAAGATAGACAGGTTTTTTAACCAGTCCACTTCCGGCATTTTGTGTGGGAATCCAGGGATATGCTCCCTACTCATTGGGGCATATCTTCTTTGTATGCGTGGAAGCATGTTTGTAAATCATAAAGAGGTCACTGTGTCTGCTCAACTAGTTCAGAGTCTTCTACCAGTGGAGTCATTTGGTCCTTTGGGAGTTATGGAGTGTGGAATCGCCAGGTGGATGAATTTGACTGTTTGGAGCAGGTTGCTGTCCACCATCAGCAATTAAATACCAATCTAAAGGAAAGGTGGTCTCGTTCCCTAGTGGAGTCGCCATTATGTTGGAGTTCCCATGTTTTGGCCAGATTGGCAAGACCAAAAGATGAGACAACATCAAACCACTTTGGGGCCCTAGGATCTAGCCCTCCTGGACCCGGTGAGGGATCTCTCCAATAAAACAAAGAATGATATATCTTTGAAAGCTCAAATTAAGATGTTAGGCTATTTATGAAGCACAGAGGGGGTTTTAAAATGATTTGGTTGGTTGGTTGCTGGGTTGGTCATGAGATCATAGACTGAGAAAGTAATGGGAAAAAGGAGCAAAGCAGCAGGATGTTTCAGCAAAGGGGATAGGTCAAGAAAGTGCCATCCATTGGGCTATGGAGTCATGAAAGGTGATTACATGAAACAACTATCCAACCCAATTTCTGTCTATAGATAAGGCCAGAGGTCATTTAACTCCAGACCTGCTTGGACATACTCAAAGGCAGCTTTCAAAGAGGGACAAAGGGGCAGCTTATAGATCGAACCAGAGGTCATTTAACTCCAGGTCAGCTTTAGCATGCTCCAAGGGAAAACATAGATAAGTTAAACAGAGGGATCTTAGAAAGGCCAGCTGGTTGCACAAGGATCCTAGTGGACAGGGATAACCCTAATCCCCAGTGTTCCCAAATCTTCCAGCTTGAACCCAACAAGAATATCTAAGAGCATATTCATTTAATTCATACATCAGCTAGCAGGCAATGACATCCACTACACTGGTTAAATTAACTGAAATCAACCCTTAGATAACACATTAGTAGAAAAAATTAAGGCAAGGAGAGCAGATACATAGGGTACCTATCAAGGGTATATCCTATGCCATATTTATGATGCAAGCCCAGAATAACAATGAACAACATGGAAATGTAACAAACAGAGTTAGGAAAACATCACCAATAGTAATAGACCAGGATCCTGTGAAATGTTCTTGATTAATTGATGCAAAACCAGTCATGTACACTGAGCTCAATGGCTAATACAATCAAAAATTTCTCCTCCTAGCCTATTACATAACACTACTCTGCTACTCCCTCCCAAGACTGTTCTAACAGTCAGAATGAATCCCTCTAACTGCAACAACAACAACTCAACAACAACATTTACATTATGTTCTTCGGAATTCTTATAGAAGAAGAGAAAAACAGAAGTAGATGAACAATTAAATGGATCTCATTAAGACAAAATGGTGGAATGGTTCACGCCCATACTGCTTAATGGCTTTCTGCAACATTGCATGTACTCTGTAATCCGTATGGGGAGTCTTTGTCAGGTCGAGATTGACCTTTGATATGTTCTTTGGAGTCCTTTCTGGTGTTTGGTATCTGCGCTAGCGTTCTGGAATAAATGCACTGGGTGAAAAGTCTGCAAGGTCTCTCCATACCTCAATAACTACTGTCCAGACACTCTTAAAGAAGCTTCTGTCTGTAACCTGCGTTTAAGGGCTCGGGGCGGCATGGAGATTTCTTGTAGGAAGGTGTCATGTCTGGAGAAGAGTACTTTGCTGATATTAACACAGATAAGACTTTGACAGTGTACTTAAATCTTCAAACTGTGCCCTTTCCTTTGAATGCGGGGTTAAACATTAATTATGTCAATAACAGGCATTAACCCCCTCTGAATTTCTTCTGCTGGTCCGTTGGTACGTGCTGAGATGGCCTCTTTGTGCTATCTGCACAGTAAAATAAACCTGTTACAAACTGGGCAGTGGTGTAGAAATGCTTCGGAGGCTGGGGGAGTAGTGGCAGAGCAGTGGAGAAACAATGAAAAGTGGTAGAGGAATGATATCATAGTGTAAAGCCCAAAGATTTACATTTGGGTTAATTACAAAGGAAAATACGAAAAAACAATGAACGGAGCCGTTGGATGTGGGACCCAGTCATGGCGGAGGGCGATAGATCAGGACCGTCAGATCTTATGTGAGATCGACGGCGGAGATGGGGTCGGGGGGATCGCAATCGAAAATCGCAATCGGGAGATGGAGCATGGCGGAGTGGTGTAGCACAAAATTTTTGATGTGATGGGGGGTGAAAGCCTTTATATAAATAAAACAAATGAAACTTGGAATTTTACATAGGAAAACGATATTTTATAAGGAATGGGCGGGAGAATTAAATGGTGGGACCAGGGATCTAATCGCAATCGAAAATCGCATTCGGGAGATGGAGTGGGGAGATAATCACAACGCGGAGCAAAGAACTGCGATGCGATCGGGCGGATCGGAGCGGCGGCGCGATCAATCGCATCGCAAATATTTGCGATGGATGATCGGAACATTTAAAACACAACATGCGATTGCGATATTACGATCGGGCGGGGTTGCGATGTGATGATCGGAGGGATTTGCGATTTGCGATTAGCGCCTTAAGGGGCAGCGTTCAGTCATAGCGCTCGGTTACATAGGGAAATAGCTAAAGGAGCTGGCAGAAAGGGGGTTGAGCCCTATTATAAAGTGGAGAGTGGGTTTTGGCCCATTTTAATGCATTTTAAGGCCAAGGAAGAGTAACGATAGAGGGAATAAGGGTGAATTAGACTGAACAAGGGATAGGGGTAGAACTTAAAGGGGATTTTGGGAGGATTTAGAGGGTTACAAGGGAAATTTAAGGGGATACAAGGGGATGAAATCAGAGGTTTAGAAGGGATGATATAAGAGGGAAAATGAGGCCTTTGGGCATTTCTTCACAATCATAGAAGCTTAATAAATGGGAACAGCAGAGGGAATTTTATCAAAGGACAAAAAGCACAAGGAGGCTTCAAGGATGATGTGTTTTCAGGGGGAAATGCATTCCTTGAAGGCTCAAAAACATTTTAGCCCCCTGTTTGCTTGTCAAAAAATTTATAAGGGGCTAACAGGTTCAACGCATGGAGATTATCGAGGGGAGCCAGCTCCTTCTCCTTCCGTGAGTGGAAGTTTCTCTTCTTCTTCTCACCATCATCATAGGAATTCAAGAAATGCATATAATAAACCTTTCTTTAAATTAGATTTCAAATTTGATCTTCCCATGTATAATGGTGAAAGTAATGCAGAAAAGCTTAACAACTAGATTAGGAAGATTGAAGTATACTGTAGGATTCAACAGATCGAGGAGGACGAGGCAAAGATTCAGTTGGCTTCTCTTCGGCTGAATGACGCCGCTCTTGTCTGGTGGGAGAGAAAATTGCAAGGCAAAAAAAATTTGGGTAACCTTCTCTCCTCATGGTCAAATTTTGTTTCTGCATTGAGAAACCAATTTTACCCTTTGGGATATAACAAAAAGGCATTAATGGAATGGCAAAACCTAAGGCAAGGTAGAGGTAAAAATTTACAAGACTTCACTGAAGAATTTAGAAAACAAACATTGAATTTGGGCATTCCATTAGATTCATCAATGATTTTGACAAAGGATATTAGTTCTCTGCATAATTACATGAGACATTCATTATTATTTTTTCAGCCTCATACCATCGATGAGGCCAGTGTGAAGGCCATGCATCTAGAAAGGTGAGAAGAAGAAGAATAACCTGAGAGGAATGACAAAAAGGGGAAGCATAAGGCCGCTACCACCGTGCAACAAAACCAATATTTTGAATCAGAGGAAGACGAGAAGGTCACAGCTGTAGGATTTTCATGAGGTAGACCAATTGACCTAGGGTCTAATTCTAGCAATGAAATGAAGCTTGAAGCCTTTGGCATTGCAACAGGAGGACCCATAGACTTGGGTTTCGATTCGGGCGATGAAACAAAAATTTCAACAGGAATTGTACCAAAGATGAAAAGGACACTCACTGTGGCAGGGCTCCAAGAACTTCAAGGGATCAACCAACGCATCCAAGAAGAGAATACTGAGCTAAGGAGGCTCCTATAAAAATAAAATGAAGAAAAATAAAGGTTACTACACTAGTTACAAGCTAAGGATGAGGCCTTGGAAAAGTTGCGACTTAACCAACCCAAGGTAAAAAACAACCCTTCAATTTCATGTACTTTTCATGATGAAGATTTCGTTGCTTTTGAAAAACATACTACAGGGATCAGATCCAAATTGTTGAAGAAAATGGGGTATCAGGGAAAGGGCCTCGATATCAATCGCCGAGGCATCGTAAACCCCATCGAAGTCATGGAATTTTAGTGTTATGCAGGACTTAGATACACCAGGAAGGAACTTGGTGAAAGCTCCTACACAGCTAGTGACTAGCCAACAACAAATGATGAAATCAATTCCTCACATTCCAGAGATAGTGAGGGTTCCATGAACACTTGTTGAAGGAACAACAGGGGAAAGCGCTCCAAGGCGACCCAGAAATTTTGGAGGAAAAATAATCGTTGTAGTCGCTGGAACGAAGTGGTACACCAAAAAGCCACGTGTCCAATGATCCATATCCAAAAAGCATTGATAGGGGAGCCTAGGGGAGCCAACAGGTGAAAATGTTCAAAAATTGAATCCACCACATTCATGGTGGACTACCTTATTAAGTAAAAGATGGGTTCCTTAGAGGTAGTAGTTTTTTTATGGCCACAACTTTTAAATCATGCGTTGCGAATAAATGTAAAGTGATTGTGTGTTTTCCATCACTTCCAAATGAAACGATGATGTTTTTGGCCTTTTCTTATAAATAGTTGAGGTATTGTTTTTATTATTATTATGTAATCCTTGACCAATGAGTGTATGCTATAAACTCTTGGAAAGTGAGGGGATTTTGAGTCATGTGTGGTTTGTATATGATTGCAAATGATGTACCAGATTTGTGTGCATGTGATTGAAAGTATGGTTTGGAAAGGACACAAGCAGTGTACTGGGCGTGTTAATGCTTTTGGTGGTCCAAAAGCTCCTTAGTGGGAGGATTGATCTAGGTGGATCTACACACTAGTGGCAAGTACAAAAGGTTCAAAATTCAAAGTGGAAGATGTTAGACTCCTATACCAATATGTGTCATTTTTCATGATTTTCTTGATTGAACTATGCAATATGTTCAAACCTTTTTCTTGTGCAAAGGTGTTCCATATTCTTGAAAAATAAAAGAATCAAAAAATTTAAAAAATGTAAAGAGGGTATACCCTAAAAGAAAAATCAAAGGGTAAGAAAAATAAATTGGTCAAGAAAATGAAAGAAGTGAACCCCAAGAAAAAAATAGACCAAGGAAAGTGTGCAAATCCAAATGCCACTACTATTTCATTTTTGTAATAAAGCAATTGTGTGCAGTCTGTCAAACTTTTGCCACAATTTATGAAGAGTCAAACTGTTTAAAATTGACTCATTCATGTTTCAATTTCATGTTGTAGAATAGAGAATAAATATCTGACCAAACAGTTTAATCTTGGCAGATAAGTAGATAGGTAGAGTTAATTAAATGTGCTCAACAGTTTAATCTGAGCCCTTGGATGTAATAAGGGTAGAATTAGATAGATTTTTCATGTAAAAGAAAAGAATATTGATAAGGGTTTTCCAGTCTAAGTGCACCCTAATAAAGAAGAGAAAATGGTAGTGTAAAGTAGATAGGGTAGGTAGATGGTGTTGCAAAGTTTCATGTGATGAATGATGGTGCTAAATGTGTTTAATCCTTTACTTTCATCACAAGTACTGAAGCAGAAAATACATTGGAAAATTCACAGAAAGCAAAGTCAAAATCATTAACTTCCCACATCACTTTTTCCCTAAGAGTTTTACTAATTTTCCCAAAGTGCTAAGGTATTTGAAGATTAAAGGGGCTCAAGGCATTTCCTTGACTTTTGGAGGGACCGGACCCTCGGCCTAATGATCAAAAAGACCTAAGTACTTGAAGTTATTTATCATTATAATCATTCCCTTTTAATCTTTTCCTAAGTAAAATTCTATTTTACTTAGGAAAATCATGCAAATTTCCATAATAATCCCTCAAAATTACTTGCTATTCTATGTTTAAGTGTTGAAGTTGAGATGATACAATTTACTTCATAAATCTTCACTTTCCTAGTTGTGTAAAGTATTTTGAATTTTCCCTTGTTTCCTTTGTCATATTAACATTTACTTTAAATATTAAATCCTTATATAAATTACCTTTCCCTATATGTATAACTCCTCCTATGTAATATCCCCAAAACCCTCTTACTATAGATTTTTAGCCAAAGTATTTAAACCCATATAATAAAATCAAATTCTCACATTATACACCCTTTGGCTAAAAACATATCTTTGTAGACTATTCCCGCCCCCTATGTTAATTAAATTATTTTAATTTAATTACTATATAATGAAAATAAACGAGAAAAAGGGTTTTGAACATATATTTATATGTTTTAAACGAAAAAAACAAATAACCCATCCCCTTGGTATTTTCCTTTCACCCGACGCCCTAACTAGAGTTAAAGTTCTCAAGTTGCAAGTTTAAACTCTGGTTTAAAAACCAAATCCCCGATCGATTGCCCATATAATACAGGGATTAATTAATCACCCGGATTAATTAATAACCAACCTTTTCACCAATCAAAAGCCGCCGGAATAATTATTTAAATGTTAATTATTTTGAAAACTCGTCGGGTCCGCACATTAACTCCCATACCATCTCCCCGTTCGGTCCACCGTTGGATCACTCCGCCGAAGATCTACGGTCCACGATGATTCCGCTGGCCAACCTCTGTACGAAAGTTAACGCGCGAAATCGCGACGGTTTTCAAACAGTACACCAGCTACGTGTCAATCGCTGAATGGATTCGCTACCTCCCCGCGGAAAACCGCCTACTCCCGAAAGCGGTGCGGAAATTACCGCTTACCGCCCGACCCCGGTGACGTGTCCTCCCGTACCCTGATGACATCACTCCCATAAATAATAAAAAAACTCGTTGACTTTGTAAATAAAACAAAACTCCACGTATTTTCTATCATTTTGTCTGGTGAAAGTGATTGCGTCCTACACTGAAAATTTGGAAATTCCGCTGTTAAACTGCTGTCGACCAAGATTGCTGAACTCCATTTCTATACCAGTGCCCGAGAATTCATTCGCCGTTAACCAGTGCCTATAAAATTCGACATTCTCCATAAAATAGGTATTTATCCGATTTCACGCTGAAACTCTTTGAAAAATCCGCATTCCAGTGTTAAATTTACGCCATAGACTGAAGAGAAGGTTAATATTAGTCTGTTTTAGTTCCTGTAACTAAAATAAAACTTCCAAAACTAAAATTGCACCCGTTTCGTGAAAAACCCCCAAAATTTCCACTTTGAATACACAAGAACCAAAATGGAAGTTCTGGTAGCCCTGAGTGTAGCCCCATTAAACGCCCCTCACAGAGAATTGGAATACTTGCCACTAGTGGATAAAGATTTTCAAATTAAAGACTTAGTTTTCAATGAAAATCCCTTTCGAAGTTATTGTCGCTGCAGAGATGATTATTCGAAAATTTTGGATATCATTGGGTTATGGGAATCCAATTTTCCAAGATATCTCATCCCCTCAGTCCGTATTTTACCAGAAATTATCCATTACTGTCATTCTAATTATGATCCAACTCAAAGAGCAGTGTTATCCCCTGACCAGAGTATCATTTTCCCCATTACTCCTCAAGCTATCAATACAATGCTCCATTTTGAACCTGATCAAAATCTTACTCCCTTTTCCATGGAAGAACTACTTGAAAAGTCTACCAAATTGTCCCAAGAAAAATTGAAATGCATTTTCCAGACCTTTATGTTACCTGAACATCAACCTAAGGGCCCTCCTCCCTATGGTTTTTCTTATTTTACTGAATTAGGCAAGCTCATCCTGAATATGATATCCTTTGTACTGGGTTTTAATACTAGTGAGTATGTTGATGAATTAACCCTAGTATTATTATCCATCTTCACTCCTGGACAGCCTCCTGCTGTGAAATATGACTTTGCATCCTTCATTGCAAATAAAATCCATGACCAGTTCATGAGGTTAGATAATGAGAAAGTGTTTAAATATTCTTCATTCATTTACCATCTCATTATTTATTATCAATCAGAGAACTTCCATTTTTCGTGTTCAAAAGCTTGATGCCAAGGGAAACCCTAGATCTTTTATATTTTGGTCTGCCATAACTCACAATTCCTATAATTCTCCCTATTATTATGCTGAGTTCATTGATCTTTTCATACATCCTACAACTACCTTGTTGACAGGAGTTGCTCCTCCAAGGCTCAGTAATGAGATTAAGAAAACTTTACGGCTTTCAAGGACATACAAAGTTGGAGACTGGTATTTGTACCAAAATTATTCAGAAATCAGAATATATGGATGTGAACTTTGTCCATTAAAGCTGCCTAAATATGTGCCTATGGGACTTTTTGCCTGAGAGTATTTCAGGCAAATGAATAATTCTGATGTTATTCATTTTTGTAACGCTAAGAAGAAAGCCCAACTCAGATTCAAAAGTCAGTTAGGTCCCTTTATATGCAATTATAGGGATGCTGAACAAGAAGTAGAAAATATATTGCAAAACCATTTCAAGTTACAAAATAGTTTCCGTTGGATTCCCTATGATCCATTCAGTTTTATTTGTGACAAAAGAATGAAGAACAAATCAGCACCCTACTTTCACCACAGAATTCCAGAAATAGAATAGTATGCTAATCAAGATGAGTGGATGGAAGGAACATTAGTTGAACAGGATAGTGAAGAAGTCAATATGAACAAAATTATGAAAGATCTTGAGAAAAAGTTTGACCTAGAATCTTTTGGGCAAGTGCAGGTACCTCATATTGGCACTTCTTCAGCAGGAAATCTTCAACAGGGGTTACAGGAAAATAGTCCATCAATTGTAGTTGAGTCTAAAGGCAAAGGGAAAGAACCTGAAGTACAAGTCATTGAAACTTTCATTATGACAGAAAAGCCTCAAACTTCCAAGGCACCAGATCAAACACAGGTTTCTCCTACTCAAGTTGATCACCTTGAAGTTTCAGAATTGCAGACTCCATCTAATATGGAAATAGGCAAGAAAAGACAGGTTTCAAATCCCACTCCTCCCAAAGAATCCTCACAACAACATCAAGCTAAAAGGCAGAAACTGAATCCACTTCCAGAAGTGGAAGCTATAGATGAAATCATTAATGATGAAAGATAGGATAGTCAACTAACTGGTTCAGTTAGTGAAACACACACATGTCATAAAGGAAAGGAATTACAAAAATAGTTGAGCACTGAAGTGTCTTCCTTTAAACAGCCAAAGACAGATGCAAGTGATATAAAGAAGAATTTCATTAATATAAAAGCAAGGAATGACCCATTGAGGATGCAGGTATATGATCAGTATCTTAGAATGGCTCCACACAATCAAGAAAGATTAATGTCAGCTTTTGACATTCAGCAAGAGAAAATGATGATGAGCCATTTCAAATCCAAAGTGCCAAAACCCAAGGCAGCATCTGATTACATTAGGACCAATTTTGAGGTCCTAGCAAAAGACATTCATCCATTAGACCAGATAGAATTACATAAACAAACTGGGGAAATGATATATTCTACCCTTACTGATAAAGCAATGGCAGCCCATAGATTGTAAGATTCTTTAAATAATACAAATACCCAGTTGCAAATTGAGAAAGCTTCTTCTCAGGCAAAGGATAACAGAATAAAATCTCTAGAAGAAATAATCATCAGTTTGGGTCATAATCCCAAAGATATAAAAGCATTGAGGCACTGATTAAAAATAAGGATGATGATATTACTGCACTGAGAAAGCAATTGAAATTTCCAGCCTCAAGGCATCCCCAAACTCAAGAAGTTTTGAAGGAAAATTCACAAGAAGAAATGATGGAATTGCTCCTGAAAATGACTGAGCAACTGAGTGAGACCGAGAAAGAACTGGAGCAGGCATTGAAAGAAAATCAATCTATCATGCAGACATCCACAACAGAGGTTACTATAGGAACAACAGCAGCAGATCAACAAACATATCCATCACAGGTGAATACTTCTAATTTAAGTTCTGATGAATTAGCAAAACAAATGGAAAGTTTAAAACTCAGAGTCACAGAACTTCAATCTACAAAATTACAGCTGGTGAATTTGGAACAAAAATATGATATGTCAAAAAATATTGTTGCTGATAATACAAGAGAAATCAAAAAGCTGGAGAAATTGGTTAAGGCTTTAGAAAAATATCTCTCATTAGAAAGGCCTTTGAGAGAAATTAATGAAATTCTTTGGAATAATATTATTGATTCAATAAAGAGTATTTGGTCCTTTGTTCAAATAATCTTTGAACAAAATGACTTGGTCAAAGTAGCTATGGAAGAAATTGACAAAACAAGAGAAGAATTAAGGGACAGACCTGAGCAAGCAAATCAACTTATACAATTTTTGAACACCCAGACCAAACAGCAACTTGCAGAGCTTGGAATTTAGGATAGGACATGTACTATTTTAGAAATAAAAAGAGTTTTTACGAAGAGAACTCTTATGCAAAATCTGGAAAGAAAATGATCAGATATTCAGGAAGAGATTAATGCCTTCAAAGAAAAGTTTCAGGTTTTATTGAACAGTGGGTTGCCCAGTCCTATGATTTCAGAAGACAAAATAATGGACTTGGGAACTTATGTTAACAGACTGGATATACATGCTCATAACACAACTGCTCACTCTATCAGTTCGTCAGAATCAACATTGCCAACAAGGAAGAATCTCTACGACAGGTTAAAGAATTTGTTTCATCTTGAGTATGAAATAAGGTATTTGTTCCCAAATCGGCCCACTTTCTTCAGATACACAGAGGCCGATGAAACATTAAGAAAACTCAAACGAACCATAATAGCAGAAGACAAATGGTGGGAAGACCTATTAGAAATTTTGTGAAATTCATCCTCAGGTAGATAATTTTGCCTTTTACTATCATGTAAAGGATAAATAGATGAGCAAAGGTTAAAGAATATCAGCTTGGCAGTTGAAAGTGTATCAGTAGAAATAAAGAGTATCAGACAAGCAAGGCAGTCAAAAAATAATTACTCAAAAGGACAACATCGAGCCATATTTTAGGACCTGCCTCCAGCTCATGCAGAAAAGGAGGAAACATCACACTAGCAGTTACTTTTTTTTCTATCTACGAGACCATATGTCTCCTTTTTTATTGTAACTTATTCATTAGTCACCCTAGATTATTTCCTAGGTTAGTGTGAGATATTTTAAATCATTTTTTGTATAAATAAACCCTCGAAGAAAGTATTGAGGGTGGATTCTACTACTTTGTTGTAACATTGATCTTTTGGAATAAAAGTGCTTTGGAGAAATTTATTTGTGGCTTGCTGGATGATAATTTGAAGCTCGGGACTTTTTGCAGGATTCATGTGTCGGACTGTTGTTCAATAAGTCTTTCTATCCTATGTCTTAAGTTTTATATTTGTTTATAATATCATTGTGTCCATTTCTGAATAATTGACATAAAAGAATAAATCAGAATTTACTTAATTGTACTCTGATTTCAGTTGTGATTATTCTAAATGTTTTCTTCTAAATTGGTTATAAGCAACGAATTCTTAATTGCTCTTGCTTCGCTAGTTTAAACATTTTGATTACTATAGTAAAGAATTCTTCACTGCTCTTTATTTGTAATCATTCCATTTCTTTATTTTGAACATGTTGAAAGATTCTTAATTGCCTTTCATCTCTTCAAAATCCATTCCATTCACTTTAAGATCTAAAATTGTTCTCTGTTTGGCTATCTTGCCCTGCAAAGCCATCTTGTGTGTAGAATATTATTCCAGTAAAGCCATCCTTCGACTCCATAGCCCAATGGACTAAAAATCTTCAACCTTGCCCTCAGTTGGCGGATTCCACCATTCAAACAAAATCAAATTTCTTGGAATTATAACTAGCCTAAAAATTTCTAAGAACAAAGCTAAATTTTAAAGAGAGAGCCCTCTCTGGATACAGATTGGCTAGATTCTGTATCTGAAGGTTGGTTTGTGGTTACCTCGGGTATACTTTCCTTTTCCACAACTTCAAGGAAAACCTGAGTGATAACAGAAGAAATGTGCAAACTCAATGTAAAGTTGAAGATCTCGTCGTCCTGATCGCGATGGTGCAAACGATTTGTCAAATCGAGTTCGTATGTGAAAGTTAGAGTTGGTCAAAGTTGGTAGGTTGACCGGATGACTTGGCAGCTTAAGGAGGCAAGAAATATACAGAAATCCGACCACCGGATTCCGGGCGAAATTGTGGGCTTGTTTATTTGTCTCCTTCGGTCACTTTCCAAAATTTTAAAAAGGGCATATTTTTATTAAAAATTAAAAAAATTATAATTTTGGAGGGGCGGGCCATGACACCCCCCCTCCAAAATCATATAACAAAAATATGTATATATTTATGGGTCGGTGGCCATGAGCCCGCTGGACCCACGCGCCATATCCCAATAAAATAACGATAATGCAATTTGGGTGGGGGCCGACAACCATGACACCCCAGCAGGCCTCAAAATTGTGCTTTCCTTCACCTCATTTTACCTCATTTCCCTTGTCCATTTATATCTTAGACCAATTGATCAATAAATATGATTAAATTACTTCTAGTTTGATTTACATGGTGACTTGTTAAGTACAGCGATTTTTGCTGCATTGTTAAGCATTTTGGCGGAATTCAAGGCTATGAAATGCGAACATTCGTAGCCCCAACGACGATTAACGACTACCTTCATGTTTGAGTATGTTCCAGGTGGCCTCTTGAAAAAAACCGCATATGAGCATGATCCACGTCATGTCTACATGGTTCGTTGCTCATCATGGAGGAAGAAATGAATTCTGGGTATGGTTTTGAACGTGGGGAACACATTTAGGAAGGAAGACTCCTATTAGCACTGTCTCAGTCCAGATGTCTTTTCTTCTTCATGTAGCCACTTCAAAGAATCCTAACGTGATTTGGATAAGGAAAGACAGTGTTCCTGAATTATTGTAATTATTGTTACGTGCATTTGCTTTATAAACTCTTGGGAGACCGAGAGCTATGTTAGAGATTTTATGTTATATTTGCTGCTAGATTTTGTTTAAACTCTGTGATACATTCCTGAAAACGCAGAGTGTTATGTTCAAACTATTGCATCGTTAATGGAGTAGAAAAAGTTATTTTGAAGGTGTGATTTAATTTGGAGTTGAATGCCGTCAAGTGGTAGAGGGCCCCTGCCTCTTGCACGGATTTATTTTGCGTAAATTAGATAAGTTTTCCTAGCTGCCTTTACATTTTGCATTTGAATTGGTAGTTGTTTTTTTTAGCTACTGTAGTCGTATTCATTCTAGCTCTTCCACAAGAAGACACTCTTCCAACAGATTAAAATGATGAATGTTGAATGACTATAGTATTGTAGGATTAGGAGTTGAATTTATAGTTGTTTTAACTAGCTACTGTAGTTATATTCATTCTAGCTCTTCCACAAGAAGACATTCTCCCAACAGATTATAATGATGAATGATGAATAGCTATAGTACTGTAGGATTTAGTTGTAGTTTTTTTGCTATTCACTATCACAGTTACACTTGTTCTAATCACTCTTCCACAAGAAGAAACTCTTCCAAGAAATTCTTAAGAAGTTCAAGACATGACTGTGATAATGAATGATTTAGTTGTGTGTTTGTACTAAGTATCATCCCTATTCTTGCTCTTAAACGCTTGCCCAAGACATCATAATGACGAGTAGGGTATGGATGTGATAACTTAGTTTTTCATTTGCTTTCAGTCCATTTGCTTACAATTGAACTCAATTACACAGTCAGAATTGTTCTACCCCTTCCAAAAGAAGGAACTCTTCCAAAATATCACTAATGATGAACAAACAGATTGTGTAACTTCATAGAATAATGCATGTTAGTATAGTTAGAATGCTCCGGAGTTTCATTGCATTTAATTCATGTTCAGTTAATTTGTTTCAAGTTTGATGATGACTTATAATTCAACATTGTTCTAGTTTAGTGGCATCTTAGGTTCATTCTTAGATTAACTCATTGCACTTGCATCTCATATTCAAATTGTCTTCCATTGCACAATAAATTACTTCAGTTGTTAGGATTAACAAGACAACCTTCATTATTCACAAACTTCTTCTTGTTCTGAAATCCATAATTGATTTATAACCACATGAACAGAAGATAACATCACTATAAGGTCTGAAGTATTTCTGCAATCTCCTCATCATTTTATAAACATAACTCTTCCTCAAAAGAACTACTTTGAAAAAGAAACCAATAACTCTTTGAGTAAAGGTTCTGTGATATTCAATTAAATTGCAGAATAGAACTAGGAATTAGTCATAGAATAGAAGAGCTTAGAACAAAATGTTGCATCATGGTAAGATTAGTGTTTAACTGTTTAGTTCGAGGATTTGAATATTTTGTGATCATTTCTCAAGTTTAGTTTGTGTCATTTGCCTAAAAAGTCATTATCAAGCTTTTGCTTTTATTTAGTCATAGTTCAGATTCTGCTTCAGTGTTTCCAATTGCATTTGCCATTCCATACATTAGGCTTAACTCTGTTTTGACCACCAACCCCTTTATATTAGTTTTTTTCTAGACATTTTCATTGTGAACATAAAAATCATCCCAAAAGACCAAAAACATCATAAATCATCACAAAAGACCAAAAACATCACAAAACACTACACATAACGCATTAGGAAACAAGCACCTAGGTACATATGGTACACTTCACTTCAGCAGTTTACAAATCCTGGTTGACAATTAAATGAGCTCAGTTTAGGAGGCTAGATTGAGACCCAACATTTTGGCGCCGTTGCCGGGGAAGTGAAAACTAGGTAACCTTTGTTTCTTAGCATCCAAAAACAATTTTATGCGTAGGGAGAGAGATTCAAGGGGAAGATTTATAAGCAACAGAGGCAGAAGTTTGATTTCCAGAACACCACTTGTTTCATCTAGACCTAGAACTAGTACACCTTCAACTCAAACCCATCTTCCATCCTTTACTGATCCTCGAATTCTAGAAGATCTAAGGTCACCTATTCCATTAGAGAAACCTTCCACTTCATCCACTGAACCTGCTATAGAAGAAGATCTAAAGACTCCTGTTAGGGACACAAACCTTTCTACTTCCACAAGAGAGTCAACCATGGCAGAAGAAGGAGGAGGAGGAGTTGTTAATGCAGAACATACATTATTTGGAGGAGGTATAGGTAGAGGTAGAGGAGAAGGAGGAAGAGGAGAAGGAGGTAGAAGTGCAGATGGAGGAAGAGGTAGAATAGGAAGCTCTTTTGGGTTCCCTATACTTGATGAAGAAACCAATACAACCATGAAAAACATTTCACCTTCTGTCCTTCCGAACTTCTATGGACTTAAAGCTGAGGATCCTGAAACTTTCTTATTCGAATTTGAAGTGTTGTGTAGGACTTATGACTACCTACAAGATGCTCAAAAATTGAAATTATTTCCTTCAACTCTGAAAGGAGCAGCATTGAAGTGGTTTATGAGTTTAAACAATAGTTCTATTAGAACATGGGAAGACATGAAACAAGCATTTCTAGAGAGATACTTGGATTATTGTATGCCGGTTAATCATAAGGAAGAAGTGTTCAAGATGTTACAAAAGAAGATGAAAACTTAGAAGATTTGTTGGAAAGATTTAAATACAACATAAAAAGGGCACAAATGGAAAACCTAGATCAGGACACTTTAAAAGCTCTTTTGTTGAAAACAATTAGGGATGAATGGTTGGATATCCTTAACATGATGGGAAAAGGGAATATATCACAACTCACATTACCTGAAATATCTGAGTTATGTATTAACCTTTCAAGAGGGAAATCTAAAATTGTCAAAGGTCCAAGAGATCCTGCTCTTGCAAGGGCAAGTAAGTCTGCTTCTGGGACAGTAAGTAGATCAGAAATAGGACACATGCTTGATGATTTTAAATCTGACATCTTAGGGAGTCTTAGTGAACAAATAGACACCCTCAAGATACACAACAAGCAAAAGGCTGAATCTGATGCCTTGGCAATCTTTTGTCCCAAATGTAGGAAGAAACATGCCTTGAGAGAGTGTCCTCTAGATGTTAAAGTTGTAGAAACCTGTGTTATTTGTTCTGAGAAACATGAGACCAAGAATTGTCCTTCTCTTCCTGGTCTCAAGGCTGTTTTTCAAGAAGAAACTCCTACAGATTCCACAGAGTCTCTTAATTTTGTATCTAGAAGACCTTGGCAGGGACCTCAGACACAAGGATTCCATGATCAAATGTATAATCAACCTCCACCTTGGAATTCTTGGTAGCAACCTTGGCCCCAATTTCAAAATCAATCGCAATCTTGGGCACAAGGAACACAAGGTCCCTATGGAAGATACTCTCCATATTATCAGTATCCACCATCCTATCCACCATATCCACATTTTTATCCTCAAAATCTTCAACAAAATTTTCAACAAAATCCTCAACAACATCATCCGAACCAACCTCATCAAAATCAACCACTTCCATTACCATTCCCTCAAAAATCCAATCAATTGCCAACTCAGCCCATACCAAACCCCAATAATAAGAACCCTCAGAATACATACATGATAGAAGGACAACAATTTCCAACTTATTTAATTACTCCTCTAGACCTTAGTGATGTTCAACTTAGGTCTCGAAGGATACTTGAGAAGAGGAAACCTTCTGTGATCATACAAGAACAAGATAATTCTGAGGAAGACTCCCTACGGGTTAATAAAAGTCTTGAGGAAGATACATCCTTTCAAGACCAAAACATTGAAAATCTAAAACAAAAAGATCCAATAAATCCAACTCCAGTATTAGAGCAACCATCCACATCTACTTCTATACCTCCCTTTCCGGAAAGACTACAAATTGATAAAGGTGTAGAAAAACAAATAATGGTGCCTAATTATGATTTCTTGGATGAATTGAGAAATGTTTGCATTAAAATTCCATTATTGCAAGCCATCAAGAAAATCCCAATTTTAGCCAAAACAATAAAGGAGTTGAGTATGAAGACAACAAGAAAAAGAATAAGAGAAACCAAGAAAATTCAACTGGTAGGACAAATAGCAGACATTATGATGGGCAAGATTACTATTCCAAAGTACCTTGACCCAGGAAATCCAATTGTCAAAATTCACATCAACGGAATTGAAATTCAAAACACACTCATTGACTTAGGAGCAGCAATAAATATCATGAGTAGACAAATCATGGACAAACTGAAACTTACTAATCTTCTCTTTACACCCACACTATTACAATTAGCAGATAGATCTGTGATTAGACCATATGGGGTAATAGAAGACATTCCAGTGTCCCTAGACTCTTGGGAGTACCCTGTGGATTTCATGATCCTAACACCCAAGAATAATCTAGGAGGCCATCCTGTTATACTAGGAAGACCTTGGTTGGCTACAGCTGATGCTTTTATTAGTTGTAGGTCCGGTGATATGTATATTTCTGATGGTAGTTCAACAAAGAAATTCACTTTATATCCTCCAGCTAGGACAATTACGGATCTAGATGACACTCAATGGATAGAGGATGAAGAATATTTACAACCACTCTTCACAATTTCAGAAATTAGTGAAGATAATCAAATTCTGAATACTCTAGAAAACTTTGAATCTTCTCCAGAACATAAACAAGAATCATTTCAAGAGAGATCCAATATTGAATTCTTGTCATCTAGGCAGATGTCTCTTCATTCTATGGACAAATTTGGCATCTCTACAAGTGAAATTTTTCCAGGCAAAACCTTGAACATAAACAAAAACCTAGAAAAATCTCAACAAGAAGAGTTAGTCAAAGTATTACAAAGACATTCTTCTGCATATGCATGGGAATACACTGACATGAAAGGGATAAGTCCCAAGACTTGTACTCATCACATCTATATAGAGGCAAATTGTAAACCAATCAGACAGCCTCAAAGACGGATGAATCCAAATCTTAGGGAAATTGTCAAGGAAGAACTACAAAAATTATTAAATGTTAATTTCATCTATCCTATTTCAGATAGTCAGTGGGTTTCTCCCTTGGTGATTGTGCCTAAGAAAAATGGAAAATGGAGGGTGTGTGTTGAATACCGAGAACTGAATAAAGCTACTCTTAAAGACCATTTTCCCTTACCTTTCATAGATCAAGTATTAGATACATTAGCAGGTAAAAAGTACTTTTCATTCCTGGATGGGTTTAGTGGTTACAATCAAATCCAAGTAGCACTTGAAGACCAAGATAAAACCACATTCACTTGTCCTTGGGGTACCTATGCCTACCGAGTATTTCCATTTGGGTTATGCAATGCACCTGCAACATTCCAAAGGGCAGTATTAGGAATTTTTTCTGATCTGATACATGACTGTGTAGAGGTGTATATGGATGATTTCACAGTTTATGGGGATACATTTGAAGAGGCTTTAGAAAACTTGGAAAAAGTCTTAAAAATATGTCAAGAAGCAAACCTTTCACTTAGTCATGAAAAATGTTTTATGATGTTCACTGAAGGTATTGTTTTAGGGCACCACATTTCAGGGGATGGGATTAGAGTTGATGAGGCGAAAGTTGAAGTCATTTATAACCTATCCATTCCAAGTTGTCAAAGAGATGTAAGAAGTTTTCTAGGATTTACGGGGTACTATCGGAGATTTATAGAAAACTTCACCAAAATAGCATCTCCTCTCTTCAAATTGCTCACCAAAGATTGTGAATTTAAGTGGACTTCTGATTGCCAGTTAGCTTTTGAAACCCTGAAAACCAAAATTTCTGAAGCACCTATATTAAGGGGACCTAACTGGAAGTTACCTTTTCATATCTCGACAGATGCTTCCGATACAGCTCTAGGAGCAGTATTAGGACAGAAATATTTGATTCCCTATGCCATCTATTATATCAGTAAAAATTTGACTCCTGCAGAGTTAAACTATACTGTAACTGAAAAAGAGTTTTTAGCTGTTGTTCATGCCATTAACAAATTTAGACACTATATAACGGGCTATGAAACTTTTGTTCACACTGATCATTCTGCAATTAGATACTTAATGAATAAATCAATCACTAATGGCAGAGTTATAAGATGGTTGTTATTATTGCAAGAATTCAACATTACTATTCTAGATAGGCCTGGAAAACAAAACATTGTGGCTGATTTCCTGTCTAGAATTCAAAATATTAAAGATGACACTCCGGTTGAAGATCAATTTCCTGATGAATATCTTTTTGCAATCTCTACTCAAACTCCATGGTTTGCTGATATTGCCAATTATTTAGTTTTAGGAAAATTTCCTTCAATTATGAATGCAAGGGATAAAAGAAAAATCATTAATGATAGTGCAAGATATTCATGGGTCGCTAATGAGTTGTACAAGACGGGTCCAGATTTGATTATTAGAAGGTGTGTTCGTGAAGATGAGATGCCTGAAATTCTCAAGGCATGTCATGATGAACCTTGTGGCGGACACTTTGCAGATAAGAGGAAAGCCTATAAGATCCTTAATTTAGGATATTATTGGCCATCTTTGTTTAAAGATGCAAGGGAATATGTCAAAAGGTGTGACAGTTGCCAAAGGGTAGGGAAACCTTCTCCTTCGGGTGAGATGCCATTACAACCTCAGGTACACATTGAACCTTTTGAAAAATGGGCTTTGGATTTTGTAGGACCTATTAGTCCTCCATCAAGACAAAAGAAATATATATTAGTTTGCACTGACTATGTTACTAAGTGGGTAGAAGCTAAACCATTACTTGTTGCTAATGAATCATCTGTAGTTACTTTTCTTTTTGAGGATATTTTCACTCGTTTTGGTGTCCCAAGGGAAATTGTTACAGATCAAGGAGCTCAATTTACATCAAGGCTAATGGAGCAAATGATGGAGAAGTACAAAATCAGACATAGAACATCTACTCCTTATCATCCACAAGCAAATGGTCAAGTGGAATCCACTAATAAGGTCATTGAAGGAATCCTAACAAAGACTGTTCATCTACATAGAAGAGATTGGGTAGATAGGCTTCCTGAAGCCTTGTGGGCCTATAGAACTACATGGAGAAACACAACAGGACATACTCCTTATGAGCTTGTTTATGGAAAGCAAGTTTTGTTTCCCATAGAGTTCCAAATTCAAACCTTCAAAATGGCAGTTCAGCTAGGACTTGATTTAACGGAGGCACAAAAGCATGGACTGGAGCAAATTAATGAATTGGATGAGATCAGACAAGATGCAGTTCAGAAAACAAGTCTAGTCCAACAGCAAAGGGCTAGATGGCATGACAAGTACATCAAGGAGAAGAAATTCAAAGAGGGTGACTGGGCTCTCTTGTTTGATTCAAAATTCAAGGATTTTAAAGGGAAATTTCAGACACATTGGCTTGGGCCATATGAAATTGTTCGAATTTTTGATAATGGGGCAGTAAAAATCAGAACTATAGATGAAGAGGAGGTCACTTTTCTTGTGAATGGTCATAGACTGAAGCTATACCACAAGCCACTCTCAAGAGAAGAGTTTGTCAAGAAGTTCCAAGAAGACAATGATGTGAAGTTAATGAAGAAGAGTCTCTCTTCTTCATCAACTTGATTAAATTTTCTGAAGCATTTCTCTTCTAAAAAAAAATAAATAAATAAAAAAATAAAAAATAAAGGTATAAACATGAAAACCAATCATTGATTGGCATGTTTATACAGAAAATATAGGGTGAAAATCAGAGTTTCTCTGACACTCTAACTTTTCCCATTTTGTTCTTATAAGCAGCTGTTATAAAAATCATAAGTTCAGTTCCATACTGCTTATGATTCATTTCATCTCACTCCATTCACTTATCCATCCATACTCCATTTCATTCCATCACCCATATTTCACTCCATTCCACATTTCATTCATCTCATTCCATCTTTCATCCATCTCATTTTTCATATCAAAATACAAAATTTGATATCTTGTTGTAAGTGAATAAAACATGTCATGAATTGCAATACAATCCTTATGTTCTTTCACTCCATTTCATGAACTGAATCCATTCCATTTCATCATCCATTTCATACACATCATAATCCATCATCCATTTTCATTCATACCATTTAACATTTTACCCATACTCCAAAAACATTCCATTTTCATGATTAAAGTGCTCTACAGGAACATTCTGCAGCTCAGTGGACATTCTGCAGCTGATCAGCCTTTCTGCAGCCCGACAGACTTTCCGCAGCTATAAACCCTGAAGGCATCAACCAACAGACATCAGAATTACAACAAAGTGACCCAGTGTATTCATGAATCAAAAGCATCAAGAAAATTATGAAGACTCCTCCAAAGGTGATCAAGAAGACAAAGGCTACAAAAATCAAATAAAGGGCAGAGGTAACAAGTTTAAATTACAATGGCATTTCATAAAAGTTTAGCATAGTTTAGTTATGGATTGTTCGAAAAGGTTGTTTTAATTGTTTTTATTGATAAACACCAACAAACCCTCTACAGACTTTGGATTAAAATCTTCCATTTCAAATTTCATATCCGATAGCATTTAAGCGGTTAAATGGCCGAGGTGTTTGAATTTTCCACGTCTCTTAACCAAATCATTCAATGATGATTCCCTCTGCCGTCGTAAAATCCTCCGCCGTCTCTTCAATCATTAATACAATTTCTCCACCTCACTCCACTACTCCATTCCGTGACCACTACCATAACTTCATTCCGTAGCCGGCATTCCATTCCGAAGACAGAGATATTATTATCACTAGGAGCAGAGCTAAAGGATATCAGTTTGAATAGCATTGAGCATTGTAAATGCAGAGCAGAGCAGAAGGGTAAATTTGGAAATATAACAGTGTGAGGACTTGAAGCCACTTGATCCCGTGGGCAGATCAAATATCACTGTGGACGGAGTTTGAAGCATTTTTACTATAAACACAGAATTGTAGCAGTGTGGAGTTTGAAGTCTTTTGTTACCAAAAGACAGAGGTGTTAAAATTGAAACCATTTGTTACCAAAGACAGAAGTGTTGCAGTGTTGAGTTTGAAGTCTTTTGTTACCAAAGACAGAAGTGTTGCAGTGTTGAGTTTGAAGTCTTTTGTTACCAAAGACAGAGGTGTTGCAGTGTTAAAATCGAAACCATTTTCTACCAAGAGCCAGAGGTATTGCACAAAAAGAAAATTTGAAGCCATCTGCCACTGTCTATCAGAGACATATCAGCTCGGAATTTGAAACTGCTTTCATTATCAAACAGAGGCATATCAGCCAGAGGTTTTGAAGCTGTTGCCACTATAAATCAGAGGTATGTCATTCCAAAATTGAAGCCATTTTCATTTAGAGCTTGAAGCCATTTCAATCCGAAAGTGAAAGTCATTTGTTTTGTGGGTAGAAGAGTGTTAATTTGATATTGAAAAAAATCATGGGTTTCATCGTAAGGACTGAACCAGTGGGTTCAAAATATTTAGAAGGCTACCCACAATGCAAAGAAATGTTACAACAAATAGGATGGCTTCAATTTTTGGAAAAATTTAATGGCTTCCATAAGGAAGTCACTAAAACCTTTGCAAGATCATTTCAAGGAACCGAAGTTGAAGTAGGGGATGTCAAGTTTACTGTCACTGAAGTTTTTATTGCAGAGGCTACAGGATTGCTCAGAACTGGAGAGAGATGGTTTAAAAATAGGGAATTCCACAATGATTCCTGGAAACAAATTTTAAAATCACCATATATGGATGTTAGTGTATTCAAGAAAGGAATTCTCAGTTCTGCATTGAAAAACAAATGGAGAAACATACTACTTCTTTTACAAAAATTTGTTACATGTGAGGGTAGATATGGGACATTTTATGTCTACCACATTAGACTAATGATGCATTTTCTGGGAGAAGACTTAAACCTACCATATTTCTTGCTTCAAATTCTGAAGAAGATGGCTTCCTGCGTTCAGAGAAGAGTTCAATTTTTAGAGACAACCCTGTATCATCATGGTTTGGTCAAAATTTTGATTTAGCATCATCTAGCTAAAACAAATGATACATGGGATGATTTCTTAATAAGAAATCATTTTGAAGAAGCAAAAGAACCATCACCTGAACCACAGCCTACAAAGAGAAGTAGGACATGGAGGGCTTCAAAAGTTGAAATTGACAAACCAGTCCAAGAGAGCAGTGAGGAAATCATTTTAGAGAAGTTGACTCGAATCAAGAGGCAACTTAAGGAAGAGAAGATAATCAAGGAATCTGCCACAGAGAAAGGAGAGGGATCCTCTCGGCCTAGGAGAAGCCACAGATTAAAGGGAAAACTGAAGAAAACACTAATCAAACAAACAGGGGTAATCAATATAGAAGATGAAGAAACACCCATTGAAGAGGATGATGAAGAGGATTTTTATGAAGGAACCCCTGAAATTGATCCTGCTCAACAAGAAATTTATGACTATGTAAAAACTTTAGAGAGGACAGCTTCAGAAAGCAGAGAGAGAACCCCCAGTCCTCCACTGTCTGAAATAGATATATTAAGAAGGGATAGGTATGAGTTGGAATTACTGAATAGACACATCAAAAATGAGAATGAAATTCTCAAAGATCAAATCAAGCTCAAAACTTATATGAACTCAACCTTATCCCTGTATATAGACGAAGTGGAGAGGACCAATGAGAAGTTGAAGACAAGGAACAAAAAGCTAATCAGGGCACTCACCAACCTCAGGTTCAAACTTGTTATCAGGAAACCCAGAAGACCTCTAGCTTCCAGACAAAGGAGAAGAAGGGGATTAGATGTCCTTGCAGAAGCCTCTGAATTCATAGGATAATTTGCATGAGGACATGCAAAGAGACATCAGTGGGGGTATGTTGAGCCTCAAAATTGTGCTTTCCTTCACCTCATTTTACCTCATTTTCCCTTGTCCATTTATATCTTAGACCCAATTGATCAATAAATATAGTTAAAATTACTTCTAGAATGATTTACATGACTGACTTGTTAAATTTTGTGATTTTTGCCATTGTTAAGCATTTTGACCGGAACTAGCTGCAGAATGCAGACATTCCGTAGCTAACCGGCGATTCTGCAGCTGCCTTCATGTTTGAGTATGTTCCAGGTGGCCTCTTGAAAAAAACCGCATATGAGCATGATCCACGTCATGTCTACATGGTTCGTTGCTCTTCATGGAGGAAGAAATGAATTCTGGGTATGGTTTTGAACGTGGGGAACACAGTTAGGAAGGAAGACTCCTATTAGGACTGTCTCAGTCGAAATGTCTTTTCTTCTTCACGTAGCCACTTCAAAGAATCCTAACGTGATTTGGATAAGGAAAGACAGTGTTCCTGAATTATTGTAATTATTGTTACGTGCATTTGCTTTATAAACTCTTGGGAGACCGAGAGCTATGTTAGAGATTTTATGTTAGATTTGCTGCTAGATTTTGTTTAAACTCTGTGTTACATTCCTGAAAACGCAGAATGTTATGTTCAAACTATTGCATCGTTAATGGAGCAGACAAAGTTATTTTGAAGGCGTGATTTAATTTGGAGTTGAATGCCGTCAAGTGGTAGAGGGCCCCTGCCTCTTGCACGGATTTATTTTGCGTAAATTAGATAAGTTTTCCTAGCTGCCTTTACGTTTTGCATTTGAATTGGTAGTTGTTTTGTTTAGCTACTGTAGTCGTATTCATTCTAGCTCTTCCACAAGAAGACACTCTTCCAACAGATTAAAATGATGAATTTTGAATGACTATAGTATTGTAGGATTAGGAGTTGAATTTATAGTTGTTTTAACTAGCTACTGTAGTTATATTCATTCTAGCTCTTCCACAAGAAGACACTCTCCCAACAGATTATAATGATGAATGATGAATAGCTATAGTACTGTAGGATTTAGTTGTAGTTTTTGCTATTCACTATCATAGTTACACTTGTTCTAATCACTCTTCCACAAGAAGAAACTCTTCCAAGACATCCTTAAGAAGTTCAAGATATGACTGTGATAATGAATGATTTAATTGTGTGTTTTTACTAAGTATCATCTCTGATCTTGCTCTTAAACGCTTTCCCAAGACATCATAATGACGAGTAGGGTATGGATGTGATAACTTAGTTTTTCATTTGCTTTCAGTTCATTTGCTTTCAATTGCATACAATTACACAGTCAGAATTGTTCTACCCCTTCCAAAAGAAGGAACTCTTTCAAAATATCACTAATGATGAACAAACAGATTGTGTAACTTCATAGAATAATGCATGTTAGTATAGTTAGAATGCTCCGGAGTTTCATTGCATTTAATTCATGTTCAGTTACTCTGTTTCAAGTTTGATGATGACTTATAGTTCAGCATTGTTCTAGATTAGTGGCATCTTAGGTTCATTCTTAGATTAACTCATTGCACTTGCACTTCATATTCAAATTGTCTTCCATTGCACAATAAATTACTTCAGTTGTTAGGATTAACAAGACAGCCTTCATTATTCACAAACTTCTTCTTGTTATGAAATCCATAATTGATTTATAACCACATGAACAGAAGATAACATCACTATAAGGTCTGAAGTATTTCTGCAATCTCCTCATCATTTTATAAACAGAACTCTTCCTCAAAAGAAATACTTTGAAAAAGAAACCAATAACTCTTTGAGTAAAGGTTCTGTGATATTCAATTAAATTGCAGAATAGAACTAGGAATTAGTCATAGAATAGAAGAGCTTAGAAAAAAATGTTGCATCATGGTAAGATTAGTGTTTAACTGTTTAGTTAGAGGATTTGCATATTTAGTGATCATTTCCCAAGATTAGTTTGTGTCATTTGCCTAAAAAGTCATTATCAAGCTTTTGCTTTTATTTAGTCATAGTTCAGATTCTGCTTCAGTGTTTCCAATTGCATTTTCCATTCCATACATTAGGCTTAACTCTGTTTTGACCACCAACCCCTTTCTATTAGTTTTTTTCTAGACATTTTCATTGTGAACATAAAAATCATCACAAAAGACCAAAAACATCATAAATCATCACAAAAGACCAAAAACATCACAAAACACTACACACAACGCATTAGGAAACAAGCACCTAGGGACATATGGTACACTTCACTTCAGCAGTTTACAAATCCTGGTTGACAATTAAATGAGCTCAGTTTAGGAGGCTAGATTGAGACCCAACACCCACCACCCCAACCTTTCCACTCTATGTATAGACAACACCGACAATGATAAAGACGGGTGAGTCGCCCGATGCGGATCTGGTTCCCCCAAAATTATTAAATGGTGGGTTTGTAAAACAATACGCAACTATTTTGGGAGGAGGTGGGGTTTGATCGCTCGACCTCCTCCCTTACAATTTATATCATAACCAACATGCCAAGCGACTTCTTTTAGGAAGTCTGCCCATGAATTTTTATATAAACTCAACATTTTTCAAAAACGCTAGGCAGACCAGGAGTGGCACGGAGATCAAGGTGAGCAGCGGAACCCTGAGCCTTTTTAGGGGTAGGTGGAACCATGATTTGTACTCAACTTTCAGAGGGGTCAAATTTTCCCAATGTCCAAATTGAACAAATTTTATATGGATTCTACACCTTTGGGTGACAAGATTCTGATGCTGCTATCCGTTTTTTCAACAGAGGTCTCTGTTTTTCGGCTAGTTTGCAGATTGGAGGTATAAGGGTGTAATTTTCAATTGATGCTTTTACTTTCATTTTATTTTCCACTTAATGAAAGAGGGCCTCCCCACTGATTGGGCAAGGCCTGGAGACATAGTCCCTCCTGGACAAACTTCGTTATCAAGTTCTTGTCTTCTTTGCATGACTTTATGTTCTTCTATCTTCTTATGTTCATGCCTTTTAAGTTCCATGGTTAAGATGCAATTTTACATGTAATTCTTTATGCCATCTCGAAGCTAAATATTTTGGATCATTCAAAGCATCCAAGATTTCATCATCCATAAAATATTCAATTCCATAAGCACTTTCTAGCTCTTGAATAAAATTCTCAAAGTGTTCACAACAATCCTCAATCAAAAGAAAAGAAGGATATGTTTCTCTATAGTTCTCAAAAAATACTAAGCGAAAATCCTTGACAAAATAAATACAAGCAGGAGGCAAGCTTTCATACGAAAACTGTGTTTTTTCTTCTAATGTGATCATGAACATCTTCATTAAACAATCTTCATGAAAATTAATCTTCAACTTATGCACATGCATATGAAATCTTATTAAATGAAGTGTAGCATCATCACCTTTTCCATCTCTAAATTTTGGCAAGTATGTTTTCCAATCTACTCGAGGCATAGGATTTGGAAAGCCATGGATATGAAACTGATCCATAGTATAATACCTATCATTCCTTCTCATAGTTGAATCCAGCTTGAAAACAATGAAGTCACCATTAGTTCTTGAAGCTACTGATTTTTGAACAGTGGAGTCGCCATGAAAACTCTGAACTTTTGGATTTTTTGACACTGGAGTCACCGATTGAAATATGCACAACCTTCTAGTGCCTGAACAATGTTCACTATAAGAAATAAGAGCTAATATTTGTCATTATTTCTCAGGAAATATTTAAACTTCGCTCCCCGTCAACAATGCCAAAAATATTATCACTCCCCCCTGCTTCCCAAGGTTGAGAATGGAGCTAAAGGAAGGTAACCACAAACCAACCTTTAGGTTAGGTATCTAGACCTAATAAGACTAGAGAGGGCTATCTCAATGTCACTTTACATCCCAAGGGATGAGTAGATATAATTTTTTAGGATAGTTATGATTCTCAGTAGATTAGGGTTTTTGTTTGTTTGGAGTTTTGTTGGATAGGAATGACAATTAGAAAACTAGGTCTAGGGTTTAGGTCTGAATTCAAAGGTTTAGTTACAGAGGTAAGAGTGAGGATAGGTAGGTAAGCTTAGAAGCATGCTTAATTTGTCATTTTTCATAGAGTGAACTGAGAGGGAGTCAGAATGAGCATTAAATTGGATTCATTCATCAGAAGAGCAGAGACATGTTCATGTAAATCTTACAAAAAACAAAGCATGGAAAGCATGATTTCTATTTATAAACTGATAAGACTTAACATAAAGAAGCATATATGTGAAATATGGATAACATAAAATTCAGCATGATAAGTTTACAGAGAAAAACAAATTCTCAAAGACTTACCACTAGAGTCTCAACACTATGTCTGCAACATTGTCTTTGATTTCATTAACAAAAGCTTGTACAATAGATCCACTGCAAATAAAAACTATCCAACACTTCAAATGGATTCAATTGGAATAATATATGAAAATAAGAGTCATGACACCTCATGGTTGAAATCCTATCCAAAAAGAATCATAATTACATCAGATAAATCACTTCCTAGAATCTAGGGAAGTTAGAAACTATTCCCTAAAATTCAGCTAAAGAATAGGAGTGTGTGTCTCCTTCATCAAATTACATGTTTCCTCATCATAAGAGGGAAAAAAAACTAAAATACTCAATTGACACATCATGGGAAAGATTAGCATCAAATTTTGAATTTTTCTTACCTTAACAGCTATTTGAAGGGAATCCAATGCAGAAACGTAGCGCCTCTCTGGAAGAAACGTCACGCCTGTTCAAGGGCGATTTTGACCCACTTAAAAGCATACAGAAAAATTCTAAAGGTTGGGGAGAGTAGCCCTATGTGTCTACTTTCCAATGGACCTTGAAATTTATGAAACCACCTGCAGGAAGACCTCCAAATGTTTATTTTCCCAACCTCACTCCATAAGTCTCGCGCCTGGTGTTACACAGCAATTTGTCACTGTCCCTACAATTCCCCATCCCGCACAATTGGATGGTTCATTCCGTGACCTGTGAGCAGTGACATAACTTGAAAACACTTTCATGGAATTCCCCTAAACATGTACTTTCATTGCCCTGAAGACAAATCCTTGTGAAAAACCCTAAAAACACCCCTTTTTGCATTGGCGCAGGTAGCCAGTTCAGTACCTGTGCCAATGGGGGAAATCCTTCAAAGAGGGTGCGCCAATTGGCGCTCTGTCTCAGAGTCGCACTCATGCCAGCCATTTTAAGGAGTGTTTTTAAAAAATAAATGGCAGAAGTTTCGTCCTAACCAATTCACAAATTGGTATCTAATTTGAGTTGGGAGTTTTGGCTCCGGATCTCCATGTAGAGGAAGTGGTTTGCCACCTCTCATGGAAGCTTCCTTAAGGATAGGGCCAATCCCATGATTATAGGGATCCCAACTCCCCTTCCTCCATCTATAAAGTCTTACTCATCTCCTTTGCAAGCTAATCTCCAAGTTCCCAAAAGCCATCATAGCCTTGTGTTGCAGAGCCTTGATTCATTCCCTTAAGGCCAAATCCAAGCAAGGAGATTATCGTCGAGACATCCGGAGAGAGAGATTTGTCTCATCCTCGACAGGATTTTTCGAGACGTGTTCCGCTGGCGACCCTTCGAAGGAGAATTCAGCGTCAGAGCTATGGTTGTATTCTTCTTTGATTGATTAATGATAAGTGACTATTGGTTATGGTTCCACTCTTGTTGATGATTATGATGATGATTTATGTCTTCTCTGACTGACATATAGTTGCATATACTGGATTTTACGCTTGCATTTGTTTTTTTTCTTGCGTGTGCAGGTGTCCGATCACGGAGATCGTGAGGATTGTGATCTGCCGGAGCTAAGGAACAGGAGCGCTACTTTCTCTACAAGTGACAGCATTGGATTCCAGGTAAGCCTTCATCGCTAGTTGGTTTATTTGCAATTAGGAACCTGCACTATAGCGTGAATGATTGTTGATAGACCCGGTCTGGGCTAGTAGGGATTGCCTCTGTCTGCAGAGGGGATTTACCTCCACAACAAATTGGCGACTCCACTGGGGAGCGTCTAGCTTGTTGTTGTTATGCTTTATAGGCTACAGACGGAGCTTGAAGTTAGCCAGATAGCCTTCGAAACGCTATTGCTCTGCATTAGCGAAGTAGATCAAAGCTGCTTCAGTCAATCTCCGGGTTAGTTTATGAACTGAACGCTTGGAGCATTGTCTTGTCTTTTCGGTTGTTTCTAGATTTTTCTTGCTTGATTAGCTCTTTTGGCTAGCTCTTTTTGTGTTTGGCTTTTGGTTCAACCCTAGAGGATCAGATCTGACCTCTGTTTTTCCGAGTTTTCATCCTTTCATGGTTGGCTTGATTGGCGTGGTTTCCACCTTGATAGTTGCGCCAATTTGCGCGGGTTTCCAGTTCATCACGCGCGCCATCCCCTGTCTGGTGTGGATTACAGCCAGACAATCGCGCCATCTCCTGTAGGTGCTAGGGTTTACCCTTGTTCGGAAGTTTCTTTTGGTCAGTACTTTGCTTCTGGGTTTGTTTTAGATTCTGCTTGAAGTGGTGAGTTTGGTCTTGGTTGGGAGAAATTATTTGTTTTTTCATTTTCAGGCGTTGGCGCTTGTTTTCAGTTAGCAACCCGCGCCAATTGGGCATTGGCGCTAGTTTTCAGTGAGAAAGTCGCGCCCGTTGGCGCTAGTTGTCAATGATAAAGTCGTGCCAATTTCAGGGTGTGTGAAAATTGAGATTTTTTCCCTAAATCCTTCACCAGTGTGTCTTTCCCTTCCGGTATTTTCACTGTATGAGCGTGGATTACATTTCTCATTGTTTGAAATGTCTTATTTCCATGATTGTTTGATGTAAAGGGGAATGAATGCCTTGTTTTGATCTCTTGCTTTGAAAGTCCTCTTTGTGTTTGACCTCATATGTCTTGTCGCCTTTTGAGGGATTTCGTGACAAAGTGTTTGAAACAATGATTGTAGTCTTAGTGTTTGTTTACATCTCTTTTTCATTCATCCTTCGTTAAGGAGATTTGCGTTCTTTTATTTTTCGTCTCATATTTTGCTTTTCGTTAAAATGCATTAGATCACATTGCATTGAAAAGTATTTTTTGAGATCCATCATTGAACTTAGATTACATTGTTTAATGATTGAAAACTAGAAATCGCTTTGATTGCATTCACTTTTATTAAAATCATGCATTAAGTAGATTCTCATTTCATCGAAAAGTGCATTGAGTGCATTCTTATCATTTGAAAAGGAAAGGGAAATTGTGTGTAGATTACAATTGCATAGTTTTCGAAAAAAAGGATTTTGCATAGATTACATCGCATTATTTGCATCGTTGAATGTTTGAAATTAATTTTGGATAGTGAAATTCATCTAGTTTGGAAAAGATTTCGTTTGCAGTGTTGTTGTTTGTTGCATCATTGTTTGAAACTATTCCTTTAACTAGATAGCGTTCATCGAATTGAAAGATTTCTTTTCTCATATAGCTGCATATAGGAGATTGTCAGATGACACTCGCTAGGGCCTGAAAACCGAAACATAATTGAAGATCAACCATAAAATTTACTCAATTTACCTAAGGAAGCATTGAAACATTAACGAAACATTTAGAGGTCTAGGTTAGAGACGTGCTCCGGCATCTTTAAACTTAGTAGCTGTCGTTCGCCTCTTGGCTTTAGACAACACTAGTACGGACTTGTGCTCCCCGTACCATCATGTATATAAAGGGAGACCCCACTAGGTTTCCATCCTTTATCCATAGGAAGCCGATTCTGCCGCCCTATACCAGTGATACACCGGACACAACATTCGGGGAGATCGCCTGCACGTACGTTAAGTCCTTGGTTGATTTATCTTTCATTTTGAAACCAAGGTGTATATTGAAATTCACGGTTATTTGGTACACCCTTTGCCTAGCATTCCTGAGCAGTCATTTTGATCTTATTTGACTCCTTAAATTTGAAAAGATCACCAAGCGCTTGTCCTTTCACGCTTGTTTCCAATCTGAAAGCGATAGAGTCACTTTTTTCCTATTTCTTGACTCTTAAAATATGAAACGGTAGAGTTTTGTTTCAATGTTTTAAAAATTAACTGCCCATGAAATATTCCTGGTTAAAGTTAGTTTCCTTAGGGTGTTGTTTTGAAGATCGTTTCTGATGGAAACTTTTCCGGAGTTCACCAACCAAGGAATCCCCTTTGATGGGAATTCTGGTCCTTTTCCTCCTTTTGGAAATGTTGGTGCTCCTTATATGGCAACATTGTCCCTTCCTGGGTTAACTGTTTGGTTGCATGTTTGGTTGTTTTCAACCTCTGTGGTCTCGAATGTCTCGGCTACTGGTCAATCATTTCCTCCACCTGAACAACATCATGTTGATTCCAAGGTGGACCTCTCCCCTTCTTCGCCTGTTTCTGTGTCCTCCTCTTCTACTTCGCCTGGTGAAAGTCTGGATTCGAGTAACCAGGTGGCTAAGAAGAAGAAGAAGACAAAGAAGAAGAAGTCTGATAAAGGAGAGGCTAGCTCTGCGGCTATTGCGCTTAAGAAGCCTCCCGTCGATAAACCTCCCAACCCTTCGCGGAAAGTCAAGTTCCCTTGCATGTTGTGCACGGGAGACCATCTTCTTCGAGACTGCCCTGGCATTCCCAAGGTGCTCGAAGTATGGTCCAACGGTCTTCCACCGTTGCCTTTGGCTTCTGGGAGTCAGGTTGGGGGCACGTCTTCAACTGGTACTGGAAAATATCCTAAGAAATAGGGTAAGCTCACCAATCCATGTAAGTTGTTTGAAGGGCATCATGCTATTCACCTTTGTCCATATATGGATGAAGCCAAAAGAGTTTTAGACAACTTAACCGGTTCTACACCATGCCTTCCAGTTGGTTATAATTGGCTTTCTTTGAGTCCTCCACCAACTAATGCTACGATTGGTCAAGAGTCATCCTTGGTCGATCCCGCTCCCTTGGAAATTCAAATTCAGGAATCCGTTCCTGACCAACCATTGGTCATGGGATCGGTTGAACTGGCCTCGTCTGCGGTGCACCAAGTATTTTCCATTGAGAGTGGACCTCAAATCCCTCAGGTTCTTCTGGTTTCTTCAGATTCTTCGGACTTGGAGAAATATTCTCCTGTCCCTATATCTCAAGAAGCTGCTCCTCCGCCTCCCGTGATGGAGGTCTCGGAGGATACTCCTCTCGCCTTCGAGATGGAGGTCGTGGAGGATGCTCCTTCTTCTTTCGTAATACCAGGGGAAGACCATCTCGGTTTTATGGTGGCCCCTCCGAGTAGTTTGGATGCTTCCTTTGATTGGAATCGATTTTCAGGATATCGCCTTCCGTCTTATGTGCCTTTCGAGATCATAGTACAGGATTTTGGTCTGGTCGTACCCAGAACCATTATAGACGAAGGTGCATCTGTTAGTATTTTATCCTCAACTACTTGGCACGCTTTCGGTTCACCACCGCTTGTTCCTGTTACGCAGAATTTGTTTGAATTTAACAGAAGAACGAGTCAACCCTTAGGGATCTTCTCAAGGTTACCTGTTACTTTGGGAGGTAAAACCATCCATATGGACGTGATGGTTGTTCCAGGCCCCTTCGATTTCAATCTAATCTTGGGGCGCGATTACACCTACGCCATGGGAGCACTTGTCTCCTCCCTTTTTTGTGTGGTATGTTTTCCACATGAAGGACGGATTGTGACCATTTATCATCTTTCTTTCTTTGGTCCTGATGTGGCAGCTAGCCCGCCATCATCCCTTCCTGGTTTTTATCCACCCATTGTATCTGCCCCACTACAGGTCAACTATGTGACTATCTACCTCGTGCCTGTACTCAGTGATGGTGTCATTGTGCATCAGGTGCTGGGGGCATTAGGTCCTGACTTCCAAGATTTTTTCCTTCCATCGGGAGTGGAAATCTTGGAAGCAATGACTTCTTGTTCATTATGATGAGGTCGGTCGGAGCATGGTTCTTTTCCTGTGTCAAGCTCCTTAAAAAATGAAACAAGGTTGTCAGAGCATGGTTATTTTCCTGTGTCAAGCTCCTTAAAAAATGAAACAAGTTTGTCGGAGCACAGTTCATTTTTATTGTGTCAAGCTCCTTAAAAAATGAAAAAAGGTTGTCAGAGCACAGTTCATTTTTTTTGTGTCAAGCTCCTTAAAAATGAAACAATCTTGTTGGAGCACAGTTCGTTTTCTTGTGTCAAGCTCCTTAAAAAATGAAACAAGGTGTCTGGAGCATAGTTCATTTTCTTGTGTCAAGCTCCTTAAACCATGAAACAAGGTGTCCTGAGGATGGTTCTTTTAATGTGTCAACCTCGTTAAAATAATGAAACACTTTCCTGTTCAATTCGAGTCTTTGTTAAGATCTCGTAAAATCCCAGTCAAGTCTTTCTCTTGATCTTGTAAATTGAACCTTCACTCCATCTGCCTTTCATATGGATTGAAGCTTGGGGGGCATGTACCTCGAATTGAGTCATCATGCTGGGGGCATGCTTAATATTTCAAGCATATTTTGTTTCCAGTTCAAGCTTGTGTAAAAATGAAACCGGTTTCAAGCATAGTTTGTCTCCATTTCAAGCTTGTGTAAAAATGAAATCGGGTTCACGCATAGTTTATCTTTGTTTCAAGCTTGTGTAAAAATGAAACCAAATTCAAGCAGAGTTTTCTGATTTCAAGCTTGTGTAAAAATGAAACCTTTCCCTCTCGTGATTTCCATTTTATCAGCCTGTTTTTCCAGATGAGCCTTGGTTTTCTCACTCCGTCGTCACTATCTGCTTGGCCGATCATATGCCTTCATTTTGTTGTTTCACCCGATCCTGAGGAACCACTGCGATGAGTGGTCTTGTTAGCCAACCTCTTAACTGTTGAGATTGCAACAAGATGAGGAGCTTAGTGGAAAGAAGTCGCCTTCACTAAGTGGGCCCACAGGCTATTTTTGGCGCAAAGTCTATTTTTAGACGATGTCTATTTTTAGACATATGGATCATGTTCTATGAGTTGCAGGATGCTATTTGTGGATGGTTGGTCGAGTCAGAGAAAATATATGGAATTCTATTTTTAGACATACTGGGCTGAATCTATTTTTAGATTGCCAGTCTAAAAATAGATATGTCGAATATTATTAGCTCTTAATAATATTTGGACTCTAAACATTATCTTATTCTCTTGGAGCACTTCAGTTTGATGCACGGATGTGGCACATACGTTGTGAAGGTACGCTATTCCTGGGGTTTAGTGGAGCTATTGCATGAATGACTTCAATTGCATGAATGACTTCGGTTATAATAACCTTGTGAGAGTTTGGTGGAGTTGATTGAGGAAGTTAGTGGAGTTGTATTCAGTTTAACTAATCTAAACATAGTTGAGCTATTTGTATTGAGTTTAACTAATTGATACAATTAGTGAGAGTGGTGTGAATTAATTATTAATTAATTCACTAATTATAAACTCATTAATCAACTAAAGAATGCATCAGTTAACTTCAGTGCATGGATAGTTTCAGTGGAGACCAGTGCAGGAATAGGTGAAAGAGCAAGTTAACTATCAGTTGTGACTATACTGTTGCTATTTGCAACACACAGATAGGTGGAGTAAGCCCATGAGGATTGCGCAGTTCAGGCCAGGTGGTTATCTATTTAATGAAGCCATCCCATAGCTTTGAAAACGCAATAGAGGCTGGCTATCAAGTGGAAAAAGGTTGGAGCATGTGTTTTGCTAGATCTAGCTTGATAGTGTGTAGCAATTGAGGGTGTGCATGAGAGCTTGTGAGGAGCTTTTGTACTATGATTGTTACATGATCTCCATGACATATAATATACAGATATTTGGGGTTTTCAGCTTTAAGCTTTCCCATTAAATACGGTGTTCATATGTGTGATTGTTTGTGGTTTTAATGTATGCATGCAATTGATTTTATTTCCGCATGTGATGATCAATGGTAGAAGAGATTATGTATTATGCATGAAGCTAAAATAGTGTGTGATCAGGAGAATATCAGTGAATAATATATCAGTTATTCAAATTTCTACATGGTATCAGAGCGATATTGATCATTGGAGCAATTGCAAAACATTGAAGCGGTTGAGTTTTGTGCTGGTGGAATTCAAATTTGCAGCAGTGTTTTCTTGGTGTTGAAGTTGACATGTCTTTCAACGGATTGCGATTGGAGTACGCCCTTGAGGGAAGCTTGAATTATATTGCATGGAAGGACAGGATGGAGGTGGTGTTAGATGACAATGGGTTGAAGGATTTCATAGATGCTGAAGTTCCAAAGCCTATTTCTAGCGATGCTGCCGTAATTGAGGTTTGGCAAAAGAAGACAGCAAAGTGTCGAAGGATTCTGTTGGAGGGCGTGAAGGATCACATAGTGTCCAGCCTGCATGGTAAGGCTTCTCCATTCTTGATGTGGAAAGCCTTGACATATTTATTCCAAAGCAAGAGCGACCAGAGGAAGTTGGCGCTCAAGGATAGACTCAGAAACATAAAGATGGAGAAAGGCGACAGTATGCCCAAGTACCTCACGAAGTTCATCCAATGCAGGGATGAGCTGGGAAGTGTGGGGGTGACTATTGATGATGAGGACTTGGTGAGCTTGGCTCTCCTTGGGCTTCCGAAGAGTTGGCATTCCTATCACGACTCTATCAATGGTCAGGAGAAATTGCCAGGATGGGAGCGACTTTGGTCGGATCTTGTGCAAGAGGAGATAAGGCGGAGTACCAGGGATGAATCGTCATCAAAGAACTCTGATGAAGAGAATTGTGCTTTGGCTGCCAAAGAAAAGAAGGGGAAGAGAAAGAAAGCTTCTCATTTCGGTGCGAAAGGCAAGAAGCAGGACATGTCCAAGGTGAAGTGCTTTTACTGTCACCAACATGGACATTATGCCACAAATTGTCCGCAAAAGAAGAAAAATAAGCAGGCTGCTGGGACTGCAGCTGGAGAGGCCTTAGCCTTGTAGTTTGAGTTGGATTTTTCTCTGATCACATGCTTGGTCTCAAGTGTGGTGAGATCAGTGTGGTTTCTGGACAGCGGTGCGTCTTTTCACATGACAGGAGATCGAGATTTGTTTACTGATCTGGATGAGAAAGATCTTGGAGTGCACATCGAGATGGGCGATGATGGTAGATACAGTGCGACCGGTATCGGTACCATTTCATTTGAGAGGGAGTCTGGTAAACACTTCGTATTGAAGGAAGTGATGCATGTTCCAAGATTGAAGAAGAATCTTATCTCTGTGGCGATGTTAGAAGACAAAGGATATGATGTTGTCTTTAGCGAAGGAAAGGCTTTCCTGCGTAGTAAGGCAACTGGTGAGACCCAAAGGATAGGGTTTCGAGTTAAGAACCTTTATCAATTGCAGGTAGATGGCTGCGCAACAATGGCAGGCAAGGCAGAAGGAGTGGTGAGCCGAGATGATGGCGAGTTGTGGCACCGAAGATTGGGTCACCTTCACCATGGAGCTTTGAAGATACTGCAACAGATTTCTACTAGGCTTCCTAAAGGCACTCTTGCGCAGTCAGATCAGTGCAAGGGGTGTACCTTGGGAAAATTTGTGAAAGAAACCTTTCAGGAGAAGGATAGTCGCGCCACGACGATCCTCGAGAGAATTCATACAGACGTGTGTGGACCTTTCTCAGTAGCTTCGACAGCAAAGCAAAGGTACTATGTGATCTTTGTTGATGATTTTTCTCGGAAGTGCTGGATCTTCTTCATGTAGAAGAAGAGCGAGACATACTCAAAGTTTTGTGAGTTCAAGGCACTGGTGGAGAAAGAATTGGGGAAGCAGGTGAAGGCTCTTAGGAGCGACAATGGTCGTGAATTCATCTTTGGCGAATTCAAGGACTTTTACAGTGCAGAAGGAATTCGAAGAGAGCTCATAGCACCTCATAACCCACAGCAGAACGGGGTTGTTGAGCGGAAGAACAGAACGATTGTGGGTGCTGCACGAGCGATGTTGCATGATCAGGGCCTACCCATTCACTTGTGGGTGGAGGCATGCAATACTGCAGTATATGTGCAGAACCGTTGTCCTCACAGGATACTTGTCATGAGTACACCTGAGGAGGCATTTTATGGTAAGAGGCCTGATATTTCCCATTTGAGGATTTTTGGTTCACCTGTTTACATTCATGTGACGAAGGATGCCAGGAAGAAGCTGGAGCCGACTGCGGAGGTTGGGATATTTGTGGGGTACAATGATACGCCCCACAACTATCGTGTGTATTTTCCAGACAGTCGCAAGACTGTTGTGCGACGGGATATCAAATTTCAGGAGGAGAAAGCCATGAAGTGTTCGCTTGAGAGGGAGCCACACTTGCATGTAGATGAGGAGCTATTAGTTCCCAAGGATGAGCTTCAGGATGTGGATCAGCCACAAGAGGAAGTTCATGGAGTGGAAGAGACCACTCATGCAGCGCCAACCATCAGAGGGCGGAAGCGCACTACAGAAGCTGAGCGACTGGCTCAAGATGCAGAGAAGGTTGTAGGACCACCTACAACACAACGCAGACAGAGACAGTCACCGGACCAGTACACTGGATACATGGCTCTTGTGAGCAAATGTGTCGTGACAGAGCCATCCTCTTTCGAGGAAGCTGTGGAGGACCCCGCATGGGTAGATGCCATGGTAGAAGAGTATGATTCGATTGTCAGAAACAGTGCATGGGAGATTGTCCCAAGACCGGAGGGGAAATCAGTGGTGGGTTCGCGATGGATCTACAAAGTGAAGCAGGTAGCTGACGTGAGTGTGGAGAAGTATAAGGCAAGATTTGTTGCCCGAGGCTTTTCACAGATAGAGGGGATCGATTATGAGGAGACCTTTGCACCTTTCGCAAGGTATTCTTCCATACGGATGATTCTTGCTCTCTCAGCGTAGATGGGGTGGCACATTCATCAGATGGATGTGAAGATTGCGTTCCTCAACGGAGTCATTGAGGAGGAGGTGTACATAGAGCAGCCCGAAGGTTTCGAGATCTTCAGCAGCGAGTCGCATGTGTGCAGACTCAAGAGAGCGCTATATGGGTTGAAACAAGCACCTCGTGCTTGGTACACACAGATAGATAGTTATTTCACCGGACTTGGATTCTCCAAGAGTGAGGCGGATCTGAACCTATACCAGATTGTGGTGGAGGGTAAGTCGCTGATCATTGTACTTTATGTAGATGATTTGATTTTGACAGGTGATGAGCTGTTGATACTCTCATGCAAGGAGGATCTTGCAAAAGAGTTTGAGATGAAGGACTTGGGCCTCCTTCATTATTTCCTGGGATTGGAAATTTGGCAGCGTAGTGATGGACTGTTTGTTTCTCAGGGTAAGTATGCTCGGGAGATACTGGAGAAGTTCAACATGCATGGCTGCAAGCCTGTTGATACTCCTCTTCCTGGTGGTTGGAGGAAGGAGGATGCTACTTCAACGGAGGTAGTGGATGCCACCGTTTATCGACAGTTGGTGGGGTCACTTATGTATCTGGTCAATACCTGACCCGACTTTTGCTACAATGTGAACCACTTAGTGACAAGCTATGGTTAAGCCAACCAAGCTCTTTCCGGAAGGCAAAAGCATGTATTGCGTTATCAAGATCTTACGGCACACTCAGATATGGATTATGGTACAGACAGTCGGATGAGGTGAAGCTATGTGGCTTCACGGATGCAGATTGGGCAGGGAGCCCAACGGACAGAAAGAGCACATCTAGAGGGATTTTCAGTATCGGGTCGACAACAATTTCTTGGTACAGCAGGAAGCAGAGATCCGTGGCACTCAGTTCAGCAGAGGCCGAGTATATGGTAGCGAGTTTGGCTGCATGCGAGGCTATATGGATGAGGAAGATCCTGGTCGGGTTGTTCGGTTCACACTTAGAGCCTACTGTGATTTATTGTGATAATCAGAGTTGCATCAAACTCTCGGTTAATCCAGTATTTCATGATAGATATAAACACATTGACATCCGGTATCATCATATCAGAGATTGTGTGCAGCGGAGAATCATGTTACTTTCATACATTCCTACGGAGGATCAGGATGCTGATATCTTGACGAAGGCGCTCACCAGGAGCAAATTCGAATACCACAAGGGCAGGATAGGGGTTGCAGATAATCCTTATCTTGTTGAGAGGGAGTGTTGAGATTGCAACAAGATGATGAGCTTAGTGGAAAGGAGTCGCCTTCACTAAGTGGGCTCGTAGGCTATTTTTGGCGCAAAGTCTATTTTTAGACTATGTCTATTTTTAGACATATGGATCATGTTCTATGAGTTGCAGGATGCTATTTGTGGATGGTTGGTCAAGTCGGAAAAAATAGATGGACTTCTATTTTTAGACATACTGGGCGGAATTTATTTTTAGATTGCCAGTCTAAAAATAGATATGTCGAATATTATTAGCTCTTAATAATATTTGGACTCTAAACATTATCTTATTCTCTTGGAGCACTTCAGTTAAGTGCACAGATGTGGCACAGGAGCTGACAGAAGGAATTACGCTATTCCTAAGGGTTATGTGGAGCTATTGCATGGATACTTCAGTTAGAACTCATGTGACAGAGTTTGATGGAGTTGATTGAGGAAGTTAGTGGAGTTGTATTCAGTTTAACTAATCTAAACATAGTTGAGCTATTTGTATCTAGTTTAACTGATTGATACAATTAGTGAGAGTGGTGTGAATTAATTATTAATTGATTCACTAATTATAAACTCATTAATCAACTAAAGAATACATCAGTTAACTTCAGTGCATGGACAGTTTCAGTGGAGACCAGTGCAAAGATAGGTGAAAGAGCAGGTTAACTATCAGTTGTGACTATACTGTTGCTATTTGCAACACATAGATAGGTGGAGTAGCCCATGAGGATTGCGCAGTTCAGGCCAGGTGGTTTATCTATTTAATGAATCCATCCCATAGCATTAATTACGCAATAGAGGTTGGCTATCAAGTGGCTAAGGATTGGAGCATGTGTTTTGCTAGATCTAGCTTGATAGTGTGTAGCAATTGAGGGTGTGCATGAGAGCTTGTGAGGAGATTTTGTACTATGATTGTTACATGATCTCCATGACATATAATATACAGATAGTTGGGGTTTTCAGTTTTAAGCTTTCCCATTAAATACTGTGTTCATATGTGTGATTGTTTGTGGTTTTAATGTATGCATGCAATTGATTTTATTTCCGCATGTGATGATCAATGGTAGAAGAGATTCTGTATTATGCATGAAGCTAAAATAGTGTGTGATCAGGAGAATCTCGGTGAATAATATATCAGCTATTCAAATTTCTACATTAACCTTTATTTTTTCTGAGAATTTCCACCATTACCGAAACCATTTGCTTCCCTTTATACCACTCGTTCCTCCAGGAGGAGTCAACTTTCAGCTCTTTTCTGACTCTCTAAACATGAAAAGATTGCCGAGGCCCTTGTTGTTTTGATCTCGTTAAAGTGTTCACAAAACGACATCTACCCAGTATACGTTTACCCCTTTTTCGGGCTGGGATAGATTATTTACGAAAAAGGAATACCCTAGCCTATTGCGACTAGGAGGTTTTCTCAGATATTGTTTTCTACCTTTTCGGATCTGAGGAACTATTTACGAAAAGGGACCGTTGGAGTTTACTTTTCCGCTGTCTTTTCAAACTCTCTAAATATGAAAATACGTCGAGTTCTTCCTCTGTCAGACTCGTTAAACCCTGATGACATTGGGTTCAGTCGTAATGACGTTATCCGAGTTCCTCCTTCCTAGGGCTCGTTAAATTTATTAGGATGGATTTATCTGAAGGACGAACTTATATGACAAGCATATGCTATCCTCTTCAAGCTTGTGTAAAAATAAAGAGGTACTCACCAGAAATGGTGGGGTAAAATGGAACCAGTATCATCGTCATGTCGGCAGTATGTCGCTCTTGAACATGGCACTTGTCTTCATTTGTGTCGGGTTGGGGACATCTCATCTCGTTTTTCCACTTGCCTCTGTGGGTTTGGGTGATCTCTTTTGACCTCTCATCTGCTCTTTGCCTTGTCATCATGACCCTTGATCTTTTGATGTCAAATACTGCCAAATCCACTATCGTGCCGCCGATATGTTCAAGAGAAGTTGACCTCTGCAAAGTATCAACCTTCCTCTGATTCTCATCTGATATTGATTCACAAAAGACATTATGTTCCTCTGTCTCACGTCGATGATGTGGGAAACACTATGGCCCACCTTCGATCAAGGTCACTTCCTGTCGACTTCAGCTCATTATCCAGGAAGCTGATCTAGAGACTCCCTTCTGGTACCTTGGAGCCTGCATGCCTCAGTGGCAGGTTCTTCGCATTCAACGTGAGGTTTTCATCATTGGCCTCCGATCGAGTGATTCTGCGGGTGTTCAACGTCAGCTCATTATTCACATGCCGTAGATTGTACCTGTAGTACCTTGAGGACCATTGGAATTAATGGTGGTACCTCTCGCGTCTGTTAACAGCTTTCATTATCGGCTGGTAATCAGATGATGTTCTTGCATGTTCGACTTCAGTTCACATATTCACATGCTTGAACTTGTACTTTGTTCGGGTCGAGATGGAGCGCAAGACCCTGGATTCTGTCTGTTATAATCCAGGCTACGATTTTGTGGATTCTTATGATTAGTTACATGACTCACTGATTGGATGGTTGCGACCATACCCGAGTCTATTTACCAATCCTCATTGGATGGCTACGTCCATGCCTTGGATCTGGATTATTACATACTCTGTTATGGATGGTTGCACCCATACCACATATATATCATGTATTTGAGACATCAGTTGTACTTCTCTATGCAGGTTTTCTGACGGTGGTGTTTTCAGTTGGACACGTTCTCGTAAAGCATTTCACCCCTCTCTCTCTCTCGGGCCTCATGCTTTAGGGGGAATCTGTTACACAGCAATTTGTCACCGTCCCTGCAATTCCCCATCCTGCACAATTGGAGGGTTCATTCCGTGACCTGTGAGCAGTGACATAACTTGAAAACACTTTCATGGCATTCCCCTAAACATGTACTTTCATTTCCTTGAAGACAACTCCTTGTGAAAAACCCTAAAAACACCCCTTTTTGCATTGGCGCGGGCAGCCAGTTCACTACCCGCGCCAATGGGGGAAATCCTTCAAAGAGGGCGCGCCAATTGGCGCTCTGTCTCAGAGTCGCACTCGCGCTAGCCATTTTAAGGAGTGTTTTTTAAAAATAAATGGCGGAAGTTTCATCCTAACCAATTCACAAACTGGTATCTAATTTGAGTTGGGATTTTTGGCTCCGAATCTCCATGTAGAGGAAGTGGTTTGCCACCTCTCATGGAAGCTTCCTTAAGGATAGGGCCAATCCCATGATTATAGGGATCCCAACTCCCCTTCCTCCATCTATAAAAGCTTTCTCATCTCCTTTGCAAGCTAATCTCCAAGTTCCCAAAAGCCATCAGAGCCTTGTGCTGCAGAGCCTTGATTCATTCCCTTAAGGCCAAATCCAAGCAAGGAGATTATGGTCAAGACATCCGGAGAGAGAGGTTTATCTCATCCCCGACAGGATTTTTTGAGACGTGTTCTACTGGCAACCCTCCGAAGGAGAATTCAACGTTAGAGCTATGGTTGTATTCTTCTTTGATTGATTAATGATAAGCGACTATTGGTTATGGTTCCACTCTTGTTGATGATTATGATGATGAGTTATGTCTTCTCTGACTGACATATAGTTTCATATACTGGATTTTATGCTTGCGTTTGTTTTTTTTCTTACGTGTGCAGGTGTCCGATCACGGAGATCGTGAGGATTGTGATCTACCGGAGCTAAGGAACGGGAGCACTACTTTCTCTACAAGCGACAACGTTGGATTCCAGGTAAGCCTTCATCGCTAGTTGGTTTATTTGCAATTAGGAACCTGCACTATAGCGTGAACGATTGTTGCTAGACCCGGTCTGGGCTAGTAGGGATCGCCTCTGTCCGCAGAGGGGATTTACCTCCACAACACCTGGTCAAAAACAGTAGCAAAAGCATGGAAAAGAGGCAAATTTTGGCCTTTTCTCCAAAACTAGAGATTTTCATGGAAAACCAAGTCAACATATGGAATGTGACAATTAATATGAACACATTAATATAAGAAATTATTCATTTTGATGCTCTAAGGAAAAGCGTCACGCCGCTGCGCGACGCTTCTATAATGACCAAATTTCCACAATTTTCAAAAACTTTTCTGCGAAATAGGGCTTAAATATGGATAAGTATCTCTCTAACCATAACGATGTTTTAAAAACAGAGAGAATTTTTTTTTTTCTTTCGCATGTCATGAGCAACATCTTCCTCCACATTTTCAAAACACTTTCCCATTTGCACAAAATCCATGTTTGAAGTTGATCATGAAAAATTTGCAGAAGCGTCGTGCCACTTTAGTAGAAGCGTCACACCTACTTTTAGCAAGAGTTTGGAGGCCTTACTAGAGGGTTTTTGGGCTAAAAGTGGTAATTTTGGAAATATTAGGATGTATGTTACAAAATTGAGTCATCAAGCACTGCAAACCCCTGAAAAATTGAATTGATGACAACCTGTTCAAAGTGCAGAAAATGACCTAGAGCAACTGTATTTTTGGAATTTCGCTCACATATTAACACCCGTGCATGAAATGAAGGAGGTTTTTGTTCCTTGTTGTGTTATGAACAAAAACCACTTTCACTTTTGTAAAATTCATCTCCATTACGTCAGAAACAGATTTTGAATAAAACTTGTCCCTGTGTGCAATGTAAACCCTAACAAATGATCACGAAGCTCTAAAAATGATGCCCTGGATCTGATTTGGCTCAAACCTAGAATGGTGGCCTCCCTTATGGATCTTATTTTCCCTATCCATGGTGTTTTTCAACAAGATGAAACCCTAGTTGGATGAAATAGGCAGGGGAGGTGTAGAATTAAGAAAACAGGGGATGGTGGTAGGGCGGCTTTAGGGGAAAAAATGAGGTAGAAAGAAGCTAGGGAAAAATACCACAAAAATTGAGGAGGTAGGGTGATGAAATGGCTTTAATATACAAGTTTAATTTCTAGAAATGGGTATGAGGATATTGACCAAAATGTGAAAACGTAGGGATTTCCTAGTTCTCCCATGGAAATGTAGTGGGAAATTAGGGTTTTGATGAAAATAATGGTAAGGAGGGATATGAGTGATAGGAAGCGTTAGGGTAGGGTATGTGGAATATTTTTTAAGGTCCTAGATGGTGGGATGAGGGTTTAAATAACTGAAACTAATCAAGGATGAAAGGCACTAAAAATGTAGTGGAGCAAAACCCTAAGGAGGGAATCCACTCATATGCTGGTGAATTGAATTGAGAGAGGTATTGAGAGTGTACACTTACTGATTAGGAGGGCTTTGAATATTTGTGCACTTTTTTTTAGGCTTTAATGACTAACTCGGAGGCTAAAACCCAAAAGTGTAGTGTCTTTGTGAGAATCATAGTGCATCACCTTAGAAGCGTAGCACAGGTAGTGTTGGCACAAATTTTCTTATTTTTCTTCAACCCTTGGAAGCTGTGGAGTATGATGGTGAGAAGAGAGGAGATTTTTAATTAATTCCCTATCTGTGCTAAATCCCTATGCAAATTACATGTATGGTGAAAATGAGGGTTTGTTCGCACTCTTTCATGACATAATTGACTCTTATAGTGGCGAAACAAATGATACCTAGACTCTGACCTAGATGAAGGTGTGGTGAATGACCTAATACCCTAGATGATCATGGATTAAATGACCTCTGAAATTATTATGACCATGAATGGAGTGAAGGGAGTAACATTTTAGACCAAGAAACATTCAGTGAAAAAAAAATTATTTGGAAATTGACTTGAAACATGAAATTTTGACCTAGGACCACTAATAAGGAAACCTCAAAGAGTACATTTGATCACTGAACATTTGGACACTAACATTGGCTCCAGCTAGGGATGGAATCTACTACATGAGGTTTTAAGAACACCGTAGATCAGGTAGCCTCATCCATTGGGAAATGGAGTCATTGCAGCTACAATCCTCAAACTGACCCAAATGAAACTGAAAGCTGAATTGTACATCATCAACTGCAAACTCTGCTGGAGACCGACAGTGAAAAATATGCTTATAATGTTGAGCTTATTCATCACATTTTACCTACTCTAACTGATTCATAAATCACTTGACTACCTATTAAACAGTATTTTGTCACCGTCCCTGAAATCCCCATCTCGCACATTGGAGGACCATTTCTGTGACTTATATGAAGTGTCATGCCTTGCAAAAAGTGTCATTGCATAACTTGACATGAGGAGAACATTTCCTCTGTTGAATTTTCCTGGAACATACCATCAAAAAAATATGCTTTTGGGTTGGCGCTGGCAAGCAGTTATTGCCTTGTGCCGATAAAGAAAACTAACCCTGGGCCCCATTCCCATTAACGCTCTGTCTCAGTGAGCTGCCCGCACCGAACTGTTTTTGGAATTTTTTTTAAATATAGAAGCGAATTTTCCAAGCTAACTACTTCGTGAGCGAGTCAGCTTGGATTGTCCGACTTCATAACGATGAGCACCTTTTTTTGGCTTCTAGTTTCCTCCTTTTGGGGCAACCTCCCAAATGATAAGGCCTCCCTTCCACAATTTGAGGGATCCCAACCTCCTCCTCTCCTTCTATAAATACACCTCCCTCACATAGATGCAGCTAGCTGAAGAGGAATTGCTGAACATTTTTCTGAAACAGTCTAATATAGCTGGTGTGAGATAGAGTAGAGAGATACACCCTTATCGAGAGAGATCTTAGTCTTTTTCCTTGCCATGTCCAAGTTACCCGACGAATGCTCAAGACACGTTTTGACTGGACCCGGTTAAGGAGGCTATGACGTCAAGGCTCCAGTTTTAATCTATTTATTTCTCTTAATATATACATGACTGATGTTTTGGTTCTTGTCTTGTGTTGATGTGATTTATCTTACGCAATACGTTTAATCTTCCTTGACTGATTAGCTAGTTATGAATGCAATTATTGTCTTGTATGCTGCTTTCATCCTTTGATATTTGTGCAGACACCCGAATACCATTGATGAGTGTCGAAACAAGGATCAAGAGGCCTCTGCTACAACTACGACAACTGCGTTGGATCACAGGTTGGACAATATATCCCAACTCTTTCATTCATTAATTAGGAACCGACACATTAGCATGTCCTCTTATTGCTAGACCCACCCTAGGGCTAGAGGGATTGCCTCTGTTTGTAGAGGGGATTTACCTACACAACAAGTTGGCGACCATACTGGGGATTAATGTGTGTTTTTCATCTCGTTGTTTGTTGAGAGTTTGACTTGTCGAGTGGACTTTGGTCGTTTGCTTGATTTTCTGCCTTGCTTGACTTGCCTGATTATTTTGAATAATCTTGTTCAGTTCCAAAGTTCCAATTCTGACCTCTGCCTAGTGGTTTTATCATTTTCCCATAGTTTTCTAGCTTGGCAAGGTTTTTCCTTGAACAGTCGCGTCAATTGGTGCTTTTTTCTTTTGACACAGGTGCACCAACCCCTGTTAAGCGCGGATTACAGCCTGACAATCGCGCTAAATCCTGTAGGATTAGATTTGAACTTCTTTTTGAGTTTTTTGTCAGTAGTTCTTGGCTCTGGATTAGTTCTTTGCCTCACAATTGGTCTTTTGAGATTGTTTTGACTTTGTAGTCTCGGTCTTCTCAGCTGTTTTTCCATTATCTCATCAGTGAATTTTTGTAGCCCTATGGTTTTTAGGTGTCTTGTGTTGTTTGTTCAGCCTTCTCCTCACCGAGCCTTCTGAGTTGAATTCGAGTCGCTTTGATTTTTGTCAGTTCAATTCGATAACTAATTCTGTTAGTCTTTCTCGATTCTTCGTGTCTTTGGTTTGTTGGATGATCACTTTTATTTTCGTTTAACTCTCCATTTCGTCACTTCAAGCATAGATCACATTGCTCATTGGATTGTTTTGATAGCCTTTTGTTTGCTTGGAAGAGTGCATACTTGTTTTGAGTGTGTTTTATGTTTGTATTGAATTTTATTTATTCATTTTATATCTTTACATTCGCAGTGCTCAAAAATAGTGTTTTCTTTTCTTTTTTAGCGTAACAGTGCATTGCGTGCTTCATTCATCTAAAACAAAAACAAAAAATTTGCATTCTTTCGCTTGGATCGAAAATGAAAAGTTCTTTTGCATAACTAGCTCTTAGCGAACTAGGAAAAAGTTTTCGTTTTTCATTTGGTTGTATTAGATGCATTAGTGAAACTCTTCTTATATTTTCATTGATTGCTACTTTGTTAAATATTCCTATCCTTATCTTAGTTAGCATCCATCGAACGGAAATGGTGTTCTTTTGCATGTAGTGTGCATTTAGAAATTCGAGATCACATTCAGTAAGGCCTTGAAATTGAAACATTAATTCAAGATCAACCTTAAAATCAATTCAATCAGTCTAAGGAAGCATTGAAACCTAACGTACATATTTTAGAGGTCTAAGCTAGTGACGTGTTCCGGCATCATTAAACCTAGTAGCTGTCATTTTCCATATGGCATTAGACAACACTAGTATGGACTTGTGCTCCCCATACCGTCGCGTGTATAAAGGGAGACCCTCATAGGTTGCAATATTTTATCCATAGGAAGCCGAGTCTGCCGCCCTGTAACCGTGATACACTGAACACAACATTCGGGGACACTACCTGCAGGTACATCAAGTCCTTAGTCATTTATCTTTCATTTGATCACCGAGGTGTATATGGAAGTTCACAGAAACTTGGTACACCCTCTTGATTAGATTACCTGAGTAGTCATTTCGATCTTTTCATGACTATCTAAAAAGTGAAAAGATCATCGAGCACTTGTCCTTTCATGCTCAGTCAATATTGAAAGTGACTAGAGTCATCTTTTTCCTATTTCTCACCTGTTAAAACATGAAACAACAAAGTTCTGTTTCAATGTCATAAAATTAACTGCCTACGATCACATGCCCGTTAAAATTTTTATGCTTGGCTTTTTTTTGTAATTCCTTTTCCCAACGTTTCTTTGGAATCACCTCAGTCCACTAGGTCTGCCAAGTTTTCGCAGCCTATTCTCTCGAGTTTCTTACCTATCACTACATGGTCTCCTCCTGAAGGGTCGGTTGATTTCAATTGGCCATCTCAGCGTGCTTGGTCTGGTTTTGGGAGCAAGGAAGAATTCCCTCCTCTTACTTCGGGATCGCATTATTAGCCGTTGTTTTACCTCCTAGTCCTCGTCGTCTTTTCGACGATATTACGACCTCGTCAGATATGGATTCTTCCACTCCCGTTGGCAGTGAAGAGCTGCATGCTTCTATAGGGGAATATCAGCTTTTCCCAAAAGAGTTAACATATGTCTCCAGTCAACCTTCCCCCTAATAGGTGTCTCCTCCACCCGGTTATCATACTTTGGGTCAGATCATTTCTGGTGTGGCATCCATGGCACAGTCCAGTATAGTGGCTCCCACTGGAAGCTTGTTTTTCCTACATTAGAAATGTCGCCTTCGACACCCATATCATCGGCCACTGATACATTTGTCCCGGTCCAACCTACCATTTGTGTGGCTTGCACCGGTTTTTAGCACGATTCAGTCGTCATGGTCTGTTGTTGTTCGTAGGTCTATCTTTATCACTCCCACATTGCCTGTTAGACATGTTGTGAGTGGATCAAAACTTCCCGCTATGGAAACCCAGTCTACTTCTACCACACCTATGGTTTCTACTTATACATTTAATGACTATCTATTGTATATTCAGCGACGATATGCTCCCTCTCCTAATTCTCAGCCTCAGAATTGCACACCTCAGGGTTCTCAACAGCTGTAAGCTCCTGGAAATCCTCCTCATCATTATGATGTCTATAGTAATCCAGTATATTTGCCTCCCATCGATCCTAATCAAGTTGTTTATTTTCCTCCGGCTAATCCCTATCATATCGTTTCTCATCAAGGGCCATTACTAGAGGGACAACCCTCGAGCCAACAAGGACAACCCTGACAGGGACAACCTTTGATATAGTAGGGACAACCCTTTGGTCCTCAGGGACAACCTTAAGGTCTGCAAGGACAACCCTTACAGGGTCAACCTTCAGTCCAACAAGGGAAACCCTACATTCCATCTGGTCAACCTCATTTTCAACCAAGAGCGTCTTATGTTCCTGGGGGGAAAATGTATCCACCACAGGGACAACATTTTGTGCAACAACAACAACCTTACGTTCTGCAAGGCCAAGCTTTTGTACAACAAGGAAAACCCTACGGTCCTGCTCCAAGTCAACCTGGTTTTGAGGGGAAACCTGGTCCATCTCAACCATTGGGCCAACCTCTTCCAAAAGGGAAACCCGGTGGCCCTCAATATCTAGGCCAACCTGCTCCGCAGGAACAGCTTGCCCAACCTCATGTTGGAAATACTGACAGGGGGGTGAATCATTATTTCTTTTCAATTGTTAATTTTATCAGTTAGATCACTTATATTTAGAACACAAAATAAACAATGATGGAATATATACTATTATTAATTTCTTTTTTATAATAAGTAAAGTACAATAATGATATAGGGCTCCAATCGTAGATGAAGACTCCAATCTTCCAAGCTCCAACCTATATTATCCCAAGCATCGAATTGGTCTTTCCAAGGCTCCAACCTTGTCAATTTGAGGCACCAACCTCTAGGGCCCCAACCCTATCTTCCAAGGCTCCAACCTTGTCACTTTGAGGCACCAACCTCTAGGGCTCCAACCCTATCTCTGGTACAGGCTCCAACCTGGTCTCTTGAGGACTTCAATCCTCTAGGGCTTCACCTTGTCTTACAAGGCACCAACCTTGTCTCTATGAGGCTCCCACCTCTTGGGCTCCAACCTGCAACTTCACTTCGTCAAAATATCTTTGGTTATTCTTCACGACTCCCAAATTCTTCTTCAATGAGCCATGACAATCTTCATCAATGCCTTCACTTAGTCTCCACGTCACCTCATCAATGACAACCTTTTATTCTTAGAAGGTGTCACCACTGCTCTTCATCGTACCCAAAAAATTTCTCCAAGTTACCTCATGATGGCTTCATCGATGCATCATCATCTTTCAAGATCACTCAAGAATTCTTAACAAAATATCTTCAAAGTGTCTTTAATATGCTGCCCCACGAACTCTTCAAGAGTTCCAAGTACTTACTACTCCAAGGGCCCTAATACTCCATTGTCTAAAAGCTTCACTTCTCTTCTTGTTTATTATGTTAAGCTTGCCTTCAAACTATGCCAATGGTGTGCTACACAAAAGGTGCCACAACTGATTAATAGATCAAACCTCCATAAGACCGTAACAAGGCCTCACAAATTTCACTACTTCGAGGTGTTATTTTCTCCACTTTTATTCTAATTTTGAGCCTTAATAAGACTCTAACAAGTGACTTCTTATATGCCCAAGCACTGTTTAGTAGTTCTAAGGTCTTGTAACCTAGAACATATTCGATCTCCAAAATGAGCTTTCACAGGTGTCTCCACAGATCCAAAGTGTAGTTCCTTGCAAATCTAAACCTTTGAAAGTCTGTAATAAGACTTTATTGTTGATTGTGTGAACTTATACAAGAATATTTCAAGGCTTGTCAAGTTTTATCACTGTTTGAAGGACTAACCAAATATAACTGTAGGTTTGTGCTTCCAGGAGGACACGCCCAAGCTTGTAGATCCAAGGGAAGTGTAACCACAAGTCAACAAACAGGTGGCCAATCCATGTTTCTATGAGCCTCCACGAGATTGTTGTAATCCGAGCTTCTTCTCCAATAGGTACGAGCTCTTTTTTATTCTATGTGGATCTGAGTTATGCACTTCAAGAGGATTCGAGCTCCATACAAGTGTGAATTATGCCACCACATGTCCAAGGAAGAGGTTTTACTCCAAATGTGAGCTTATGCCTCAATCTCATATATAGATACGCTGCAGAGGATCGATTTCACATATATACATCGCATTGCAAGGTTATGGAACAATGTCGAGACCAATGATTAATGCGAAGACAATTTTTGAATGAATCTTAAATGGAGAAACCCACAACAGAAATCACTTATCATTGAAAAGAATCTGCACGTCCAAATTTAGTTGTCAAATTACAGCAACATTATTATGAGTATGTTCTTGAAACAAGTTAGAAGACTTGCATTTTGCTGAAACGATTACTTAATAAAGAGACTGCGGGTTTCTGTGGTCCGAGACTGTCATATGTATTTGCTTCAAAAGCTGAACTAGCACTAGCTTGATTTTTCCTGATTTGTGCTCCTTGCTTATTTATCCTCTACGTATGTATTTTCCAGATGTTGTTTAACGACTATAGGGGTATGTAGAGACCACTGAGGTTGTTGTTTTCATATTGAATTCAACGCATCATAATATATATATATATATATATATATATATATATATGTATGTATGTATGTATGTATATGTTTGGGAGCCGACAGTCATATTTTTAGTAGCCGACATATCTTTAGTATATTATTTAAAAAAATATCTGTCTTCCATGTGATGTATGCATTACATCTATCTACCATGTAATGGATCATATAAGACCTTGTCTACCACATGAAAGATGGATCATATAAGACCTTGTCTACCATGTAAGTGTTGTATCCCATGAGTGATGTATTAAACTATACTGCCAACACTATGTCTGCCATGTGAAAGATGGATCATATAAGACCTTGTCTGCCATGCAAGTGTTGTATCCTATGAGTGATGTATTAAACTATGCTGCCAGAATTATGTCTGCCATGTATGGTCATAGGGAATATGTATGCCATGTTTGTCTACCATTAATCAAAGTTAGTTCATTGTTGTTAATAAGGAATTTTTATGTTGTTTCCAAACATATTTGGAGCCAAGGATTATGTTTATTAAATATGAATGGTAGTGTGTATCGTAGCATAAGGTAATGTTAGGTAGTGTAAATGTATGGTAGCATAAGGTAATGTTTGGTAGTTTAAATGTATGGTTAGGGTTTTAGGGATTTTATAGGAAGGTTTGGAATTTAGGATTTTATAAGATAGGGATTTCAAGGTTTTATGGGTTTAGGATCTAGGGTTCGCGCAACAACACAGGTATTAGTATATACTTAGGGTTTTCATTATCTTCAACAATGACATAATTCTATTGACATCAATGAAAACCTTAGACCAACACCTCAACAACTGCTTCAACCTGCTCAGCAGCTGGTTCAACTTGTTCAACCTGCTCAGCAGCCGGTTCAACCTGTTAAACCTGCTCAACAGCCAATTCAACCTGCTCCGTAGGGACAACCTGCTCAACCTCAAGGCACTACTTACCCTCCTCAAGTTCAATTTCAGGAAGAATATAGTGCACCCCAAGGTTTCACTTATTACCTTCAAGGTCAATCCCAGATGATGTATAATCCACCTCAAGGAAACGCTTACATTCTGTAGCAAAATCCATACGTTGCTCAACAAGGACCTCAATGGTATGCTTAGAATTAGTATCCCGGTCCTCAACTCTAGTATGGGTAGCACTATCAAGCTTATAACAGCTGTGGACAAAATCCTCTGGGACAAAACATATGGGGGAAAAATTTCTCTCAACCTGGGTGGAATGCTAACACTGGTATTTATCAATGACCTCTAATACCTTTTAATCCTCAATTATTGTTTCTCGCAACGTTGGAAATTCTAGATGTGTCAAAGTTGACGAATGATCTGATCTAGATGTGTTCCTCTAACTCTTGGGTTGACGATTCTATCTGAATCTGTATTTTCCAACAGACTCTTACTGGTGCCGCTGTCAAGTGTTACATCGAGTTATCTCATGGCATCTTTCAGGATTTCAATTCTTTAGCCATGGCGTTTCTCTTGCACTTTCAGTTACCAGTTCAGTATGAAACTGGGACACACCTCCTCACATACTTGAAGCAAGATCGAGCTACCCATATATCAGATCATATTCATGAATGGAGGAAACCAGTATTGAACGTTTAATTTACAGAATTCAAAAATATTACAAAGGTCCAACACAGTAAAATAATCTAAAAGCAGCCCAATTAAGTGGGTCGCGAAGCAAGAAAAACAAATTAACCAAAATACTCCTCCGACTCCTCGACGATTCAGCACCATCCTTCGGAAGGTCCATGATCGCTAGGTGCTACCTCCACATTCATGCCACGGCTCCCCTCCTGAAGGCCCAAATGCTGGCCGGATTTTTCCGAGCTCAGACCCGTCGGACGGGTGCATTCTTCCTCCGTTTGGGCCTCCTCGCGGAAAACCACTGTGACTGAAGCTGTAATTCATGGGTGGTTGAGAGATAAATTAAAGGAAAATTGCGTAGTGCGCGTCGTGGGAGAAGGCGAACTAGCATCGAGGAAACGAGGAGCAGGGGAATCCATACGCTGGCCAGATCCTACAACCCGACCCCGCCCACTCCTAATATTTGTATAGCGACCTGCGTAATATTCACTGGACTAGCCGGAATACAACTTGGTTGAGGGACTGGAGGGAGCGCGTAGGAGTTGACCTCTAGTGCTCCCCCTGCGGCAATGCATCCTTTTACGCACACGAGGCATGGGTGCAGTCTCACTAGCAGTGGGCAAGAGAGGAGACGGAGAAGCAGAATTCCAAGAAACAGAGGAAGATAGACAAGGACCAGACCGAGAGAAATGCAGATATGCAGCAAGGTCTACGCAGCAGTTCAGCAAGCCAATTCTCCTTCTCGTCACAGTGAGCAGGCAGTGTAACCCAACAACCGGCTCGTCTGAAAAATCATAGCAAAATGTCATTTTATCGACCCGACTGCAATGCAATCGAAGGACGCTCGTCATAATTAATCTCTGATCATTAATGAGAGCCAAAGGCCGGATCATATTGGAGCATGCGGAATTGCTAACAGGAGTGGAGGTCCGATCTTGAACAGTGTTAAAACTTAATGCGATTAGATGTGAAAACCTTGGAACTTAATTGAACAGCGTTAAAACTTAATGCGATTGATATGAAATCGCCACATCCATGTCCCATCGCCTTAAATGCCATCGAATGCACCCGCATCCGGGAGCAGGGCAAGTTCTGATTGAGGACACGTGGCAGAAATTGATTGGATCGGATCTCTGTTTGGGCCGCTCGCGCAGTGGAAATCTGGGCCCGAAAAAGATTAGGGCGAATTTGATAAGAAATTCGCGTCACAACTCTCCCTCCGTACACCAGCCCAACTTCGGACCCGAAAAAGATTAGGGCGGAATTCATTTGGTTTTCGCATCACAAAATTGGCCGATGTCAGCAGGCTATTTTGGAATGCGAATTTGGTTTGAATTATGGTTTATCGCCGTTTGAAGTCCGGCGGGCTTGACTTAAGAACAATTTTGTTTGATCCCATCTTATAAAATTTGTGTTGGTTTTCTTTGATAATACACATATTTATAATAAATCATGGGAATACCACACTAGCAAACATGTGGAAAAGTTATATAAATTATTGAGAACAATCATTTTTATGTAAAAATATCCAAATGTGCTTTTGGGAAATAAGAATTCGAGTATTTGGTTCATATTGTTTTAAAGGAAGGAGTGAATTTGGAGCCTCAAAAGATGCAAACTATTACAAAATGACCTATTCCTAAGAAAATCAAGGTTCTTAGAAGATTTTTTAGACTTACATGATCAGTATGATGATAATTATGATAATTTCACAAAACAATCACTAGCTATTTTGAGGGATGAGATATTAGAACTTCAGCTTGATGAGGATTTTTAAGAGCTTTATTTCTTCTTTTGAAATCAAGAAAATATTCTCCCAAACTGAAAATATGTGTTCTTGAGATAATTTCTGAAAATTATGAAAATGAAATTAAACTTTTGCATTCTCAAATTCAGTCATACAATTTCCGAAATCATAAAGAATTCTTTGAAAATCTTCCTTCTCCTAAGCAAGAGGAAATTGTACTATCTTTTGACTTGCATATTGAGGATGATTATTCTTTCAAACACAAGACAGAAGAAATAGTTTCAAGGCTTAATATTCAGAATACAACTGAGCAACCAGTCATTGAAGGCCTAGAAGTAAATAACATACATCATACTTTTATTAATCCTATATCAGATTATATGGAGAATATTTTTAGCCCAAATCTGCAAACATGTTTTCTCTATAAGGATCAAATACATCAAAAGTGGCCTTTACACATCATATCATTTATTATAAAGGCACATGATCATAATAAACTTCCAATTTTGATCACAAGTAATCATGTTATCCATTTATTGTTATAGCTACTTGATTGGCTTCATTAGCATTTTTGTATTACATGATTCAATAAGATTTTTAGTAGATTGAGTAGGTAGATGAGTGCCAATAAGCTCAGAATTTTGAGCATTTATTTTTTAGTTTTCAATTTTCAGCTAGTTTTTCATTAAGTTGGTTTGAAAACTTTTGTGTGTTGTTTTAGTTTCAGATCAGATTTCAGTTTGAAGAAGACAGAAGACATTTACAGGTTCACCAAGGTCAATGGATGAGGACAACTGACCTATTGTTCTTGACTTTTCACCAGGAAAATCCATTTCCAAGTGGAGCTAGTGTTAGACTCCTATACCAATAGGTGTCATATTTCATGATTGACTTGATGGGCTATGTAATATGTTCATACCTTTTCTTGTTGCAAAGGTTTCCCATATTATCAAAAAATCAAAAAAATTTAAAAAATGTAAAGAGGGTATACCCTAAAAGAAAAATCAAAGGGTAAAAAGAATAAAAATGGGAAAAAAAGTAAAAGAAAATGAACCCCACCAAAAGAAAGGCCAAGGAAAGTGTGCAAGTCTAAATGCCACTACTGTTTGCTCTTATGTAATAAATAAAATTGTGTGCAACATGTATCCTATGCCACAATTTATGAATAGTCAAACAGTTTAAGCTTGGCTATTTCATCTTTCAATTTCATGTTTTAGAGATAGAGAATAAAATCTGACCAAACTGTTTAATCTTGGCAGATAAGTAGATAGGTAGAGTAAATAAAAGGAGCTCAATAGCTTAATCTGAGCCCTTGGATGTAATAAGGTTAGACTTAGATAGATTTCTACATGTAAAAGAAAATAAAGTGTGATAAGGGTTTTCCAATCTAAGTGCACCCTAATAAAGAAGAAAAATTGGTAGAGTAAAGTAGGTAGGGTAGGTAGATGATGTTGCAGAATTGCATGTGATGGACAATGACTCTAAATGTGTTAATATTTACTTTCATCACAAAGTGCAAAGGCAGACACTATACTGGAAGAAATTCAAAGCAAAGCAAAGTCAAAGTCATTAACTTCCCTTCTCATCTTCCCCTAAATATTTCACTAATTTCCCCTAAGTACTAAGGTATTTGAAAATTAGAGGGGCTCAAGGCATTTCCTTGACTTTTGGAGGGACCGGACCCTTGGCCCAATAATTAGAAAAGCCTAAGTACTTGAAGTCATTCTTCATAACATTCACTCATTTCTAAACATCTTTTCCTAAGTAAAATCCCATTTTACTTAGGAAAATTATGCATTATTTCATAAAAAACCCTCAAAATCACACTTTATTCCAAGTCTAAATGATGAAGTGATTATAATGCAATTTGCTTTTAAATCTTTACTTTCTTAGTTATATTAATGTATTTTGAGTTTACATTGTCCCCTTGTCATACTAACATTGATTTTATGTATTAAATCCTTACAAAAATAACCTTCTCCTATTATATATAACTCCTTTTTATATAATATCCCCAAAAACCCATTAATAAATTTTAGCCCAAGTTATTTATTCTCACATGTTTAAATAAAAAACCCACTTTATGCCCCCTTTGGCTAAATATATCGTAATATTAAATTCCGCCCCCTATGGTAATTAGATTAATCTGATTTAATTATCATATAATAAAAGTATATTGAAAAAATAATTAAAACATGTTTTATTATGTGTTTTAATACAAAAATAATTCTTCCCCTGTGTATTTTAATCCCCTGGCTCCCTTTCCCAAGGTTAAAACTATAAACCCTTTGTAAAATCCCCAATACCTCCCTTAACCGCTAACCTTGGTTAAATAATTTCCCGATCACTTTCCTGCATTTTTATAAACAAATTGATTAATCCTCACGATTAATTAACTCCGCCAATTAGATTCCCCCCGATGAGATTAATTAACGTTTAATTGCGTCGGGCCCTCCATATTAAATCCCCGTCACTTCCACGTCCCCATCGCCGTTCGATCAACCCATCTGAGATCAACGGTTATTAATGATATCGCTAGCCATCCGTGTCCAAACAATAACGCACGATGGCCCGGCGGTTTTCAAACAGTGCCATGCCACGCGTAAATCATTCTATGGAATCGCTCGCCCTCTGCCCAAAACCACTTTTCCCCAAAAGAGGTGCGATGGAAACCGCTTACCGATTGCCTCCCATGACTCATCCTCCGTACTTGTTGATGTCATCCATTAAATAAATAAATAAAACCTCGTCACCCTTTGGAATCTGTGAATAAAACAATTTTTCCTGCGTCATTTTCATTATTCTGTGAATGACCAAAGTATCATGCAGAGAATTTCAAAAACAAACTGTCAAGCGCCATCAACTGTATTTTGCAGAAGACAATTGCATACCAGTAATCCAGAGTTCGTACGCCATAGCCTGTACCTGTTTAATCACTGTTCATCTCCCAAAAAATAGGTATTTACCCCAATTCCCGTTAAAACTCTGTGAAATGCTAGCTTTTGTTTTAAATTCCACACGAAAGACAGCAACAGAGTTCAATTTGGTCTTTTTCAATCCCCAGAATTATAAATTGCATTCCCAAAACTTGTAATTGTGTTTGTTCTATTGACAGTGGGAATAAAATTACACCGAAGTCAAAATCATTGCCCAGACTCATGGCAAATTTGTCATCAAAAAATCAAAAAATTAATAAGACTGCCCTCATACGGGGAAACCAGTCTTGAACGTTTAATTTACAGAATTCAAAAATATTACAAAGGTCCAACACAGTAAAATAATCTAAAAGCAGCCCAATTAAGTGGGTCGCGAAGCAAGAAAAACAAATTAACCAAACTACTCCTCCGACTCCTCGACGATTCGGCACCATCCTTCGGAAGGTCCAGGATCGCTAGGTGCTACCTCCACATTCATGCCACGGCTCCCCTCCTGAAGGCTCGAATGCTGGCCGGATTTTTCCGAGCTCAGACCCGCCGGGCGGGTGCATTATTCCTCCATTTGGGCCTCCTCGCGGAAAACCACAGTAACTGGAGCTGTAATTCATGGGCGGTTGAGAGAGCAATTAAAGGAAAATTGCGTAGTGTGTGTCGTGGGAGAAGGTGAACTAGCGGCGAGGAAACGAGGAGCAGGGGAATCCATACACTGGCCAGATCCTACAACCCGACCCCGCCCACTCCTAGTATTTGGATAGCGACCTGCGTAATAGTCACTGGACTGGCCGAAATACAACTTGGTTGAGGGGCTGGAGGGAGCGCGCAGGAGTTGACCTCTAGTGATCCCCCTGCGGGAACGCATCCTTTGACGCACGCGAGGCATGGGTGCAGTCTCACTAGCAGTGGGCAAAAGAGCAGACGGAGAAGCAGAATTCCAAGAAACAGAGGAAGACAGACAAGGACCAGACCGAGAGAAATGCAGATATGCAGCAAGGTCTACACAACAGTTCAGCTAGACACTTATCCTTGTTGTCACAATGAGCAGGCAGTGTAACCCAGCAACTGGCTCGTCTGAAAAACCATAGCAAAATTCCATTTTATCGACCCGACTGCAATGCAATCGAAGGACGCCCGTCATAATTAATCTCTGATCATTAATGAGAGCCGAACGCTGGATCATATTGGAGCATGCGGAATCACTAACAGGAGTGGAGGTCCGATCTTGAACAGTGTTAAAACTTAATGCGATTAGATGTGAAAACCTTGGAACTTAATTGAACAGCATTAAAAATTAATGCGATTGATATGAAATCGCCACATCCATGTCCTATCGCCTTAAACGCCATCGAATGCACCCGCAGCCGGGAGCAGGGCAAGTTTTGATTGAGGACACGTGGCAGAAATTGATTGGATCAGATCTTTGTTTGGGCCGCTCGCGCAGTGGAAATCCGGATACGAAAAGATTAGGGCGAATTTGATAAGAAATTCGCATCACAACTCTCCCTCCGTACGCCAGCCCAACTTCGGACCCGAAAAATATTAGGGCGGAATTCATTTGGTTTTCACGTCACAAAATTGGCTGACGTTAGCAGGCTATTTTGGAACACGAATTTGGTTTGAATTATGGTTTATCGTTGTTTGAAGTCCGGCGGGCTTGACTTAAGAACAATTTTGTTTGATCCCGTCTTATAAAATTTGTGTTGGTTTTCTTTGATAATACACATATTTATAATAAATCATGGGAATACCACACTAATAAACATGTGGAAAAGTTATATAAATTATTGAGAACAATCATTTTTATGTAAAAATATCCAAATGTACTTTTGGGAAATAAGAATTCGAGTATTTGGTTCATATTGTTTTAAATGAAGGAGTGAAGTTGGAGCCTCAAAAGATGCAAGCTATTACAAAATGACCTATTCCTAAGAAAATCAAGGTTCTTAGAAGATTTTTTAGACTTACATGATCAGTATGATGATAATTATGATAATTTCACAAAACAATCACTAACTATTTTGAGGGATGAGATATTAGAACTTCAGCTTGATGAGGATTTTTTAAGAGCTTTGTTTCTTCTTTTGAAATCAAGAAAATATTCTCCCAAACTAAAAATATGTGTTCTTGAGATAATTTCTGAAAATTATGAAAATGAAATTAAACTTTTGCATTCTCAAATTCAGTCATACAATTTCCGAAATCCTAAAAAATTCTTTGAAAATCTTCCTTCTCCTAAGCAAGAATAAATTGTACTATCTTTTGACTTGCATATTGAGGATGATTATTCTTTCAAACACAAGACAGAAGAAACAGTTTCAAGGCTTAATATTCAGAATACAACTGAGCAACCAGTCATTGAAGGCCTAGAAGTAAATAACATACATCATACTTTTATTGATCCTATATCAGATTATAGGGAGAGTATTTTTAGCCCAAATCTACAAACATGTTTTCTCTATAAGGATCAAATACATCAAAAGTGGCCTTTACACATCATATCATTTATTATAAAGGCACATGATCATAATATACTTCCAATTTTGATCACAAGCAATCAAGTTATCCATTTATTGTTACAGCTACTTGATTGGCTTCATTAGCATTTTTGTATTACCTGATTCAATAATATTTTTAGTAGATTGAGTAGGTAGATGAGTGCTAATAAGCTCAGAATTTTGAGCATTTTTTTTTAGTTTTCAATTTTCAGCTAGTTTTTCATTAAGTTGGTTTGAAAACTTTTGTGTGTTGTTTTAGTTTCATATCAGATTTCAGTTTGCAGAAGATAGAAGACATTTACAGGTTCACCAAGGTCAATGGATGAGGACAACTGACCTGTTGTTCTTGACTTTTCACCAGGAAAAGCCATCCCCAAGTGGAGCCAGTGTTAGACTCCTATACCAATAGGTGTCATATTTCATGATTGACTTGATGGGCTATGTAATATGTTCATACATTTTCTTGTTGCAAAGGTTTTCCATATTAGCAAAAAATCAAAAAAATTTAAAAAATGTAAAGAGGGTATACCCTAAAAGAAAAATCAAAGGGTAAAAAGAATAAAAATGGCCAAAAAAGTAAAAGAAAATAAACCCCACCAAAAGAAAGGCCAAGGAAAGTGTGCAAGTCTAAATGCCACTACTTTTTGCTCTTATGTAATAAATAAAATTGTGTGCAACTTGTATCCTATGCCACAATTTATGAATAGTCAAACAGTTTAAGCTTGGCTATTTCATCTTTCAATTTCATGTTTTAGAGATAAAGAATAAAATCTGACCAAATTGTTTAATCTTGGCAGATAAGTAGATAGGTAGAGTAAATAAAAGGAGCTCAATAGCTTAATCTGAGCCCTTGGATGTAATAAGGTTAGACTTAGATAGATTTCTACATGTAAAAGAAAATAAAGTGTGATAAGGGTTTGCCAGTCTAAGTGCACCCTAATAAAGAATAAAAAATGGTAGAGTAAAGTAGGTAGGGTAGGTAGATGATGTTGCAGAATTGCATGTGATGGACAATGACTCTAAATGTGTTAATATTTACTTTCATTACAAAGTGCAAAGGCAAACACTAAGCAAAGCAAAGTCAAAGTTATTAACTTCCCTTCTCATCTTCCCCTAGATATTTCACTAATTTCCCCTAAGTACTAAGGTATTTGAAAATTAGGGGGGCTCAAGGCATTTCCTTGACTTTTGGAGGGACCGGACCCTCGGCCCAATAATTGGAAAATCCTAAGTACTTGAAGTCATTCTTCATAACATTCACTTATTTCTAAACATATTTTCCTAAGTAAAATCCCATTTTACTTAGGAAAATTATGCATTATTTCATAAAAAACCCTCAAAATCACATTTTATTCCAAGTTTAAGTGATGAAGTGATTATAATGCAATTTGCTTTTAAATCTTCACTTTCTTAGTTATATTAATGTATTTTGAGTTTACATTTTCCCCTTGTCATACTAACATTGATTTTATGTATTAAATCCTTACAAAAATAACCTTCTCCTATTATATATAACTCATTTTTATATAATATCCCCAAAAACCCATTAATAAATTTTAGCCAAAGTTATTTATTCCCACATGTTTAAATAAAAAACCCACTTTATGCCCCCTTTGGCTAAATATATCGTAATATTAAATTCCGCCCCTATGGTAATTAGATTAATCTGATTTAATTATCATATAATAAAAGTATATTGAAAAAATAATTAAAACATGTTTTATTACGTGTTTTAATACAAAAATAATTCTTCCCCTGTGTATTTTAATCCCCTGACTCCCTTTCCCAAGGTTAAAACTATAAACCCTTTGTAAAATCCCCAATACCTCCCTTAACCGCTAACCTTGGGTAAATCATTTCCCGATCACTTTCCTGCATTTTTATAAACAAATTGATTAATCCTCACGATTAATTAACTCCGCCAATCAGATTCCCCCCGATGAGATTAATTAACGTTTAATTGCATCAGGCCCTCCATATTAAATCCCCATCACTTCCACGTTCCCATCGTCGTTCGATCAACCCATCTGAGATCAACGGTTATTAATGATATCGCTAGCCATCCGCGTCCGAACAATAATGCGCGATGGCCCGGCGGTTTTCAAATAGTGCCATGCCACGCGTAAATCATCCTACGGAATCGCTCGCCCTCTGCCCAAAACCACTTTTCCCCAAAAGCGGTGCGATGGAAACCGCTTATCGCTTGCCTCCCGTGACTCATCCTTCGTACCTGCTGATGTCATCCATTAAATAAATAAATAAAAACCCCGTCACCCTTTGGACTTTGTGAATAAAACAATTTTGCCCGCGTCATTTTCATTATTATGTGAACGACCAAAGTCTCATGCAGAGAATTTAAAAAAAAAACTGTCAAGCACCATCAACTGTATTTTGCTGAAGACAATTGCATACCAGTAATCCAGAGTTCGTACGCCATAGCCTATACCTGTTTAATCACTGTTCATCTCCCAAAAACAGGTATTTACCCCAATTCCCGTTAAAACTCTGTGAAATCCTAGCTTTTGTTTTAAATTCTGCACGAAAGACAGAAACAGAGTTCAATTTGGTCTTTTTCAATCCCCAGAATTGTAAATTGCATTCCCAAAACTTGTAATTGTGTTTGTTCTTCACAAAACCCCGAAATTCATTTCTGAATCCACAAGAACTAGAAATGGAGGTTCCAGTGGCTCTGAACGTCGCACCTTTGAATGCCCCTCACAAAGATTTAGACTATCTGCCCCTAGCAGATAGAGATTTTCAAATTAAAGACCTCGTTCTTAGTGATAATCCTTTTCGAACCTTTTTCCGCTGCAGAGATAACTTTATAAACGGTTCTGATATTATTGGATTATGGGAATCCAATCTCCCCATGTATCTTCTCCCCTCAGTCCATATTTTTCCTGAGTTAATTCATTACTGCCATGCAAACTATGACCCCAATCAAAGAGCAGTTTGTCCCTGAGTTAAAACATCCTTTTCCCAATCACTACTTAGTCGATAAATGAAATGCTGCAATTTCAACCTGGTCAAGCCCTCACTCCCCTGCCCATGGAAGAATTACTTGAAAAGTCTGCCAATTTGTCCCATGAAGAGTTAAATCGCATTTTTCAAACCTTCATGTTACGAGAGCATCAGCCCAAAGGCCCTCCCCCCTATGGTTATACTTTTTTCACTGATGTGGGAAGGCTTATTCTGAATATGATATCCTTTATCATGGGTTTCAATACTAGTGAATATGTTGATCAATTAACCCTAGTATTGTTGTCTATATTTACTCCTGGACAGTCCCCTGTTGTCAAGTATAATTTTGCATCCTACATTGCTGATAAAATCCATGATCAATTCATGATATTTGAGAATGAAAAAGTGTTCAAATATTCTTCTGTTATATATCATCTCATGATTTATTACCAATCAGAAAGTTTCCCTTTCCATGTTCAGAAACTTGATGACAAAGGAAATCCTAGGTCTGTGATATTTTGGTCTGCCATCACCCATAATTCCTCTGATTCTCCTTACTCCTATAATGAGTTTATTGACCTATTTGTACACCCTGCAACCACTTTTTTAACAAGAGTTTCCCCTCTTAGAGTCAATAATGAAATCAAGAAAATTCTATAGCTCTCAAAACAATATAGGGTAGGTGACTGGTACTTGTATCAAAATCACACTGAGATTAGAATATATGGATGTGAATTGTGCCCATTAAAGTTGCCCAAATATGTCCCTATGAGACTCTTTGCACTAGAGTATTTCAGGCAGATGATTAACTCAGATATAGTTCATTTCTGCAATGCAAAGAAAAAGGCTCAACTCAGGATCAAAAGTCAATTAGGTCCCTTTGTTTGTAACTCTAGAGATGCTGGAAAGGAAGCAAAAAGAATCTTAGAAGAATATATCAGATTACAAAAAAAAAATTACTTGGTGCCTTATGACCCAAATAGCTTTATCTGTGATAGAAGAATGAAAAATAAACTATCACCATACATTCATCACAAAATTCCAAAAATTGAACAATATGCCAATATGGATGAATGGATGGAAGGAACATTAGTAGAACAGGATAGTGAGCAGGTCAATGTTGAAAATGTAATGAAAGACCTTGAGAAAATACTTTACCTAGACTCTTTTGGATAGGTGCAGATACCAGGTATTGGTCCTTCTTCTGCAAGGACTTCTCAACAAAATTTATAGGAGATCAGTGCATTGGCCACAATACAATCTAAAGGAAAAGAAAAGGAGCCTGACATACAAGTATTTGAAAATTTCACAATGACAGAGCAACCTGAGACTTCTAAAGAACAGGGTCAAGTACAAATTCCTCCTATTCAGATTAATGAGCCAGAAATTTCAATTTTACAAACTCCTGTCAATATAGAAAAAGGCAAGAAGAGAGATGCTGAAGTTTCTACCCCTGTTGGTGGATCTTCAAAACAGCCTCATGCTAAAAGACAAAAATTAAATCCTCTTCCAGAAGTAGATTTTGTTCAGGAAATTCCTGATAGCCAGAGAGAAGATTTGGATAGTCAAAAAACAGGTACAGTCAGTGGGGCATCCACTACTTTACAGAGAAAAGAGCTGCAAAAGAAATAGAGTGTTGAAATATCTTCTTTCAAACCACTAGTTAAAGATGCAGGAGATATAAAGAAAACCTTTATCAATATAAAAGCCAAGAATGATCCACTAAGACTCCAGGTTTACAATCAGTATTTGAAGATGGCTCCTAAGAATCAAGAAAGATTGATGTCAGCTTATGACATTCAGTAAGGAAAAATGATAATGAGTCACTTCAAACCAAAAGTGCAGCAGCCTCAAATAGCTGCAGATTATATTAGAACAAATTTGTAAGTCTTAGCAAAGGATATTCATCCTTTAGATCAGATTGATTTACATAAGCAGACTGGTGAAATGATCTATTCTACTCTGACCGATAAAGCAATGACAACTCAGAAGTTGCGGGATTCTTTGGAGAACACTAATGCACAATTGCAGCTTGAAAAAGCCTCTTCTCAGGCCAAAGACAACAAGATAAAGACATTGGAGGAAATAATCATTGGATTGGATCACAATCCTAAATATTTCAAAGGTATAGAGGCCCTAATCAAGAAAAAAGATGATGATATTGCAGCTTTGAGAAAACAGTTGAAATTGCCAGCTTCAAGACATCCACAAACTGGAGAGATGATAAAGAAAAATTTTGAAGAAGAAATGATGGACTTGCTTTTGAAACTGAATGAGAAACTAAATGAAACGGAAAAAGAGCTTGAATAGGCATTAAAGAACAAGCAGTCTATTATTCCAACATCAACAACAGAGGCAATTACAGGTACAGGTACATCCACAACAGGTCAGCCAACAGATCTATCACAGGTAAATACTTACAATTTGAGTTCTGAAGAATTAATAAAGTCAATGAATGAATTGAAACTTCAAGTAACAGAACTCCAACACGCAAAGTTACAGCTTATTAATTTAGAACAAAGATATGATCTCTCAAAAATGAGTGTTGCTGATAAAACAAGGGAGTTCAAAAGATTAGAAAAATTGGTTAAAGCATTGGAAAATGATCTCACATTGGAAAAACCTTTAAAGAAATAAATGAAATTCTTTGGGACAACATTATCCAATCAATAAAGGATGTCTAGTCTTCAATTCAGATTATGTGTGAACAGAATGATTTAGTCAAATTGGCTATAGAAGAAGTTCAAAGTACAAGAGAAGAATTGGGAAATAGGCCTGAGGAAGCCAATCAACTCATACAGTTTCTAAACACTCAAACCAGACACCAACTTGCAAAACTTGGTATTCAGGACAGGACCGAAACAATTTTGGAAATAAAAAGAGTTTTTACTAAGAGAACCCTTATGCAGAATCTAGAACGAAGGTGCTCAGATATGCAAGAAGAAATCATTGCCTTCAGAGAAAGATTTGATATTTTGTTGAAAAAAAGATTGCTCAGTCCTATAGTTTCAGAGGATAAACTAATGGACATTGAAAGCTATGTTGAAAAATTGGACAAGTATGCTGACAATCAAGCCAATTCTTCATGACATTGCCCACGGGAAAAAATCTTCATGACAGATTGGAAAAATTATTTTATCTTGAGCATGAAGTAAAGCATTTGTTTCCAATTCAGCCTACCTTTTTCAGATATACTAAGGCTGATGAAACATTGAGAAAACTTCAACGAACCAGAATACCAGAAGATAAATGGTGGGAAGAACTATTGGAACTTTTGTAAAATTTATCCTTATATGAAATTTTGCCTATTTACTTTGATTTTATTACATCCTGCCACAAGCCTAAATGTTTTATGATTCTCCAAAGACTCTTGGAAAATAATGCTTTCCAAAAATGATGAATATTCTTTAGTATCCAATGAATCATGTGATTTTTGGCTTGGAAATCCATTTCCATTTTACTATAGGGATGCCTCCTTTGCTTTTCCTTTCCTTCTAGATAAAATGAAAGCATTTTTTTCTAATATTTCCCAAGATACCAACAAGAATATAAGCTAGGGAATGCCAATATCCTGGTATGGACACTACTAAGGTTAATGTGCCACCCAAGGATAACCATATTGTGATTATTTTTCCCACTTTTTGATATGGAAAGAACTAATCTCCATACCTATAGTCATTAAATCTTAACATAAATCCCAAGCATTTGAAATGGGTGCACTTGGTTGATTGTTTTTTCTAACATATCTTCCAAATCATTGAAAGTGATGGTAGACTTGAGTAGGTTTACTTATATTCCAAATGAAACCCAAAATGATTTTAGAGCTCTAATGAGTCTTCACATACTAGTCCTATATACTATATCTTGCAAGAAATAGGATAACATCGTCCACCAATAGAAGGTGCGTAGACAATAGCATATGTAAATGTGTGAGTGATCAAAATAGTAGCATTTCTTAATTTGTTTAGGCATGTATCTCTTGTTTTTCATCTTCCATATTCAAAAAATAATCACGGATTTGGGTGTTGATGCCATGTATATTCTAAATGGATTGGTATCCATACCTTTCCAGATGCCCCCACACCTGCGACTGGGTAAATTTTATTTTTTTAACATACTAGTTAAATAAATATTGTTGTAATATATTTTCTAATCTCTCTCTCTCTCTCTCTCTCTCTCTCTCTCTCTCTCTCTCTCTCTCTCTTTATATATATATATATATATATATATATATATATATATATATATATATATATATATATAATTTGTTTTATTCTAAGTCATAGGCATAGCTACTGTAACTTTAACACCCAATTACTACAACTAGATACAAGCAATAGTTTTATGTAACCATTGTTGCAACCTTAAGTTACTGTTGTTGTTCCATTACTCAAATAAAATAATTCTCGTATAAAGGTTGTTGTCGTGTCTCTATGTGTAAACTTCAATATTTACAAGGACTTGTTACGTATAATGATCTCATAATATATATACTTTCTTTCATATATAATATTTTTTATTCTAAGTCGCGGATATCGTATCCCCAAGCCACAACTCCTACAACCTCAAGCCATAGTTGGCACAACTTTAACGCATAGTTATTACAAATAGATACAAGCAAATGTTCTATGGAACCGTTGTTACAACCTTAAGTTACAGCTATTGTTCCCTTATTCAAATAAAATAATTCCCGTATAAAGATTGTTACCGTGTATCGATGCCTCAACTTCAATATTGACAAGTATTTTTCAGGTATAATAATCTCTTTATATATATATATATATATATATATATATATATATAATGTGTTTTATTCTAAGTCGCAAATGTTGCATCCCCAAGTCACAACTTCTACAACCTCAAGCCACAGTTGTTGCAACTTTAATCCATAGTTACTGCAGTCGGATACAAGTAATTGTTTTATGGAACCATTGTTGCAACCTTAAGTTACAACTACTATTCCCTTACTCAAATAAAATAATTCTCGTATAAAGGTTGTTGTCATGTATTTGTGCCTCGGCTTCAATATTTATAAGGACTTGTTAGGTATAATGGTCTCTTAATTCCTCATTGTTTTCAAAGTGAATATGGTTGATTGTAAATCCCACCATTTTCCTCTCACCATACTTTCCACTATCTTATAAATTAGTTGCAGGGAAGGGATTATGTCACTCTTTGAACTTCCACATAATCCAGAAATTTAATTCAGCATTTAAAATTCCTGCAAGTTTTTTTTGTAGACGGCCACAACCATATTTCTGTACAGGATTGTATTTAAACACAACAACCAGCATTAACGCAATTCACCAACCAGAAATTAAACAAACAGAAATTTACCTGACAGTTTTGTAAATTCAAAAGGAGGACACGTGGAGCATTAATATTGGATCGCATGAAATTGAAGGGAATCTGAAAACCTGAAAACCAGACCCGAATTTTTTATAAGGCACATTGGATTGAGAATTCGCGTTACAAATTAGGCAAACGTCAGCATCCCATTTTGGAACGCGAATTTTGTTTTAAATTCAATCTATTCAGACTTTTGAAGTCCGACGGAAAGGGTTCTTTAATGTTTTGATAATTTAATTTTATCTATGCTTTAATATATACATATGTTTTAAACATATGTTATATATATATCATATGCGAAATGAAAGGTGGGCCATAGAATTTAGTTTTAATTTTATTTTTTTTAAAAGAGGGTTTATTATAATATGTTAAAAATGACAAAAAAGCTTGGTAGTTTTTTTTATAGACAGTACGTAAATTTTTTATTACACAGCAGTGTGTAAAAAGTGAAAGACTGAGTGTAACTTTTTAAGTGTGTATGCACAGCAGTGCAAAAGTGAAAAACACAGCAGAGTGTTTTAGAGACAGAGTATGTTTGTTTTGAACAGACAGTGAGTTGGTTTTATGCACTGCGTTTTGTAGCAATCATAATTTTGTAATCCCTCTCAGTGAGGAAGAAGTGTAATAGTTTTTTTTTTGAGTTATTGAAGGGAATAGAAGTTTGTTTTCAAAGTATTGAAACTCTGTCTCCTGTCAAAGAAATTTTTATTTTCTCTGTGTTAAAAGAAGGGAGATTTATTCTCCATTCATTGTTCTGGAATTTTTCAATATTCCAACATGTGCAAGAACAACTTTACGTGATGTAACCTATGAAATCGTAAATGGAGAAATCATAGTAACAATAAAGTAACCTATGTAACAATAAAATCGGATTCATCCTGGGAGTGGTAATGGGAGAAATCATAGTGAACAATAGGAAACATGCAGAGTTGCTTACAATCAAATAGATGAAAAAACACATACAAAAAACCTAGATAATAATCATGAACAAGCTTAATATTGAATTATGAACTCTAAAGGAACTTACAAAATGTGACATTACGAACCTGGTCAAGCGCACAAGCAAAAATATCTTGGACATGACCCTGGTTGACAAGTTGTATTGCTCATGATGCAAGAGGATTTGTACCTACACTACCAAGTCAATCAAAATCCATCATTATCTATACAATAAATACAAGTAATTGATGTAGTATTTTTTACTCTAAGATGCATTCTTATGATAATGTTAGAACATATGTTGAAAATTTCAAAACATACTTGAATAAGCTCCTCTTCATTTCAAGAACAATTAATTGGAGTCGCATGAACTTGGAACAAGCCTCCCACGATCTGAAAGAGTAGAAACTAAGTCAACAATGACTTTTTTGTTGCTATGCTGGATCGAGGGAGGTTTGCTTTAAGATTAAATCGCTCCAATAAATTATTCTCTACTAAACAGGGCCAACCATGTGAAGGTGGAAGCTCTTATGGCCCCTCCCCCCCCCCTCACATCACTCTCAATTCCCCAATACCCAATCTTATATATTTCATTTTTTACTTTCATGAGCGTAAAAAAAAATATTTAATAACTAATAAAAAAACAATTCAACAAAAAGTACGCAAGGAAACATTGCAATTAATGCTTGACATAAAAATAGTATGATAAATGAGTTTTTTATATAACGCAAAAAACGTTCCAAGTATGGTAACGTTTGTCTTATAATAATACAATATTTTACATTATCAATTTTTTTTTTCTTCTTCCTATTTCTAAAGCTCCTAATTACATCATCAATATCATCGTGCTTTGCTCCTATTTCGTGCCTTTCGACCCGCACTGCTGACCTAGTTGCGTAGTCACGATGTCTGGTCTCATCCAGTGACGGGGCATCGCCTACAAAAACAGAGAATATTAAATTTTAATTGTCAGTTTTTAAATATCATTGAACTAGTTCGGTAATATTAATAAAAAAAATTGCAATGAGATTATTTACCTGGTGCACCAGTTGTCGCCGTTGACCTAGTTGTGTAGTCACGATGTCCGGTCTCATCCAGTGACGGGGCATCGCCTACAAAAACAGATAATATTAAATTTTAATTGTCAGTTTTTAAATATCATTGAACTAGTTCGGTAATATTAATAAAAAAAATTGCAATGAGATTATTTACCTCGTGCACCAGTTGTCGCCGCTGACCTAGTTGCGTAGTCACGATGTCTGGTCTCATCCAGTGACGGGGCATCGCCTACAAAAACAGATAATATTAAATTTTAATTGTCACTTTTTAAATATCATTGAACTAGTTCGGTAATATTAATAAAAAAAATTGCAATGAGATTATTTACCTGGTGCACCAGTTGTCGCCGTTGAGACTGTTGCCCTGTCTTCCTCTCTGGTGGTAAGATCCTCAAGGGAAACATTCTTTGTCATTTAAACAAAAAAATTTATAAGGACAACCATCATGGTATAATTAGAAAAAATTATAAGTGGAAATTAATTACCGTCACGGCCCTCACTGATAGTAGCATTGTCGGCCTGGTCCCCACTACAATGATCAGGTTGCACGTGAAGATCATCTACATCTGGCTCTAAAACTGGGTTATTTTCCTCGTCAGTAGTGCTGCTCCCCTGATTTAAACAAAGTTGTTAGACATTAAATTTATGGATGAAAACAAACATATTGAAAGGTTAATGTTTTACCTCATCAGAAATTCTGGATCTTCAGACCTGCCCCAAGCTTCTGCGACATTCAAATACAGCTTGATAGCCGAAATGGAAAGCGATATTTTTATCTTCCTCCGTAGTTTCTGTTCCGAAGTCATCACCCTACATTACATATGATTGTGTATTTTTAATCATATTTGATAGGATTACAAAAATGTTGGAAGGCGATACAATTAATTATAAGATGTTTAGCTACTTAATTACAATTCTTGCAGCTAATTTCAAGTAGCCGCCCTAGCCTAGCTTGTGATGGCCCTTTTTTTCAATCCTAGCTTTGGTTGCCTTTGAGGTGTCAGGAAACCTAGCATCAAAAGATTGAAGTCAGATATGACGTAGCACACTTTATTTTAGACATAGAGAAAATTAAAGCTATTGAATTAAAGTTGTAATTTACCTTGCGGGTCCAGTTGGCATTTTTCCTTCTTTCTTTGCCCTTTTCTCTTTTCCGTCATGGATGAGTGCTCTCCACTCACTCTCTGGAACTGCGAGAGGATGCTCATATCTAGGGTTAAATTGCAATTGCATCCTATAGGTGTCCCTGGTATATTTTAAATATTTGCCGACTACCTGAGCCACCGCTTTTCTGTCAAATGTGCCGACCCCAAAAAGGGCTTCTAGATAATCTAGAAGTTCTTTTTTCAGGTTGGAATTCTGGGAATTCCACCCTGTACGTATGGTTGGGCCAAAAATTACCAACGCATGGCTCTCCAGAATCCTGTAGAACTCATTGTTTCCTACACAGAATAAAACCAAAAAAAAAAGAAAGATATTATCATTAATTTAAAAATAAAAATCATGATAAATATGTTTTAGATAAAGTACATGAAATAGTTAAAATATTAAAATTTACCTGGGAGTTGTACATGCTTTATAGGGACACCCTCATCGTTCACCAACAACGTGCCATTACTGGTCCCTGTGGAGCTGACACGTGTAGCTCCAGGAAACGCAATAATGTAGCTGGCCATATCAGCCTCATCATTGCCAACACGTTCAGCAGTTGGCTGGGTGTCAGCTTGGGCAGGGTGTGTTTCTTGGCTAGCACCTAAAGGAGTAGAAGGTGTACAAGAGGGTTGTTGGGAAATCTCTTGCCCTTGTGTCCCACTACCACCAACACCGGGTTCAGCAAATGCCAGAAGACGCTACATACAAAAGAACTTTTTGTTATTTTAGTCAATGTAAAAATTAAAAATCAAACTATCACAATTCATCTCATGCAGAACAAAAAAAATATCCTTTTGACTTTTTATTATTACCTGATATATTTCTAGCTGGCTCATAAGATGTTTTATCCTCTCTTCTGTTTCAGGTGTTTGAGGCGCGTCTATCAAAGTATTAAATTCTAACCTTGCATCTCGTGCCTTTTTTTGCAACAAGAACACTGGAGATAGGGATGAAGAAAGCTCTTCCTCAAAGAGGGAATCATCAGGCGTACCATGGCTAGGTGTCTCCATATTTGAACAAAATTAATATTATTTCAATTATGTAAATAACTAAAATACCTGAAGATAGAGCAATGCTGGCACTTTACATGTTCTTCCGCTGGCCTCTTTCCGCGATCATCCCGTCTCTGGGTTGTTCCTGCACTGCTCTCATCGGTCTGCCACATTGCAATAAAATTATAAATGTAAAAACTTGAAAACAATATCTAACTTAAAAACAAAAAATGAAAACTGAAATAATTTCTAATAAGACACCGGAAGACAGAGTTTGAGTTTCAAATATGCCTTGCATTGAATTCAGTCCTGGAAACATGTCATTGCACATTAAGGCACCCAAACAAGAGACGAGTTGACAATGAAGACCTTATTGAATATATTGTTGGAGCAAATTCTAGTAAACTTGTTGTGAAGACCTTGAGGACATTTTTGGAGCAACATTGTTGAAGCTGATGGTATAGAATTGTTGGAGACGATCTTGAAGGGCCTTGAAGTGAAGCTTTTGGAGCAACTATTGAAAAATCCTCAGAGAATTTAAGTAAGGCACTTTCTATCTTCCATCACCTTTTTCCTTTCAATATCCTTTAAATGATTTTGTTGATATTTAATGTTTGAAATCATGTTATAATTCCTTGATTATATGTGTTTGGGGACTTTCCCTTTGAAATTACCCAAAAATACCCTGGCAATTTTATCTTCAGGATGCATGTCCGACCCTATTGTTCAATATTTTGATTGATAGTAGTAAACATAGAGAGTTAGGGGGCTCTTGACTTGGTTTGGTTGGGCCATTAGATCCCTAAAATATACTAGGGAGAACCCCCCTTGAGTTGGAGGAGAGCTAGCCCGAAGTGAAAAGAGGTTGGTGAGGTGACAATGGGGCTATTGAATTACACATGGTATCACACTTTAGCTTTAGGACTTTATCTTGAGAAGTGCGAGATTTTTCTATATCAATTCTCAAATTATTTACAACACTATTGTTAAGAACTAATAAGAAGTGATGTTGAGGGGTTTTTGGGTATAAGAAACAATACCATTTAAAAACTAGGGTTCTCAGTCCTTGGCATTCCTTCACTTGGGCCTAGGGGCACACTAGAATAATTTCACACTAAACCATGCAAACTTAAAAGTAACTTAATAGGTCCATAAAGTAATAATAATCATAATTCCTAATTTCCTATTGTACGATATGATGCAAATTATTCAAACATGAAGCAATGAAGACATGCAATGTCTGAATTTCAAGATTGATGAACCAATACAAGAAGTTAGAAACTACAACTTTGATTCAATACTCTGTGTCCTAACTCCAGGAAGGAATCGAGTTTGTAGTACAAAACATGCATCGTGTATTATCAATTCTTAATTGACAACAACTTAAGGTCATCTACCTCATCAATTTCTTCCCATTTTGTGTTTTTATGTTATATTCCTTATAAAAGTGTCAAATTTCTCTCAAAGTAAGCAACCACTGAATAAAATGAAAAATAGTTGAGATATGATTGAGAAATGGTCGTTTATTTCTTGAAAGGATCTTCACAATTTCTTTGGTTGTTTTTCATCTCAAGAAACAAGAAATTACCTAAGAAACTATCGTGATGTAATATAAGAAACAACACGGTGCAATGGCCATTTTCAAAGCCAAATGATGTCCATTGAGGACATGGCCTTTATTCGGTTCATGTTTCATAGGAGTTTCGGGTAGAAATGGAACTTTGTTGTACCATTTCCGTAGTAAAAAGGGAAAACCTTCTTTTTCCATGGGAAATAATTTACCTTTCCTTTTTCAAGATAATCTAAATCACAAAAAATATGAACTATACTGCACACATTCTTGGATAATGTGAAAGTGGAAAAGGAATACCCTACACAAGTGATGCACACATGTACATTCGAACACTAATATATTTTTGTAGTTGAAATGCAATGCTTGTTTTCATTTAAATGTAGGGTTTTTAAAGCAGGGAGAAATAATGGCTGCCAAATTAATAAGCGTTTCTTTGCGAAAAATTTAAATCTTGTATTGGGTGATGAAGATAATAGAGGGTATTGAATCTTAATTCTTGACATCTAGAGAGAACCCTACAGCCTAACACAATCCAATGGAATTGACCAAAAAAATCCAAATAGAGTCAACCCTACTATAGGAGGAAGGGCCTGCAGTAAGAACTTACCATTTTTCAAGAGCTGAGGGCGAATGTTGTTCTGCAAGAGCTGAGGGCCAATGTTGTTATGCAAGAGCTGAGGGCGAATGCAGGGCGAATTTTGTTCTACAAGAGCTGAGGGCGAATGCAGGGTGAATGTTGTTCTGCAAGAGCCCATGCACGTCGAGGGCGAATGTTGTTCGCAAAGAGCCGAGGCGACGTCGAGGGCACGTTACCTCCGCGCACGAGGTGAGTCGCCGAGGGCAAATGCTTCCGCAAGAGCGAGATGCCTCAATGCGCGCGTGATATCGTACGTTAATGTAGCACACATGTACATTTGAACACTAATATATTTTTTGTAGTTGAAATGCAATGTTTTCATTTAAATGTAGATTTTTGTGCTGTGAGTGAAACAGCAGGGAGAAATAATGGCTGCCAAATTAATAAGCATTTCTTTGGGAAAAATTTAAATCTTGTATTGGGTGATGAAGATAATAGAGGGTATTGAATCTTGATTCTTGAAATCTGGAGAGAACTCTACAGCCTAACACAATCCAATGGAATTGACCAAAAAAACCCAAATAGATTCAACCCTCCTAATAGGAAGGGCCTGCAGTAAGAACTTATCATTTTGTAAGAGCTGAGGGCGAATGCTGAGGGCGAATGCTGAGGGAAAATGCTATTCTGCAAGAGTTGAGGGCGAATTTTGTTCTGCAAGAGCGGAGGGCGAATGCGCGCGTGATATCAGACGTTAATGTAGCTATTGCGACGGATACGAAACAATAAAATCATTTTTATGTAGCGCGCATATAAGTTTCATATTTTTATGTAGCGCGCATATAAGTGTCATTATACCGACGGCGGAAAAAGTGTCACTATTGTGACGGGTGCCTCCAAACGTCGCAATTGCGACACGTAGACATTGTGTCGCACTTGCGACGTTTGGAGGCAGTCATCGCAATAGCGACGCTTTGGGCCATAGTGTCGCAATTGCGACGTCTTCCTCCAAAAGTCGCAATAGCGACACTTTTCTAAGTGTTGGTATTGCGACACTTTTCTATAAACGTCGGTATAGCGATGGTTTCGGGAAAGATGGAAAAAATTTGGGGAAATTTCCAACATTTGGTCAAAAGCGTCGGAACCAAGTGTCAGAATTTCCGCCAAATGTAGTAGTGGGTTTAGGTTTATACTAACATTTTCCGCGAGTTTCACGACGTCTTTGTATGGTCTTATGAAGAGATTCCAGGCATCGATCCAAGTATAGTGGTGCATGAAATTCCTACCTATCCTGGTGCAAAGCCTGCTCGCCAGTGTCTTCATCCTGTGCACCCTAGAAAGGTTGTCGCTATTAAGGGAGAAGTTGAAAAACTTCTTAAAAGTTGGTTTTATCTATCTGATTCCCTTGACGGAATGGGTTTCTAATATTGTTCCTGTAGATAAGAAACATGGTACCATTCGTGTCTGTGCTGATTACCGTGACAATAACCGTGATTTCCCTAAGGATAATTATCCTACTCCCTTTATTGATCAAATCATTGATGACTGTGCTGGGAGTGATATTTTTTCCCTTATGGATGGCTTTTCTGGGTACAACCAGATTAACATTCTTTCGACTGTTCAACAGAAGACCACCTTTATCTGTCCTTGGGGTACTTTCTCTTATAAAAAGCTCCCTTTCGGTTTGAAAAATTTTGGGGCCACATTTCAGCAAGCAATGTCATATGCTTTCCACGATATCAAGCACATTCTTAATCCTTATCTGGATGACCTTCTGGCTCATTCAGCTAAGCGTAAATACCATCATGATCATCTCCGTCAGATTTTTCTTCATTGTCGACGCTATAACATCCGGCTGAATCCGCATAAGTGTGTCTTCTACGTTGACTCTGGTAGACTCTTAGGGTTTATCATTTCCAAAGACGGTATTTGTCTCGATCCACTCAAAGTTCAAGCTATCATTAATCTCCCCTCTCCATCCTCATTACATTAGCTACAGATTCTGCAGGGGAAGGCTAATTTATTACGCCATTTTATACCTAACTATGCTAAAGTGGCTAAAGGTTTTATGCGATTACTGAAGCAAGGTGTCTCGTTCCTCTAGGACGAGATCGCCCAAAAGTCCTTCGATGCACTAAAGACGTTGCTTGTCAACGCTCCTCTATTGGGTCCTCTGAATTATCATCGCGATTATTCCCTCTATTTGGTCGCCGCATTCAGTACGATTTCCATGGTTTTGGTACAAGACGATGATGATGGTGGCGATCACCTCATTTATTATCTGTCTTGTAACCTTCTCGATACTTAAGCGCAATATGCACATATCGAGACGTTGGCGTTGACTGCTGTTCAAGATATTCAACGTTTTCTTCACTATATTATGTTGCGTACAATGACTGTGATTTCTAAATGCAACCCTATGACTTACATATTGACTCGTCAATTGCTGGGGGGCAAGTACTCGAAGTGGATTTTCATCCTCCAAGAGTTCGATTTGGACTTCACTACTGCGAAGTCAAAGAAGTCATTAGTCTTCGCCGATTTAATCTGCTCTCTCCCTTCCGACTCCGCTCTGTCTGGTTCTGAGGAACGCATTCCGGACGACACGCTTTTTCTAATTAGCACCCTTGATCCTTGGTACGGTGATATCATCATATATCTTTAGACTTCTACCTTTTGATCTGAGTTAACAAAGGATGCTCTCTGATACATCCGTCATCAATCGCAACCCTATCGCATAGTCGAAGATACACTCTATCGCATCAGAGTTGAATCCATTCTCCGTCGGTCTTTGACTCTCGAGGAGGCTGAGAAAGCCTTGAATGATTGTCACAGTGGCGCCTATGGCGGTCACATTTCTATTTATGCTGCTACATAGAAAATTCTTCGTTATGGGTATTTCTGGCCCACCATCTTGAAATATTACATTATTGTTGTCCGTAAGTGCCATGATTTCCAGATCTATCAGTGCAAGATGCACGCGCCACCTTCCCATCTCCACCTTGTCATTACCGTTGGTCCCTTTATGAAGTGGGGCATCAATTTTATGACTTGTAACCCTCACTTGGTCGGGGGGGACATTCTTATATCATCGTAGTCATTGACTACTTCACCAAGTGGGATGAAGAAATGCGTACACTTATGGCTGACGGTAAGACAACAACACAGTTTATATTCACTCATGTCATTTATAGGTTTGGTGTCCCTCAAGCCATTGTTACCGATCATGGTTCCCATTTTCGGCATTACATGGTGGCAGAGTTGACTTCTAAGTTGGGTCTGCATCACGACATCTCAACGTCGTACTATCCTTAGGCCAATGGTCAGGTTGAAGCCATGAATAAATTTCTCGTCACTATTCTTTAACGTACGATTGGGATGCACAAATCAAACTGGCATATCATGTTGTTTTCAGCTCCTTGGGCTTGGTGAACCTCAGTTAAGGATGCGACCGGATTCACTCCATTTCAGCTTGTTTACGGTCTAGAAGCTACCCTTCCTATTGAATGTGAAATACCTTCGTTGAAACTAGTTGTTGAATTGTTGCCGAATACTTCGCCAGAAGAAGAGCGTCTTCTCTACTTAGAAAGGCTAGATGAAACTCGTCGCTTTGCTACTCTGGTCATTGAAGCACAAAAAAGTGCTCATTTTGACCAGTCGGTTTCCCCTCGTTCCTTCATAGAAGGATACCTTGTCCTCCTGTACGACCAAGCTCACGATAAGCTGGGGGTAGGAAAATTTCAACCCATGTGGCATGGGCCCTACATTGTTAAACATGTTTTGAAAAATGGGGCCTATGAGCTTGTTGATTATGAAGGTCATCCTCTGGATCAGCCCAGAAATGGGTTGTATCTTAAAAAATAATATGCATGAGTCATTCGTGCATGTTTTGTGTACATAGGTGTTCTTTTCATTTTTGTACATTTTTTGGCTTAGTGTGCTTTGCAAGCGTTTTCTTGCTTATTGGATCGTTGCTTATTGTGCATATGTATATTTCCCCTTTTGTTGGTTTCGCGGATGGTGCTTCCTGCAGTACCCGGAACTTGTCTTCAGCAGCCTGGGTGATTTATGATCCTGCTATTGAGGTCATATATATTCAAGGTATCTGTCTAGGATGAACTACAAACAATATCACTGAATATAGTGTTGTTATTGAACTATTGACCGAGGCCATTACCCTCGACATTCGTGCATTTATTGTTAACCTAGAATCACAGCTTGTTGTTCTTCAACTTAATGGACATTATTCTGTTAGAAACACTCACATATTAAGGTTTTATTTGCGTGTTAATTTACTGGAAAGACATTTTAATTACATTACATATCAACATATTCCTAGACGAATGAATGCATTAACTGATATAGTAGCTAACATTGTATTAGATAGACATTTGCGTGATTTGTAAAAATCATCATCACATGACAAAACCCATACAGGAAAATAGATGTGTGTGTATCTATATATATATATATATATATATCGAATTTTTGCATATGTGTGTGTCATAAGTTCAAGAAATATGTATGTTTCGATTACATCCTGAGACATCATGTCTCTCAAAAAGTATGCGGAAATAAAACCTAGGTGTCTACTTGGCATGACGCTCATGGTAACACGTCATGACCCGTACAAGCTGCCTCAGCAAGCGGTGGACACAGTTTGACATCCCTGCAGTGTGTCTCTGGTATGCACGAAGAACATCATCAAATCGTGCATAGTCCAGGATCCCATGGGAGATTCCCTCTAAGTTGTGTATTATTTCCTCCTCCTCGCCTCCCTCACCATGAGGGGAAACATCAAATTCGCGAGGAATCTGCCTCGCTATCAAGGACATACCTGCAGATCTCTTTGGGAAAACATATGCAATTACATGGATTAATGTTAGAACATGAAAAAAAAAGGTCAAAAAAAAAGTCTTACCAAGTACTTCATCCCAATCCTCTCCTTTTGGGAGCAATAGATCTGCATCACCCATAAAATTTGTGCCAGAGTAGGGCCAATCCTCAACGAAAATCAGCTGTCGGCAGAGCCACTCAAAGAACTCTGGTCTCCAAGACATCTGTTGACCGCCCCCTGACCTTGGCATCAGAGTTTCCCAATGGGCCATCTGTGGCTCCTGTTCTGGTGGTGTAGAAACTATTACCTCCTGACGCTGAAATATTGGTATTCATTCCAAGATGAATGATACCACTATGGACCCGTAACCGAACTGCTTCAGCTTGGTTTTCTTTCATTTTGTTAGTTGACGCTTCATGTTGATTGTCACTACCTTTGCCCAGTTGCAGAGGATTGGTGCCATGCAATCTATAGCAAGAATTAGTTGTGTCTTTGTGGCCTCGTGCGGTGCCTGTGATCCTACAGCTCGTGTGATGGTGTGCAGCACTACCTTTAGTGCCAAATCCGGAATAGTTTGGATGTCTAATTTTCCGCTTCCCGATCCTTTCCTTGCCCTTAGGAACACCCTGTCAATAAACATACTCATGTTCTCCATTGAGGGCCATGTTCCGGTCAGGATTGATACTACCCCCCTCCGTGACAGTTTGGTTATGAAATAAATTTCTGAGAATTCAATCTCGAGTTCTTGGTCATGAATAATGAACTTTTCCTTATCAACGTCCCATACATTGATCAAGCACTGCAACAGCTTCATTTGAGCTCTGAGGCATCATGTCATAAATAACTTCTTAAGCCCGCAATATTTGAGAGCTTCCATGCAGCTATTATTGCTCAAGGATTCTTCATCTTCTTAACTATGTTCTCTTTAATTCCATTTGATCACAATTTTGGCCTTTTCACACCTGTAAAAACGTTCGTATGACTGTCATTAGCCAAATACAAATATTTTGAATCATTAATTTGGGCCTCCTTTTTTAAAATCACATGCTAAAATTGATTGTCGTGGTTGGCGCACCCTCGTTCAAATTTTAGGATGATTAGCGTGGTTTCGTGCCGGATACCCGCACCAACCACCGCGCCCTAGTTTTTGAAAATCCCCCCATAGATTTCCAAATTTCGGGTTGCAGGTAGTGAAAGTACAATCAAAATCGAGGGAAGGATGTTAGCTCTTACTTGGAATTGACGGACTCGAGATTGGTCTTCCATATTTCCCACTGTCAATGCCGCAAAAATCATAGTGAAAAAGGGTAACAAATTGCTCACAAGAGGTAAAAGTGAAAAGTAATTTATTTTTTACCATATTTGGAATTTTATAACTTTTCAGAACCCTAATTAGGTTTTAAAGTGTATTTTTCGATTATTTCGCTATGTTATTTCAAGAAATGGGATTTACGTGCATGTCTTGTGCAGCGACAGGTTTTTCACGTAATGACAATGAAGTAACGAGTTGTATTTTATACTTTTTCGGACTCGGTAAAAAAATGAAAAATTTACTATTGGAGTCATCTATCAGCTCTTCTCTGACTCTCTAAAAATGAAAATATTGTCGAGACTCTTCTTGTTTTGAACTCGTTAAATGGCTACGAAATGATATCTACGCAGTATACGTTTACCCCTTTTTACGTCTACGAAAAAGGAATACCTTAGCCTATCGTGACTAAGAGGTTCTCTCAAACACAATTTTCTACCTTTTCGGATCTGTGAGACTACCTACGAAAAGGGACCGCTGGAGTTTTCTTTTCCGCTTCTTTTCAAACTCTCTAAACATGAAAAGGTGTCGAGTTCTTCCTTTGTCAGACTCGTTAAACCCTAAATGACATTGAAAACCGTCACCATGACGTCACCAAGTTCCTCCTTCCTAGGGCTTGTAAAATGTACTAGGATGGATTTTTCCAAAGGACAAACTTACATGACAAGCATATGCTATCCCCTTCAAGCTTGTTTTCCAAAAATAATTGGGGTACTCGCCAGCAATGGTGGGGGAAAATGGAACCAGTTCTCAGTTGTGTTGATAATATGTCGCTCTTGAACATGACACTCATCTGCATTCGTGTCGGGTTGGGCACATCTCATTTCGTCATTTTTTGCCTCCATGAGTTTGGGTAATCTGTTTCGACCTCTCATCTACTCTTTGCCATGTCATCATGACTTTAGATCCCTTGATGTCAAATACTGCCAAATCTGGAGTCATGTCGTTGATATGTTCAAGAGAAGTTTCCGATTGCAGTTTTCAACCTCCCTTTGATCCTCTTTTTGGTCCTGATTCACTATCATCATGTTCCTTTGTCTTGTGTCGATGATGTGGGAAACATTATGGCCCTCCTTCGACTGGGTCACTTCCTTTCGACTTCAGCTCATTATCCAAGAAGTTGATCTAGAGACTCCCTTCTGGTACCTTGGAGCTTGCATGCCTCAATGGAAAGTTCTTCGCATTCAACGACAGGTCCACATCATTGGCCTTCAATCGTATGATTCTATGGGTTTTCAACACCAGATCACTTTTCACATTCCGTGGATTGTACTCTTTGTACCTTGAGATCCATTGTCATTATTGGTGGTTTCTCTCGTGCTTGTTAACAACTTTCATCATTGGCTGGTAATCAGGTGATTTTCTTGCATGTTCCACTTTAGCTCACATATTCACATGCTTGAATTTGTACTTGTTTGGGTCGGGATGGAGAAAAAGACCCTAGGTTTTGTCTGATAAGATTGAGGCTACGGGATTTTTTCTTTTATCATGACCGTATGCATGACTCTTTTCTTGGATGGGATCAACCATACCTGAGTCTATTTGTTGATCCTTACTGCTGGATGGTTGCGTCCATACCTCGGATCTCAGTTTTTATGTACTTTATTATGGGTGGTTGCGCCCATGCCAAATGTTCATGTATCAGAGCTATCAGTTGTACTTTTACTTGCAGTTATTCTAACAATGGTGTTTGGTTCAAATGCATTCTCGTAAAGCATTTCGCTCCTCCCTCTCTCTCAGACCTCATGCTTTAGGGGACATCTGTTACACATTATTTTGTCATTGTCCCTGTAATAACCATCCCGCACATTGGAGGACCATTTCTGTGACTTATATGAAGTGTCATGCCTTGCAAAAAGTGTCATTTCATCCCTTACCATGAGGAGAACATTTCCTCTATTGACTTTTCTTGGAACAAACCATCAAAAACACATACTTTTGGGTTGCTGCTGGTAGGCAGTTATGGCCTCGCACCGATAAAGGAAATTTACACTGGGCCCCGCGCCCATTGGCGCTCTGTCTCAGTGAGATGCCCATGCCGAGATTTTTTTGAAAGTTTTTTAAATATAGAAGCGAAGTTTCCAAGCTAACTACTTTTTGAGTGAGTCAGCTTGGGTTATTCGACTGCATAACGACGAGCACCTTCTTTTTTCTTATTGTTTCCTCCTTTTGGGGAAACCTCTTAAAGGATAAGGCCTCCCTTCCACCATTTGAGGGATCCCAACCTCCTCCTCTCCTTATATAAATACACCTCTCTCACATAGATGTAGCTAGCTGAAGAGGAATTGCTAAAAATTTTGTTGAAACATTCTGATATAGTTGGTGTGAGATAGATTAGAGAGAGAGACCCTTGTCGAGAGAGAGCTTAGGCTTTTGCCTCGCCACGTCCAAATTCCTTGACAAATGCTCGAGACACGTTTCAATTGGACCCACTGAAGGAGGCTGCGACTTCAAGGCTCCGGTTATAATCTCTTTCTTTCTCTTAATATATACATGATTGATGTTTTGGTTCTCTTCTTGACAATCATCATGAAAATTAATCTTCAACTTACTCATATGCATATGAAATATTATTAAATGAAGTGTAGCATCATCACCTTTTCCACCTCTGAATTTTGGCAAGTATGTTTGCCAATCTACCCAAGGCATGGGATTTGGAAAGCCACGGATATGAGATCAATCCATAGGAGCATACCCAACATTCCTTCTCGCAGTTGAATCCATCTTGAAAATAGTGAATTCGCCTTCTTGAAGCTACCGATTTTTGAATAGTGGAGTTGCCATGAAAAATATGAACTTTTATATTCTTTGAAACTGGAGTCGCCGGGTGAAAGATGCACAACCTTCTTGTGCCTGACTACTGTTCACCATCAGAAATCAACGCTAATATTTGTCGTTCTTTCCCAGGAAATATTTAACCTTTGCTCCCCGGCTGTTGGCGTTGGAATCATCACTTGGACTGCAGCAAGCACCTGACCAAACACATCTTAAGCTCGAGGGCTATTATTATGATTTGATTGGGTTTTTTGGAAAGTGGTTGGATCTTAAGCACTCTGTAAAGAATGTTGAATAGATAAAAGGCTCTGACACATATGAGGGCACTGGTGTACGATGCGGTAGAAATATTGAGTTTGTAGCCTGATGGTTAGAACAATGGAAGAAATACAGTGGGTCTATAGGATATAAATCCATTGTTGGGAGGAAAAATGACACAAATTCCAGATCTGAAAACTAGAGTGAAAGAATACTTTTAAAATAATTACAAGAATCTCACTTTACACTTAAAGAATCCCATTGCAAGGAATGCTTCTGACTAACATGACCTCATGAATCAAGAATGCTTGGTGAATGAATACATAAAAATAAATGAAAAAGCATGCTAGATCAAAAATACTTACAAAAACATGAAACAAGGTTTAATTCCATCTCAAGGAGCACTTGTGAACACTCTTCAATTTATACTGAATCGGGAAACATTGGAACAAGACTTACAAAAACAGATCCATAAGACTTGGAGGTTCACAATACTGATAAAAACATAAGATAAAACTTTTATGATAAACCCGGAAAGACAGATAAAGTATGTAAGAACAGAAGGAAAACAATACACACACCATAAGATTTTGTGAATCCTCAAGATTTTAATTGGAATATATTATGAGTTAAACAATACATAGATTCAGGAATAGCATGAGGATCAACAACAAGGCCAAGGCACTAGGCCTTGTGTCATCAACCATATACCTTTTTACTTAGTAGTTTATCACCTATATACAAAAATAATAAATTCTCATCTCCACAAAAAGAGTAAACATGTTCCCAAAATTGATTACGATCTCGTGCAAGAGATGAGGCTTATCCTAAAAATTTAATACAAAGTGCTATGACATAATGAAAATAACAACATCAAGGCTAAAAATTCGAAGTGGTTTGTATAATGTGGCAGTTTATGGGAAGACTCCTCTTCTATTTTGGTGCAACCAACTCCACAAAAAGTGTAAACAAAAGTGAAAATGTCGTGTGGCTGTCATGATGGCCATTATGTTTTACTGTTTGCTTCTGTCTCTTCTGCATCGGTTACTGCTACCATATCATCACAGTTCTGTAAAAACAACCTTTGTTGACTTGACCTCTTCTGCTCGGGCTATTTGAATGAATCTTCGGTCTTCATAGCTTTGGTGGAGTTTAAAACATAAAGCCTTTTATTCCTTTAATAATTGGCAAAAATTACCTTTCTTTGGTAAAGGGTGGAAAACCTTTGACGTGGTGGCTATCCGAGTCCTTCTTTTGCGCTTACCCCTTTTCCTCATAAAACAACGTAAACACCTCATGCACTTGGACTTAAAATATTTTAGGCTTCAGCATTGACCTAAATCATGTCCACACCAATATTTCAAATCGCAATATTTAAATTTTATCGCACATCGAAAGGTTTGGGATCAGGGAAATGAGGTAAGTGCTAAAACTTGTGAAGTGCGTTGAGCAACGGATGGAAATGACGTGGCAAGGAAATGTGGGTCGCTTTGATATCACATCGCAACATACAAACCTTAACTTGTGAAAACTTAACAATAAACATTTGAATTTTCGATTGCGATGTGCGATGGGTGCTGGGGAAAAGGTGGTGTGGCAGGGAAATGGGTCCCACTACATCGCACATCGCACTTTGGTGATTATATCATGAACCCTTACACTTATCTTTTAAAACTTGCGATTTGTGATTGCGATCGGGTCCCATAGTCTTTGCGCATCGCAATTTAGCATTTATAACATTACCCTTTCACCCTTATCTTTTAAAACCTGCGATTTGCGATGCGAAAAGGTGATGGACCCCATTACAAGCTTCTCCAAGCGGACAAGTGAAATTTAAGAAATGGTAACATGATGAAAGTCGTGTGAACCATAATATAAAGGATTTCAAAGAATTTGAGACTTATAAAAGGGAAATATGGGTCCCACTAATCCCACAAATCAAATTTCGGAGGGATTTTAGGATACGGAAATTGTGATATAAGTTTGGATCTGCGAAACGCCAATTGCGATGAAAGGTAAGGAAGGGGTCACAAAGTTTGCTGCCGTAAGGGGTAAGACTTATGCGGTTTCTGACATATATATATATATATATATATATATATATAAAGCAGGCTAAAGTGGGGGGCAGAGCTGAAACAGAGGAATCAGTGCTCAATATGAATGAAGTGAATACAACCATCCTTTGCCTTGGTGCCCAGAAGTATCTTCTCAGAATAACATAATCAAAACCAGTGCTAACAATGGCTCTAATTAGGGATGATATGCCCCCTGCGGGCTATCAAGAACCGTAGTTCCAGTGTCTTGAATCCAACTTTTATCTCTCCAACCAGCAATCATGCTCATTAATTCAAAAAGACTAGCATGCCTAGCCATTGGGTAATGGAGTCAAAAGAATCATTTTAATTCTGCAACTTATTTCTCCAAACTCAAACTAAATTCAAATTTAAAACTAAACTCTAATATTCTGAAAAAAAATGCTCAAAACAACGAGCTTATTCATTCTCCTTCTTCTAATCTAATTTGAATGGTAATCTTCATGTAATATGGAAACTGTTGTACAACCATTCAAATAGCTGAAAAAACTCTCATATGGATTCTGAATCTTAAAAGTAGAACTGGAAGAATCCATATCGTGACATAGTGCATCTCATGATGAAAGTAATCACAACGCAGGATACTCATAAATAATTGAATGTCTACACTATAAGAAGACTCCAAAGCATCAGCTACTGAATGAGGAAAAACATTAAATGCTACCTCTACAATGATGTCCCTTTCATAATTCTGAAAGGTGTAGTTGTTGCTCCAAAACTTCCTCTGAAAATATGATCTTTTCATCCTTGTGAAGTCGCCACTGGATTTGGAACAATGGAGTCACGAGGTGAAAAAACTGCAGTTCTCTTCAAGTTCGCCTATTCTTGTTCACCATCAAGAATTGATATTCAGCAATTAAAACAAGAGACGCGGGAGAATAATTCATTTCAAGGCCTTCGTCTCCATGTAGACACACCAAAAGATGTTGGCGCTGGAATGAACACTTGGACTGCAGCAAGCGCCTGACTAGACACATCTTAAGCTCGAGGGCTATTCTTATGATTTGATTGGGGTTTTTGGAAAGTGGTTGGATCTCAACCACTCTGAAAATAATTTCGAATAGATAAAAGGCTCTGACACATATGAGGGCACTGGTGTATTATTTGGTAGAAAAATTGAGTTTGTAGCCTGATGGTTAGAAGAATGGAAGAAAGACAGTGGGTCTGTAGGACAAAAATCCACTACTGGGAGGAAAAATGACACAAATTCCAGATCTGAAATGTAGAGTGAAAGAATAATTTTAAAAGACTTACAAGAATATCACTTTACATTTAAAGAATCCCATTAAAATGAATGATTTTGACTAACATGACCTCATGAATTAGGAATTATTGGTGAATCGAGACTAACAAAAACAAATTAACATGCATGCTAAATCAAAAAGACTTACAAAAACATGAAATAGGGTTTAATTCCACCTCAAGGGATGCTTATGAACACTCTTCAATTTATATTGAATCAGGAAATATTGGACCAAGACGTACAAAAACAGATCCATATGACTTGGAGGTTCACAAGATTGATAAAAACATAAGATAGAACTTTTTGATAAACCTGGAAAGACAAATAAAGTATGTAAAAATAGAAGGAAAACAATACACACACCATAGGATTTTATTAATCATCAAGAGTGTAACTGGAATATATTATGAGTTCAATAATATACAGCTTTAGGAATAGCATGAGGATCAGCAATAGGGCCAAGGCACTAGGCCCTGTGTCACCAACCATCTCCCTTTTTACATAGCAGTTTATCACATATATACAAAAATAATAAACTGTCATCTCCACAAAAGGAGTAAACTTGTTCCCAAAATTTATTACGATCTCGTGCAAGAGATGAGGCTTATCCTAAAACGTTAATACAAAGTGCTATGACATAATGAAAATAACAGCATCAAGGCTAACAATTCGAAGTGGTTTGTATGATGTGGTAGTTTATGGGAAGAATCCTCTTCTGTTTTGGTGCAACCAACTCCAAAAAAAGTGTAAACAAAAGTGAAAATGGTGTGTGGTTGTCATGATGGCCATTATTTTTTCTACTTGCTTCTATCTCTTCTGCACCGATTATTGCTACCATATCATCAAAGTTTCGTAAAAACGCCCTTTGTTGACTCGGACTCTTCTGCACCGATTATTGCTACCATATCATCACAGTTTCGTAAAAACGCCCTTTGTTGACTCAGAATCTTCTGCTCGGGCTCTTTGAATGAATCTTCAGTCCTAATAGCTTTGGCAGAGTTTAAAACATGAAGCCCTTTATTCCTTTAATAATTAGCAGAAATTCCCTTTCTTTAGTAAATGGTGGAAAACATTTGACTTGGTGGCTATCTGAGTCCTTATGTCGCGCTTACCCCTTTTCCTCATAAAACAGTGTAAAAACCTCATGCACCTGGATTTGAAATCTTTTATGCTTCAGCATTGACCTGCATCACTTCCATACTAATATCACAAATCGCAATATTTAAATTTTATCGCACATCGAAAGGTTTGGGATCAGGGAAATGAGGTAAGTGCTAAAACTTGTGTAGTGCGATGAGCAACAGACATAAATGATGTGGCAAGGAAAGGTGGGTCCCTTTGATATCACATCACGACATACAGACCTTAACTTGCGACAAATTAACAATAACCATAAGAATTTCCAATTGGGATGTGCGATGGGTGGTGGGGAAATGGGTCCCACTATATGGCACATCGCACTTCGGTGATTATATCACGAACCCTTACACTAATCTTTTAAAACTTGTGATTTACGATTGCAATCAGGTGCCACCGTTGTCGCGCATCACAAGTTGGCGGTTATAACATGACCCTTTCGCACTTATCTTTTAAAACTTGTGATTTGCGATGCAAAAAGGTGATGGACCCCATTACAGGCTTCTCCAAGCATACAAGTGAAATTTAAGAAATGGTAATATGACGAAAGCCGCCTGAACCATAATATAAAGGATTTCAAAGAATTTGAGGTGTATAAAAGGGCAATATGGGTCCCACTAATCCCGGAAATCGTATTTCGGAGGGCTTTTAGGATACGACAATTGTGATATAAGTTTGGATCTGTGAAATGCCAATTGCGATGAAAGGTAAGGAAGGGGTCACAAAGTTTGTTGCGGTAAGGTAAGGCTTATGCGGTTTACGACACACACACACACACACACACACACACACACACACACACATATATATATATATATATATATATATATATATATATATATATATATATATATATATATATATATATATATATATAAAGCAGGCTAAAGTGGGGGAAAAGCTGAAATGGAGGTATCATTGCTCAATATGAATGAATTTAATACAACCATCATTTTCCTTGGTGCCCAAAAGTATCTTCTTGGAATAACATAATCAAAACCAATGCTAACACCGGCAACGGTGCCAAAAATTTTATTACTCCCCCCTTCTTCCCAAGGCTGAGAATGGAGCTGAAGGAATGTAACAAAAAACCAACCTTTAGGTCATGTAGCTAGCCCTACCAAGACCAGAGAGGGCTCTCTCAATGTTAGTTTATAGCGAAAGGGATGACTGGATATAATTTTTTAGGCTAGTTATGATTCTCAGTAGATTAGGGTTTTTGTTTGTTTGGAGTTTTGTTGGATAGGAATGACAATTAGGAAACTAGGTCTAGTTTTTAGGTCTGAATTCAAAGGTTTAGTTGCAGAGGTAAGAGTGAGGCTAGGTAGGTAAGCTTAGAAGAATTATTAATTTGTCATTGTGCATAGAGTGAATTGAGAGGGAGTCATAATGAGCATTAAATTGAATTCATTTATCATAAGAGCAAAGACATGTTCATGTAAATCGTACAAAAAACAGAGCATGGAAAGCATGACTTATGTTTATAAACTGATAAGAATTAACATAAAGAAGAATATATGTGAAATATGGATAACATAACATTCAAAATGATAAGTTTACAGAGTAAAACAAATGCTAAAAGGCATACCACTAGAGTCTCAACATTGTGTCTGCAACATTGTCTTTGATTTCATTAACAAAAGCTTGTAAAATAGCTCCACTGCAAAGAACAACTATCCAACACTTCAAATGGCTTGAATTGGACTAAATATAGGAAAACAAGAGTCATGACACCTCATAGGGTCGAAATCCTATCCAAAAATCATCATAATTACGTCAGATGAGTCACTTCCTAGAATCTAGCTAAAATTCAGCTAAAGGCTAGGAGTGTGTGTCTCCTTCATTAAATTACATGTTCCTCCTCATAAGAGGAAAAAAAACTCAAATGCTCAGATTAAACCTAATGCGATATATTAGCATCAAATTCTAAAGTTTTCCTAGCTTGATAGCTGTCTGAAGGGAATCCAATGCAGAAACGTAGCGCCATTAGCAGAAGCGTCGAGCCTCTCTAGCAGAAAAGTCGCACCTGTTCAAGGGTGACTTTGACCCACTTAAAAGAATGAAAATGCAAGTTTGAAGGTTGGGATGAGTAGCACTATGTGTCTACTTTCCAATTCACCTTGAAATTTGAGAAAAACCCCACAGGAAGACCTCCAAAAGTTTATTTTCCCAACCTCACTCCAGAAGCGCCAAGCCTGGTCAAAAACACTCGGCAAAAGCATGGAAAAGAGGCAGGTTTTTGGCTTTTTCTCCAAAACTAGAGATTATTATGGAAAACCAAGTCCACATATTACATGTAATAATCAATTTTAAACCATTCATATAAGAAATTATTCATTTGGATGCTCTGAGGAAAAGTGTCACGTCATTGCGCGACACTTCTGTAATGACCAAATTTCCACAATTTTCAAAATCTTTCTGCAAAATAGGGCTTAAAAATGGATCAATATATCTATAACCATAGTGTTTTTTGGAAAACTGAGAGAGGTTTTTGTTATTTCACATGTTCTGAAAAACAACAACCTCCATATTTTCAAAAAAAATTCCCATTTGCGCAAAATCCAATTTTTAATTTGATCACGAAAAATTTGTAGAAGTGTCACGCCTACTTTGAGAGGGAGTTTGGAGGCCTTCCCAGAGGATTTTTGTGTAGAAATTGGTATGAAATATTAGGATGTATGCTACAAAATGGAGTCATCAAGCATTGCAAAACCCTACTCCAAATCCCTGAAAATTTGAATTGAAGACAACCTATTCAAAAGTGCAGAAAATGACCTCTAGCAACTGTATTTTTGGAATTTCTCTCAACTATTAATACCTGTGCATAAAATGAAGGAGTTTTTTTTTCTTCGGTGTGTTATGAACAAAAACCTCTTTCACTTTTGTAAAAATCATCTCCATTACTTCAGAAATGGATTTTTACGAAAAACTTTCCCTATGTGCAATGTAAACCCTAGCAAATGATCACGAAGCTCCAAAAATGATGCCATGGATATGAGTTGGATCAAACCTGGAATGGTGACCTCACTTTTGGATATTATTTCCCCCCTCCATGGTGTTTTTCACCAAGATGAAATCCTAGCTGGATGAAATGTGTAGGGGAGGTGTAGAATTAAGAAAACAGGGGATCGTGGTAGGGTGGCTTTACGGGAAAAAATGAGGTAGAAAGAAGCTAGGGAAAAATGCGCAAAAAATTGAGGAGGTAGGTTGAGGAATTGGATTTAATATACTAGTATAATTTCTGGAAATGGGTATGACGAGATTGACCAAAATGTGAAAACATAGGGATTTCCTAGTTTTGATGTGGAAATGTAGTGGGAAATTAGGGTTTTGATGAAAATAATTATAAAGAGGGATATGAGTGATAGGGAGTGTTAGGGTAGGGTATGTGGAAGATATGTGAAGGTCTTAGTTGGTGGGATGAGGGTTAAATAACTAAAACCAATCAAGGATGAAAGGCACTAAAATCGTAGTGGAGCAAAACCCTAAGGAGGGAATCCACTCATATGATGATGAATTGAATTGAGAGAGGTATTGAGAATGTCCACTTATTAGGAGGCATATGAAGGTATGAGCACTTTTTTTGAAGCTTGAATGACTGACTTGGAGGAAAAAACCCAAAATCATAGCGCCTTTGGTAGAATCATAGTGCCTTTGGCAGAAGCATAGTGCAACACCTGCACAACACCTTAAAAGTGTAACACATGTAGTGTTGGAACAAATTTGCTTATTTTTATTCAACCCTTCGCAGTTGTGGAGTATGATGGTGAGAAGAGAGGAGATCTTTACTTATTTCCCTATATTTTCTAACTCCCTATGAAAATTTGTATGGTGAAAATGAGGTTTTGTTCGCCCTCTTTCATGACATAATTGACTCTTATGGTGGCGAAACAAATGAGACCTAGACTTTGACCTAGATGAAGGTGTGGTGAATTACCTAAGAATCTAGATCATGATCATGGATGACATGAACTCTGAAATTATTATGACCATGAATGGAGTGAAGGGAGTAACATTTAAAACTTAGACACATTCAATGAACAATATTTTATTTGAAAATTGACTTGAAACATGAAATTTTGACCTAGGACCACTACTAAGAAAACCTGAAAGAGTACATTTGATCACTGAACATTTGGACACTAACAAGTTGTACATGCACAAAATTTGTACGATCATCCTACTGACGACCTATGTTTGGCCATCAGTTTTGGAATTGAAAGCTGTGGAATTGGTGAGTTTGGTACCCAACATTGTTGGCAAGACCAAAATGTATTGAGGAACCTATTGTGTTGATCTGAGATGATAGACTGTGCGATCCAAAAGTGTACCCACACTCGTTCAAAGAAGAGTTTAGTATTGGCTTCTACTGTGATATTCTTCTTGCATGCTGCCATAATGGTCATCTTCGAGAATCTTTCCACGACCACGAAAACAAAGTCGTTTCCATGCTCAGTAGAAGGAAGGCCCAACATGTAATTCATGGAGATGGATTCCCAAGGTCGACTAGGGGTAGGAAGCAGAGTATAGAGGCCTTTATTCTTGATGGTTGGTTTGGCAATGTCATAGGCAGTGCAGGATCTGATGTACTTCTCAACATCCCGTCGAAGGTTCATCTAATAGAAATACTTATGCAGTACTGCCACTATTTTCTTGACCCCGAAATTCCCAACAACCCAACTCTAGTGCGCTTCCCAAATCATCTTGGCATGCTCGCTTGAAGGAACATACATGTGTCCTTGGTGACATAGCAGTGCATCTTGGAGGTGATATTTTTGAAATTTCTTACCCACCAAGAGCATCATTTATGTGTGGACGACTTATGGATCATTCTTGTAGAGAAGCGACCAATCAAAATTCTCATTCCCACAAGAGTTGAGCACGGTGGTTAACACCATGATCATTGGTCGGTTGAGGTAGTCTGCAACATTATTGGTATTTCCCTTCTTATACCTGATATTCAAATGAAACTATTGCAGATATGTGGACCACTTCTGATGGTGATCATTTTTCAACTTACCTTGTATCTGTATGAAGTGCAGCGGTCAGTGGTCTGTGTGGCTGACCGTTTCCTTCCCAAAAATGTAATGCTTCCATTGTTGACATGCCTACACAATGTAATGCATCTATTTGTCATAAGTGGGATACTTTTGGATTGTGTTGGAAAATGTCTCACTATGATATGCCATTGGATGCCCATGTTGAGTAAGAACTGCCCCAATAGTATAGTCAATGGCATCTGCCTCTATCTCAAATGGTTGTTGCAAGTCTAGTAATGTGAGCACTGGAGCAGAGAAGAAGCGATGTTTCAACTCTAAGAACATATTTTTTTTAGATTCATACCAAAATAATTTTTCTTTCACTCTTCCCTTGGTGAATTGACTCAATGACCAAGTAATATGAGAGAATCCCAACGCGAACCTGTGGTAGAAATTAGAAATACCTAGAAAGTTACGTAGCTCTGTTAGATTAGTTGGGGCTGGCCAATCTCGAATGACTTGGATCTTGGATGGATCCACATGCACCCCCCGCTAATCAATAATTTATTCCTGATACTAACCCTGGGTCATGAAAAAACTACACTTCTCCAAATTGGCATACAATTTGTGTTGCTGTAGTGTTTGTAGGACCTGTTAGATGTGGTGGGGGTGCTCTTCCCAAGTTTGGCTGAAGATCAAGATGTAATCCAAGTACACCACTACAAATGAGTTGGTGAATGGCCATAATGTGTTTTCCATCAACCTCATGAAGGTTGTGGGAGAATTCATTAACCTGAAAAGCATGAACAACCATTCAAAAAGGCCCTCCTTGGCTTTGAAGGCAATATTCCACACATCAGAGGGTTTGATTTGTACCTCGTGATACCCAGACTTCAAGTTGATCTTGATGAAATATTTTTTCCACTTGAGTTTGTCCAGAAGGTCATCAATTCATGGGATCAGGTACCTATTCTAGACAATGATATTGTTCAGCACCTGATATTCAATACAAAATCTCCAAGTCCCATCCTTCTTCTGCACCAACACGATCAGGCTCCCATAGAGCGACGAAATCGACCAAATGTGACCTTTCTGCAGCAGCTCCTGAATCTTCCTCTTGATTTCGTCGTTCTCCAGAATAGAGCACTAATAGATTGGTCCATTTGGAAGCAACACACCTGGGGTCATATCGATGGGGTGCTTGACCTGACAGTGCAGAGGCACCCCTGCGGGTGAGGTGAAGATGTCCCCGTACTCCTCCATGACCTTGTTCATTTGTTTTTGTTATGCGGAGGAGCCCTGTTTGGAGGACATGGCCATATTCTTCTTCTTTCCTTGAGGGTGGATCATCAGGAAAACAAATTTCCCAGTTTTGGAAATGAGCTTATTGCATTGTTTTGTAGTAACCAAAGAGATGGCAGCATGTGGTACTACCACTGGTATCCCATACAAATTATTTCCCAAAGTAAAAATAAGAGCACGAGGCTGGTACTCCTACACATCATCTCGCTTACACAAGTATGGTTCGCCTAATAATACATCACAAACATCAAGAGGAGCAATGTCACATAATACCTCATCCCTGAAGGGCTTGATGATGTAGGGAAGGCGACACTACTATTTGACGCAGAGATTTGGTCCTTGTTGAAGCCACTCAATGATGTACAGTTGTGGGTTTGTTGTGGTCGAAAAGGCCAACCACTTCACGACCTCTGCTGAAATGAGGTTCTTTGGGCTCCCATTGTCGACAATGAACTATAGCAGGGAACCCTTTACCCACATCTTGGAATGGAAGATGCGCTCCCCCTCCTTTTGAATCTTCTTGGTGGAAACGGTGGCATTGGGCTCCGCATCGATAATTTTCTTCCCTTTTTCATTCCTTTTCGGGTTCTAATTAAGAGTCGGAGTGTGCATCTGATTAAGAAGCATTCAACTCGACCAACAGTGACTGCTTGGTCCGACACTCACTTGTGTTGTGAGTGGAGTTCTTATGGAATTCAAAAAACTTTCCCATGTCCTTATTTGGCTTCACGGTGTTTTTGTTTTCTTGCAGCTTTGGTGGGTTATCCTAGGTCGCCCCGTCTTGGCTTTTTCATTTGTTGTGCGGTTTGGGGGCACCTTTCCCTTGCTTTGATTCGCAGATCCAAAGTCTTGCTTCTTCTGTTTGAACTTCTGCTCAATCTTAGCAGCATACTGGTATGTCGCACGAAGCGAGGAGATGTTGAGGAACTCCATTTCCTCCTGAATGTATCTGTACAGAAAACTATGGTACTTTAGCACCAAATGTTACTTCGAATCTTTGATACCCAATTTTGTGCGCAGGGTATGGAACAAATTCGTTATCTTATGCACATATTAATCGCTTTGTTGTCGCAACATATTCCATTGTATTTACTTGTCCTCATAGCTCCCCACCGGATAATATTGTTCCTTGATCGTGTCTCGAAAATAATCCCAAGTGGGTTCGGCCAAAAATAGATAGGATTCCCTCTCATCCTTTTTCTCACAGCAGGTTTCCCACCAGTCCTTGACATGGGGGGCAGCTTTGAGGAGTGCAAAAGTAATCTTTTCCTAGTTGGAAAACTCATGAACCGAGAAATACCCTTATAATAGATTCAACCATCTATCTACAATGTCTGCATATATTTGGCCCTCAAATATGGGGATGTAAATGTTTACTTCTACCTTAAAAGGAGTTGTGCCTCCACAGTGGCTGCTGGATGCAGATGTGTCGTAGGTGGGCAGTTCTTGAAGGATATGGGAAAAGCTATCCATCATTGCGTTCCTTTGTTTCTCGAGGGCCTCCTCAAGCAATATTTTGATAGGATCTCCTGCTCCCTCGTATTTTTTTTCATCCCCCATGGGTGGCCATCAGGGTTTGCGATGCTAATCTTGCAAAGGTTCAACCAGATCGAGCCCTAACTCCTTATACCTTGACCTCATTAGGGAAATGCAAAGAGGGATCGAGAAAGAGTAGACCGCCCTGATACCACTAATCCTGACTTATGCAGGAACACAATAAAATACATAAATACACATACACGCAGAGATGCGACAAAAATAAGACTTCATTTCATTAATATTACAGAACTGAAATATGCTTACAAACAGAGTGGAAATAAACTAGCTAGGGCGTTGGTAGCTTATCTATGAGAAGAGATGTGGCGGCTACATGCCTTTGAAATGTGTTACAATGAGGATCTAAGGACTATTTATTATTAATAAACAATGGAAAACCTTAAACATCCAAAAACCTAACCCTGGGAGATGAAACACCGAACTATGGGCCCCATTGGGGGTGAATTGGTACATCAATTTCCCAGGGTCGTAACTTTGGTATATGATCTCCATTTGAGAAACATGATACCTCATTAGAAATATCTATCTAAGGACTACAACAACCAACATCAAGGGTGATTTTCCATAAAAACTTCGTTTAGGACCTCCAAATGGCTTCGGAAGTTCAGGACCCGAAAAAACTACAAAAAATAGCAAATTGTACTACAATTAAGGAAACTGAAAAACTGAAAGAAAAAATTGTGCGGGTCTATTGTACTATTCAACAACCCCCATTATTTTAGAGTATATGCCTTAGAAAAAATAACGAGGACCCTTCTAAATTTTTAGGATAATACAATAAAATTGTTGTGACTTATAAGCAGAAATATGAATCAAAGTCATAGGATTGTTGCCTTATATACTTAAGTGGAAAACCCAAAAGGGCCTAAAATGAAAAACACAAATTGAAAATCACAGAAACAACAAGCCACATGCTAAGCTGCTCCACATAAACTTTGCGATGCCATATCACTCAAAAGCTCGAAACATGCGTAAATGGCTTTCTAGGGAAAAGGGCGATAAAGGCAGAAAAACAATAATAAAGGAAAAATTGATCCCCAACGAAGATATATGTCATAAAAAAGCGATTAGCAGGACCCATCTTTGCCGCATCACCAATCGCAATCGCAAGATCGTAGTTTCTCCCGCTATCATATATTTCACCCTGCTTTCATTTCTCCGATGTGATATATTACATCGCATCTTCGCCATCTATCATCCTTTTTTCCTTCCAATTTCACCGAGATTGCGATTGCGATGTGTAGCGCATCACAACATCATTCCCCCTTCTCTTTCCCCGCCAACGTTTCAAAGCTTAAAAAATTCAATTCATATACTAAAGCATGGTTTGAAAAGGGAAATCGTTCAATCGCAATCGGAAAAACAAAGTGTGCTCGATATTTTGAGACCTCGAGACACATATTAAACTGCGATGTGGGATGTTTTATTTTAAAATTTTTAATTTTCCATTCAAGCACGTGAATCCACGTTTTCCTTAAATGCATAATTATAATGGTATGATAGCTCTAAGCCTCCAAACGAGATTTGATTAACGGTTAATCAATATTTTAGATTTCTTCACACGCGACACTATATTCTTCATCATTTCGGTTTAATTGTTACATTGCTCCCGCATACTTATTCTTCTTATTCGTAGGGAAGTACAAAAAAACAATATTTCTTCGAGATGTATAAGGTTGCTTAAAAATTAAAGAAACCTATGGCTCCTGCTAATCCTACATCTTCCACTCCCGAAGTAACTGTAGATTCTACCCATGTTTTTAGATAATGCATGCGCTTCATAAAGTGTCTCCGCTTCATGGGAATCAATGTACATGCTTTTCAAAGATGAAAAATCTCGCATAATCAGAAGGACAACTACAACGGATGCCCCTAACACCTCATATCTACTATTTCTGATGTAGCCAACTCATTCCTTCATATAATTGCTATGTTCCCTAAGATTTTACCATATTCAAATATGGTGAAAAGGATTATTGATAATATTAACATTGGCGATAGAACCTTTCTCACACAGGAGGCACAATGATAGGATCATTCCGAGCAAAGGATTTGAAGAGAATTTACCATATACCAGACCCCTAGAAGGTGTATGGAAAATATTTCCTTGAGAAATTTGCAAAATAAAACAAGCTGCAGTCAGACCCTATAAAATAGTGGAGGAACAACCCCAACAAACACAAGCATGATGACAAGGATATGTATTCCACTGCTTCGTTGGCTAGTCCCTACTCTTATATTTCTTCTATGATGTGTATACTATTTGGTTCACCCAATAACACTAAATTTTCCATTAAATGGGTCCCTCTTATGGATACAATCACATACTACTACATTATGTATTGGGGTACCATTTTTTCAAACAATATTTCTTCCTAGATCCTTGAATACAGAAAAAATCGCTCCTTTACTTCCAAGAAAATTCCCCCATTCTTTAGGAGTGCGTACATCATGGACGTTGTCTATTTTACGTATGATTTTATAACCATGGGTTGGAAATGGACCATCCAAGATCCCACCCCTATTCATGTTTACCATGATATTCTGTGGGAACCTAAATATGAATCCATTTTTTACAATATTTGTCATGGAGTTATTCTGCCACTTTTCCAAGTCGTCTTTAATGAAAAATCTCCAATATTGTCTATGGAAGCCCAAGCTGACTGTATAGGCATATGAAAATGGTTTGGTGGGGAGGTATTTACTTACGTTAGAGTTTATGGAAGCATTGATGAACCTCATGTGCTCCCACTATATGTGCCAGACACACTTCTAGCCAGATAAATTGCTTACCAGATAGTGGGGTATGGATTGACTAAAACCTTGAAAGAGGAAAAGAAAGCTTCATGACCTACCTTTCACATTCATTGTGGTGTTTATGCATGGGAAAATTTCAAACATGCTGGATTGGAAATTGATCAAATACAATGTTTGAAATTATTTACAGTTCCTAATAGACAATTTGATCCAAACAAAGTTGCTCTAAATGTTACAACTCAAGTTAAGATCAGACGCCTCCTTCATGAGGACAATGATTATGATGAATTATTTGAGTAAGCCGATACTTATCTAGATGTTGGAAAGTTGGAAGCCATGCACCTCAACCCTGAGAAAATGGAACAGTTCAATCAGATCCATCTTAGGATCTATCAAGGTTAACTCATTTCGCAGGAGCTTATGCATTTGCCTCAATTGATAAATCCATGGAAGTGAAACAACTAGTAAAGGAGAAGGATAAAAAAATCCTTCAACTAGAATAAGAACTATTGGCGGAAAAGCACAGTATTAACCTTCAGCTACAAGCACAAGTCACACAGCTTCAACAAAGTATGGATCAACTAAAACTGTAGCATCAGTCTGACATTGGTGCCAAAGATTCCCAAATCTACCGACTACAATTTACTGTGGAAAAGTTAAAGGATAATCCAAAATAGGATGATTTTAAAAAGAAAGCACTGGAACTAAACACTTTTTTGGCTCAAAAACAAGTTTTTTTGTGTCAAATATTGTCTAACATAAATGAGCTATGTGAAAAGAGTGATTCATTAATGAATCAAGTAACTGACCAGAGGACCAACTTTGACGAAATTGATGAAAAATTCTCCCAATATGTCACCTGGAAAGATACTGTAGAAGTCCGAAAGGCCAATATTCCCAGGATCGAATATTTGAAAAAGGAAATCGTGTTCATTGATTGGTATATACAATTAAATTAGGTTGAAATGGAAATTTTTAGGGCAAGGGATGTTGCCAATAACATTGTTGAAACAGTCAGCCAAAACATCATTGATGCCAATTTAATTGATAAATGCCCACCTGGTTCTCTACCTGTTGTGAAAGATTTGATAAGACAATGGCAAGAGATTTATAAATTGAAGGAAGAAATCATCATAAAATTGGTGAAGCTTGATTGGGACAAGTACTGGAATCACTTAGTCAAGCCACATAGTCAATGGTTAATGTTGTGTTGTTTAACAGAAGCTTCCTCTTACATGATGTCTCCATTATCATATGTGGTCTATACAGGACAACTGCGCGTCAGGCAAGGCCAACCTCCTTAAGTTCATCCTATGATAGACATCCTTTAGCTCAAGGAATGAATGACAACATATACAACACCACACTCATGAAGCGAGTCATCCCAACAAAATATATTTATGTTTTTATTTTACTTATTTTAAGGAGAGTTGTTTAAACCTCCTCAACACTTTATGTATTTGATATTTGTATACTTTTTATTTTACTATATAGAACCTTTCATGTTTTTGACGAAAGGGTCCTGAAATTTTGAAAATAAGACTTTACAGAAGTTGCACTTTTGTACTCTTAAAGTTTCTCTTAATAGAAAGGCCAGACCACAGTCTGTTTTTCAAATTAGCAAAGTTGAGATATATATGGTATTTTTATATTTATGTTGATGTTATGCTTCATATGATAAATAGTTTAATTTCCTTATGATGTTTTTTTTATATGTATCCTCTTATAAACAATCCAACATTAATTCACTTCTGAACATGCTTAGATTTCCATTTTTAATACATGAACAAATACATGAAATTATTAAATGTGATATGTGCTTAATCAATTGATTTGATTAACTATTTAATCATATCAATTATCTTAAATGGTTTTACATTTCTATAAGTGCCTGATAAATATTCATTTACATACACTTAAGATCATCAATTAAATCACATATAAGAGAAAGATAATTCATCCCCAAATAGAGATAGGTTTATATACTTTTTATGCTTGTTGTTACTCTAATTCCTCAAGTCACAATTAGTTATAAATACCACCCATCCACTCAACTATATTTCATTGGGAAACTAGTCCCATAATCCCTAGTCGGAGCCACTATCTCAAATGGATAAGGGATGGTTTTTAAGTTCCTGATTAGGTGGTTTTCGAGGCATCAATAGGGTCCAAGTGGAATAGGTGGGTGGCCACCAATGTCCACCTACATAATTGAATACTATAGGATATGTGGTACACCCCTACCTATGGCTACGAGTTTTTTGTGTACCTCAAAAAAACACCCATTAGGGGGTCAAAACAGCTTCAGAAGTTCAGGAAAAAAAAAATAATAATAATAAATTAAAATTAAAAAATTAAAAAAATTAAAAAAAAATTAAAAAATTAAAAATTAAATAAATAAATAAAATTAAAAAATAAATAAATAAATATTAATCTGTGTTATAAACAAGCAAACTGATGAAACTGACTGGAGGTCCAGGTGGAATAGGCGGGTGGCCACCGATATCCACCTATATCAATATAAGTCATCATTTTCCATATCATTTGTGGATATAATTATTCCATTTTTCAAATGTATGAGTAATGTAAATTTGATGTCCAAGAGTCATCTATAGAATGTGAAAAGTCACGAATGAGTCAAAAGGTCATAGGGAAGTAAAAGAGTCATGAGGGTAGCCCGAGAGTCACAAGGGATGTGAAAAGTCTTCCCATTTGTTATATATACACCCTCATAGCTCATTTAAAGGACTTTTCACCTTGGCTTCTCCTACCAAGCATTAGAGAGGAAGATAGTTCTTCTGGAGGAGCAAGTGGTTTCTATAATGCTCCAATATTGGAGCTAGTGGTGTTAATTGCACTAAGGTATCTTGGAGATTTTTCTTAATACTTGAAGCTCATTGAGTCAACACACTTCATGCATATGTCGTAAATGTTGTAGGATTATTCTTTGAATGTTTGCAATACATGTTGTTTTCATCTGTATTAAAGAAATTAAACTATTCTGGTGGATTTAGTGCTTATCTTGTTGAAGGTGTGTTGTTTGTGTTTTAACACTTGTTTATTCTATGTGAAATATTTCTCCATTTGATCAATGATTCATTCATATATATAAGCTCATGGGTCTTTATTAGATCAATACTATTACTCCTCTTTTAAAGTCTCTCTTTTATTTCCCCTTTGGTAGAAGAACCTTGATACATTCTACAACTGAACATTCCACAAGGCATACTTACTTGTTCATCTGAAATTACATGTATATCACTCTATTGTGTAAACCATCGTATCCAAGGAAAATATCTAAGAAAAATGGAAGTCGAGACTTATTTATGGAAGGGCTCCCAAACCAAATGGTGTGAAGTATAACTAGGACTTTTCATCAGGGAGACCCCCTTGCATGTTGGGGGGATCTAACACCATCAACAATACCATAATCATATAAACAAATTGTCAATATCAAAAAATTAAACACTATAAGATTTCAATCTCCCCTAGTAATAACCAATTTTTTACTATATTTACCATGCCTCCATTAATTATACTAATAATTAGTATATAAGTAGATATTTGGGTCATGAATTAATATATATTTACTTTAGCTATGTACTTACATTTATATGGGTTTATTGAGATTTATGATAAGTAAGGGTTACTCCTCATACAAGCTCAGTGGTCTATAAAATACTAGACCCATATCTTACATTATCATTGTATAAATATATAAGGCATTAGGTGACAAACTTGTACACCTTCATATCACCTTACTAGATTTGTAGCAAGTGAATCTAGTTGAGGCATAAGATCCATTTGGTTTCTAATTCCACAAGTATGCAACAACACTTTATTTATAGCTATGAAAGTCTTGAAAACTTTCCTAACAATAAGATCGGATAAGGGTCTAAAGCTAACCTACACAAGTCAATTTTTCAGGAATAACCATTCGTTATAATCTCTTGTCTTCTAATGCTCCCTACGTTGAAAAATGTGTAATTAGGTTCAGTCTTCATAAGTATGAAATGTATTTTTTATTCTTGTAAATTATAAAATGAAAAGAAAATTTATTATTTTTATTTTTGAGCATGGGTTTCATGCTCAAGTTCTTTTATTTTATAGGTTAAGAGCCCATTGAGTGCTTCTAGGGTTTGTCCTAGGTAAATAAGTCAAATGATTCATTTCCATAATTTGAAGACCCCACTGGGCACACTGTAACTTGTAAATAAAATTATTTTTGTCTTTAAAAGTGTCGGAATACCCTCCAAGACCAAGTCGGCCTGGAAGTTGGCAAGTCGGCCTAAATAAAGAGCCACATCCACCTTTGAAGAAGCTTATATAGAGAGAAGAAATTCTCCTTCGTTTGGCTCTCACATGCATCACTCATTCTAGAAAATAAGAGGAAGAAGAAGGCGGGGATGAAGAGGAAGGATGAAGGATATTTTTTTGGGGCTAATTATCTCTCTCGCATGCTAAAGAGGAAGGATGAAGGATAATTTTTTTAGGCTAATTATCTCTTTTGTGTGCTAAAGAGGACTAGGGTTTCTGCACAAACCTAGGGCATCCATATACACACTTGATCTTGGAGAAAAGGAGGCAAAGAGGCCAAGCGAAGGTCACCAAGGGTCTCTCTCAAGCTCCTTGAGTGAGGGAAAGGAAAGCGAAGGTCAGAGGAGGTCTCTAAAATAAAATAAAAGCTCCCACATGTGGCAACAATAGTTACAACAGTTGTCATAAGATAGAAATTTTGGTTCTGCAGTAGGAGCTCGAGAGTCTCGCAAGAGGAGGCCGAGGAGGTAATATTGGAAGAGATTTGACTAGGTTTGGATAGATAGAAGTTAGCACAACATATCAAGAAGTTGGTCTTGGTCTTGGAGGGTATTGGTCTCAGTCGTAAGGTCACAGAATTCGTCAATTGAAGAATCTATAAGGAAGAGAAGATATTTAATGGTTTTCCTCTCAAGAGGAGAGGTTTTGGCCATGGCTTTCAACCTATATACTGTGTAATTTTTCTTATTGGTTTGGTAGTTGTTTTATGCTTCACACATATAATAATAAGGAACAAAGTTAATAAGTAAAAAAGGAAACACAAGTAGTTATCAAGTAAAATAGAATTAAACATAATCATTTCCCTATTGAATTTCTCAACATGGTATTAGAGCTAAGGTTGGCTAAGGACATCATGAATATCTCCTCTTTATTGAAGAAGTTCATCAAGAAATGTTCAAAGCGAGCAAGCTATATCAAGAAAGGCATCAAGGAATCATGAAGTCTCTTGTTCTGTACAAAGGAATAATTAATCGAGGAAAAGGATGTAGATCTCTTTTTGGCACTCACTAGCATATTCCAAGACGAGAACATTTGGGTCATTGATAGTGGTGCATCTAGGCACAAGACAGGTCATCACAAACAATTGAAGACTTTATTAAAGGGAAAATATTCTTATTCAATGTATCTTGGAGATAATAAGATCTATCTCGTAAGAGGCATTGGATCAACTTCTATAGAGTTGGAGAATGGAAGCAACATTCACCTCAACAACATTCTATTTGTTCGAGGTTTCCATAAAAACTTATTTTCCATTTCAATTCTAGAATACAAGGGTGATAGAGTAGCTTTAATTGATGGAAAGGTTATTGTATGGAGTAAAGACTCAAGTATAGACAATTCTAGAGTCATTGGTATTCGGGAAGGAAGACTTTACAGGCTGATATCTCCTCTAGCTCAAGCGTTGGTTCACATTGAAATTAGCCCATGTGAGTTATGGAATAAAATATTTGGCCATCTTCATTTTAAGATCCTCCCATATCTAAAAACGATAGTAGATGGAATATCTAAGCTAAATGAATATCATGAAGGAGTATGTAAGGGATGTGCATTGGGGAAGAATACCAAGAGACCATTTGGAAGCAGTGCTTCACGGTCAAAAGAAATCTTGGATCTCATTCACTCCGATGTATGTGGCCCTATGACTCCTAAATTGCTTGTAGGTCATCTATATTATGTCACATTTATTTATGACCATTCAAGAAATACCTGGGTTTACTTAATGAAAAAAAAGGACAAAGAATTTACAAAATTTCAAGAATTCAAAGCTAAAATAGAGAACCTTACATAAAGAAGAATTAAGATATTGAGATCTGATAATGGAGGAGAATATACATCGAAGGAGATTATAGCATTTTGTAAGGAATATGGTATTAAGAGGGAGTTGATAGTCCCATATAATCCCAAGCAAAATGGAGTTGCTGAATGAAAGAACCGAGCCATTGAAGAAAATGTAAAGGTGATGTTACCTGAGAAAGATCTACCAAATTTCCTATGGGGAGAAGCTACGAAGACAACTGTATACATTCAAAATCGAAGTCCCCATAGGTCACTAGACAACAAGACTCTCGAGGAAGTATTCACTGGAAATAAACCAACTGTGGATCATTTCTGTATCTTTGGGTGTCCCGTGTATATTCGTATACCAAAGAACAAAAGAAAGAAGTTGGATCCATCAGGCATGAGAGGAACATTTATTGGTTACGACAATTCCTATAAGGCATATAGAATCTACATAAAGGAAGGACACCATATAGAAGTAAGTTGAGATGTAATATTTAACGAAAGTACATATTTCAAGAAATATAAGGAACTTCCCATGGACTCCGATGACAAAGAAATCCCAATATTTGAAGAGGAAGTTAACGGGGAAGAAGAAGAAACTCATCATGAAGATGAGGGTCCCAATGAACCCATTCAACCTGTGGTCCTTTTTGAATCAAGAAAGAGACCAAATTGGTTGAAATCTACACTACTTGATGCAGAAGGTCATGGGGCAATGAAAGGTTGATTTAGGGAAAGCAAGAATCTTACGAGATATTATGGATATGCTGCATATATGAAAAAATAATAGAAGCAGAACCATCCATCTTTGAAGAGGTTGTTAATCAACAGGAATGGAAGGATTCCATGAATGAACAATATCAATCTATAATGAAGAATGGAGTTTGGGAGATCTTACCAAGGCCCAAAAACAAATCTATAATAACTTCTGAATGGATATACAAGACCAAACATGTAGTTGATGGAAGTATCGATAAATATAAGGAAATATTTGTGGGTAGGGGTTTCTCTCAACAAGAAGGCATCTATTATGAAGAAATTTTCTATGACAACAATGTATACAATGATTCCTTCATTGGTCTCTCTAGCAGCATCAATGGGATAGAACATTCATCAAATGGATGTCAAGACTATGTTTCTAAATGGAACAATAGATGAGGAAGTATATATAGATCAACCCTTGGGATTTGAAGTTAAAGACAATAAGACATATATTTGCAGATTGAAGAATGCATTATATGGCCTCAAGCAAGAACCAAGGGCATGTTATGATAGAATGGATACATACCTACAAAGAATAGGCTTCACAAAAATTTTTGTTGATCTGAACCTGTATATCAAGGTTGTAGATAGAGAACCTATAATCATTCTTTGGTATGTAGATGATATTATTTTTACAGGTTTAGAAGGTTGAATTGAAGAATGCAAGAAGCAACTAGCAGCAGAATTTGACATGAAGGATTTGAGGCTAATGCATTACTATTTGGGACTAGAAGTCTAGCAAGGACCTGATGATATTTGTTTGGGTCAAGGAAAGTACATGATAAAGATGTTAAAGAGGTTTTATATGATGCATTTCAAACCTATGACTACTATGATGATCACTAACTTGAAGACACTAAGGAGTTATGAATCGATCCTGGTGGATCCTTCTCAATATAGACAACTGGTTGGCTCATTGATGTACTTGGTAAATACTTGACTAGAAATATGTTTGTAGTAAATATTATCGGTCAATTCCAAGTGGAGCCTAAGCATGATCATTGGATAGCAGCAAAACATATACTGATATATCTGCGAGGAACTATCCACTACTTCCTAAAATATGATAGGAGGAATGATGTCCACTTGGTTGGATATACAGATTCTGACTGGGGAGGTAGTGAGAAGGATGGAAGGAGCACTACCATTTCAGTTTGGGATCCTCCATGATCTCATGGATGAGTAGAAAGCAATACATAGTTTCTTTGAGTAGTGCTAAGGCTGAATATGTTGCGGCCTGTGAAGTAAGCAGAGTAGCAGTCTGGTTAAGGAAAAGATTCTCCGACCTATTTAAAGGACCGATGGAACCTACAATGATACATTGTGATAACACTAGTTTTATACATTTGTCTGAGGACCCAATATTTCATGGAAAGACAAAGCATATAAATAACAAGTATCACTACATTCAAGTGCTAGTTCAAAATGGTGTGTTGCAACAACAATATATCTCCACTAATGAATAGGTAGCTGACATATTGACAAAATATATTCCTAACAAGAAGCTTTTGTACCTGAGAGACAAGCTTGGCTTGATTGATATATCCTCCCTCGTTGAGAGGGAGATATAGGCACATCATTCTTGTCTTCACTTGGGAATAAAGAATGGAGGATTGAGTAACCATAGGGCATCCAATACTCTTTGAGGATGTGGTAGAGCATCCAAGACAAGAGTAGTTGTGGATTGATATTATTTGAGGACTAGCTATCCAAGACAAGAATAGTACAAAGACGGTCATACTCAGTGAAAATTTGAGTGGAGTAAGTACCTTGAGAGACAAGGATGTTGGCGTCTATAAATCATTGGTCTCACCATCATTGTGCTCTGATATTGTGGAGAGATGGAGCTATTAGTCAAGGCCTTGCTATGTGACAATGCTGGTTGATATGAAGCTAGATATATGGGTTACCAATCCAAATCTTCTTATGAGATCTCTTCAGATTGAGAATGTCCATGTATTTCTTATTAATACCTCCCTAGTTAAGAGGGAGTGTTGAAAAATATGTAACTAGGTTCGGTATTCATATGTATGAAATGTATTTTTTATTCTTGTAAATTATAAAATGAAAATAAAAAATATTATTACAATTTTGGAGCATGGGTTTCATGCTCAAGTTCTTTTATTTTATAGGTCAAGCACCCATTGAATGCTTCTAGGGTTTTTCCTAGGTCAATAAGTCAAAAGAGTAATTGTCCTAAGTTGAAGACCCCACTGGGCACATTGTAACTTGTAAATAAAATTATTTTTGTCTTTAATAGTCTCAGAATACCCTCCAAGGCCAAGTCGGCCTACATGAAGAGTCATGTCCACCTTTGAAGAAGCCTGTATATAGAGAAGAACTTGTCCTCCATTTGGCTCTCACACTCATCACTCATTCTAGTAAACAAGAGGAAGAAGAAGGAAGCTAAGAAGAGGAAGGTCGAAGGATATTTGTTTTCAGGCTAATTCTCTCTCTCACATGCTAAAGAGGACTATAGTTTCTGTGTAGACTTAGGGCATCCATATACAAGTTTGATATTGGAGAAAATGAGGCAAATAGGTTAAAACAATGTAAACTTTGAAATGGGAACTGAAACGAGTACCCACTTTTTTGAAGTAGCAAAAAAGTAATCTGATTTTGAAAAGTGTTCATCGAGAATACACCTTTTTCTTTTGGAGCATATTTTTGAAACTTTAAATTATCTTATGTATCAAGTATAATTTTATTTTTTAAATGTTAGTGATTTTCATGCTGATTTTGAAAAGCGTTGATGCAACATTGACCCCTATTTTTAGAGGGCTTATTTTTTACACTTAAAATTTTCTAATATATTAAGTCTCGATATATTTTTTAAATGTTGATGATTTTCATGCAGATTTTGAAAAGCATCAACATTTATTTTTTTCAAGACAATTTTGGCACTTTAAATGTTCTTATGTCCTAAGTATACACAATTTTTTTTTTTTTTTAATGTTGATTATTTAACAATTTTTCAAGTGTTTTGTCTCTTAGTGTTTTTCGTCTTAAGATATTAGTTTTTTAATGGTTCTCCAAACATGTTTTTTTTTGTTTTTCTTTGCAAATGCTAAAAATATGATGACTTTAAAATCTTATCATATTGAAACAAAATTAAAACTCAACCATCAAAATGACACACATTGTAGGCAAACTCAACCCATTGAAATGAAAACTTTAATATCAACCATGAAATTAACACATTGTGCCGGCGGACTCAATCTTTTACAACGAAAAATTAAAAATCAACAATCAAATTCACACATAATGGGATCGGGTTACTAGTCGACATAGACCCTATGGGAAAAAATAAAATAAAACAAAATGATAAATAAATATATAAAAATGAAAAATATAAAAGAAAACAAAAATTAAAACACTGGATTAAAAAAAAAAAAAAAAAAAAAAAAAGAAAGAAAGAAAAAAAGGTTTAAAAAATAAAAATATATATTAAAACATAAAAAGTAAAAAATAAAACATGACAAAAAAAACAAATAAAAAATATTGAGCAAAATAAAGAAAAACAAAAATAATAATAATATAAATATTTAAAAACAAAAAATAATGTTTTTAAATATTTTGTTGTTTTGAAATATTTTTTTAATTTTTATTTATTTTTTTATAGCTTTTAATTTTTAATTTTTAAATTATTATTATTATTATTATTATTATTTATTTATTTTTTATGTTCTAATATATATTATTATCTACTTCTTATTATTTTTTAAAATTTTGTGTGTTTTTCTTTGCTCAATATTTTTTATTTGTTTTTATTTTGTCATGTTTTATTATATATTCTTATTTAGTTATTATTATTATTATTATTTTTTAACTTTTTGTGTTTTTTTATACATTTTTTTCAATGTTTTAATTTTTGTTTTATTTTATATTTCTCATTTATATATATATATATTTATTATATTGTTTTATTTTATTTTTTCCTATAGGGTCTATGTCAATTCTCGACTAGCAACCCGATCTCATTATGTGTCAATTTGATTGTTGATTTTTAAGTTTTCATTGTAAAAGATTGAGTCGAACCGCACAATGTGTCAATTTCATGGTTGGTATTAAAGTTTTCATTTCAATGAGTCGAGTTTGCTTAATTTGTGTGTCAATTTTATGGTTGTCTTTTAAATTTTTGTTGCAAAGTGTTAAGTTGTCTTAGGATAAGATTTTAAAGTCATCATATTTTTAGCATTTAAAAAAGAAACTACTCCTCGAACACTCACTCTTTCATTCAAGTATTAATTTTTAAATTTTTTTTAGTCAACATTTTTTCCATAATGTCATGGTTGAAAATTTGTCAAAATTTTAAGGTCTTCCAGCATTCCAGTATTCCAGCATCAACATTTTCTGTTTCTAAGCGGTTTTCACATTTTCTTAGAGTTTTTTGGCTAGAGTTCTTGTTTTGATTTTATATTTCCTGTTTCAAAGTTTCTGTTGTTTCAAGCAAAGGTCACCAAGAGTCTCTCTCAAGATCCAGGAGTCAGGGAAAGGCAAGCAAAGGCTAGAGGATGGATCTAGAAGAAGATCAAATTTCCCACATGTGGTAGCAGCAGTTGCAGTAAGGCAGAAATTTCGGATCTCCTGTAGGAGGCTGAGAATCTTGCAGCAAGAGGCCGAGGATGTGTTATTGGAAGAGATTTGACTAAGTATGGCTAGATCGAAGTTAGCACATCTCAAGAAGTTAGTCTTGGTCTTGGAGGGTATTGGTCTCAATCGTAAGGTCATGGAATTTGTCAATTGAAGAATCTATAAGGAAGAGAAGAGATTTAAGGGTTTTCCTCTCAAGAGGAGAGGTTTTGGCCCTGGCTTGCAGCGTATATACTGTATCATTTTTCTTATTGTTTTGGTAGCTTTTTTATGCTTCGCACATATAATAATAAGGAACAAAGCTAATAATTAAAAAAGGAAACAAAAGTAGTTATCAAGTAAAAGATAATTAAACATAATCACTGCCCTATTGAATTTCTCAACACCCTGAAGACTCAAAACACTTCATCTTCCTAATAATTTGAAAGATTCAATCATGGTAAGAACTATGGTTTAAAAATGAGTTTAAAACTCAACCCCCACATAACAAAATTGCATACAGCCACTAAAGTCACAATTAAAACAATCTTGAGATTACATGACACCTAGTCATTGCATTGCCTATGCAACCTCATATCCACAGATAAAGATACATAAATGGACCTCATTACACACAAACAACAATCTTCAACATAAGAATCCTCTTGAGCACTAACAACCAATCTCATAACCACACACACACACACACACACACATATATATATATATTAATTTCATGCATGTACCACATTTCAAATCCCATACCACAAAAGGCCCAAATTTATTTTCATTTCTAATTTAGCACATCATTTAAGAAGAAAATGAATAGTGATCAAATGAATATAGGAAACAATTATCTAAAGTTACAAGCTAAAAAATTATTTGGGAAGGAGACTTTCCACCAAACCATAGACTCAGCCACACATCAACTTTCTATAGCTAGTAGTCCATAGCTAATCCATGATACCACAAGGGGAAAATTGACAACTCACTAATAATTGAAATAAAATCTCTTTCACACATATGATAGAGTCATGTATCTCCTTTCCCAACTTATATCGGGCCTCTATGATCTCTAGACGCATATCATCTAGTTAGCAAAGAAAAACATGGAATCCCTTCACCACTCTATAGTCCCTCTGTGATTTTCCCACCTATTTCTTTTCATACTCAACTAACACACATAAAATTGCAACACACTCAAGCTAGCTAGAGTTCATAGTTCTACTACAAGTGTATGAAAAGAAAAATTCATTTTGATGGAACCCAAAACACACCAACGTCGTTCCAATCTGTAATTAGCACTTTATTGGGCATATTTGTATACCCAAAACATAGTTTGATCACCCATAATGCTTCAACCATCATTCCATTCAATATTGGTAACATTCCACTCATGATTATCACTACTCAAACATCCATGTGTCTCTATTATCTATGGGTGTCTCCCCTCTACGTGTGTATGGATGAATTTGTGTGTGAATGAATGGCTCACATGTTTTCCCTTCATGGGTTTTTGTCCATTTCCAGATTTTTTCATAATCAATGTAGTCCGTTGATGTACAACCCACATTTACATTAGTCTCCTAGGTAATCCCTAGATCAAATTCAAAATCCAAGGAATGTACTTAGCCCATTCCTTCTATTAAAAAGTGAAGCAATATTGCAACTGCCATGCCCAAATTCCATATAGATGAGGGTGATTGTTCTAGCTACCTAGTCATTCACAATAAATAGGTTCTTGCACAAGATGGAAAAGGATCATATTTGAATTTGAATTTCATAGCAAGTCTTCGGCATGATAATTACCCACAACTCCCTCATCATTTTGTAACTCGTGATTTCATAGCCCGTATTAGTGCTCATACATTCCTAATCAATGGTGTTAGCATATTTATTAATTAAATATTTATATTACAAAATGCATTATTTTTGGATTCATACAATGCATTTTTGTCACAATAGTGACACATCCATGTTGACATAGGAAATACAATGCCATCAACATAATTAATAATAATTAATTACAAGTTAATCTAGGGGCCAAGATGGGGGTGTTACAATCCCCTCCCTTTTAAAGGAACATTGTCCTCGATGTTCATGCCAAATCTTAGTGTTCTTTCATTGCAACAACACCAACATATTCTCTCTTTTACTACAACAACATTCCTCTATGATTGATGGTTAACGTCCACTGAGACCAATCTTTGGTCTATTGGACCTAAAGAAAAGAGTTATTTAATTTGATTATTCAATCATGCCAATAATATGATCCTCTTCAACTAATATTCCTTTGTCATTTTCCCTTTATTATTTGGCCAACTCCATACATTTGGAATTGCATTAAATTCCTACAATATTTATCAGTAAAAATTAATATTAAAACATTTTTCCATGCATAAGCATTTTCCTGAATTTCATAAATCATAATAATACATTTATTCAAACATAATACTATATATATGATTGCAGATTCACATTAATATTAAATCCATGGAAAAAATCATCTCACTATTTTTCTTGACATACCCAATGTGTTTATGATCCCAACTAACTTGTTATTTATGTTGAATAGTGTTGTCATTGATGTTAACGTCAATTCTGAAACACTTTTAATCTATATCATGATTACATAATTGGAAACCTTTAATAGAAAAGTAGCCTTGGAAGGATGTAAAAAAACCTTAGTATCCTTGCATTTGTTGAGGATTAGGATCAATATATAATTGATCTCATGCTCATCGTCATTGAATGTTCCTCGTCATACAGATTCCAATGGTATGTGGCATGCCACGAAATTCCTTACGATTTGAGAGATACGTCCAATTTAAATTGATGGCCCCACTCTGTGGTCAAAAGCGCCAAACAAATGGATGATGTGGCAACATATAATTTCATAAAGCTATTGCATATATCATAGAAAGGGCATTCATTAAAAGAAAAAATATTTGTTGAAGGGGTTAAACTTAATATTTTGAAAATTTAGTAATACTATGGTCGAAAAGGTAGAGGAGATATGCTTAATTGAAGGTAGTGTGCACCAAATGCATGAGGCCTTTTCACCCAAGTACCCTTTTGGCTGAAATATTATTAATATTATTATAATCACAAATGGGCCTTGATCATGTAATGCAGTCATATGGACCTAGGCATAAATATCACTGATAGGACTTTGTCAAAGATTGTATTGTTAAAATAAATTTGAATACCTTGTTTAAAAGCATGTCAGCCCTTATGGACCTAGGCATAAATCTCAATCACTGGGTTTGGTCAAAGATAATATTTTTGAACTATAATTTGAAGACCTTATTTAAAAGAATGTCGACCCTTCACGTATTTTAATAGCTCAACAACTCATCATTATTGAATTGAATATGGTTGGATGGTTGTTCGTTCGTATAAAATAGCCCCACCAAACCTATATATACATAGTGAATTTGTATTCGTTTGGTGTGAAAAAACTCTGTAATTGTCCCTAAAATTTGTGAGTGAGGAGTTTCTTTGTTCTGGTTCACATTGATGAGAAATCTGAATTATTCTTATTTGCTATTCTTCCTGTTGTTATGAAAAACTATGAGAAACTTGAGGTAGCGCAAAATTTTTGTGTTTATATGCATGTCCTGGCCTATTCTGAAGATGATCAAAGCTCTGTTGAACAAAAATCTGAATGATTAAAGCAAAATCAAGGATTTATTATAGCAACAAAAGTGGCCTATTGTGTTCATGGTTTGTTTTGATCTCTTGTGCACCGTGTATCTCTATGGTCACTGAGATTATCTTAATTTTTCTAAGGAAATTTTGTAATGTGGCTACTGTAGCTGGTGCTGGACACTGCAATTACTTAGACTTTGATTGTGAGGTTCAATTTTATGTGTTATGTCAAGTTACAATTATTGTAACTCGTTTGCACAAACTTGTTGGAGGATTATTAAAATTGTATATAGCTATGGAAGTGAGCAATGTGGGCACATTGATATTTTTTACTGTGTATGTTGTGTTGTACGTGGACAAGTCGACAATCTATATGTGAATTTAATGCCACACAAATTGGCACTAGTTTTGTCCAACAAGAGTGATCTATATGTGAATTTAATGCCACACAAATTGGCACTAGTTTTGTCCAACAAGAGTGACCAACTTATGATGAAAGTGTGGCGACAGCAACTGGCAAATAAATTGCAGGTCCAAGAAACTCAGTCGAATTACATGCTATGCATTGCAAAACAAGTTGGAAGAAAACATGAATTGTTTGCAGGTTCAATATCCGACATGGTCAAATTAAATTTCCTTATTTTATGAAGTTTCGTTAATATTATTTTATAAAGTTTTAATGTGTCAAATAAATAGTCACCCAGGGAAAAGACATTTCGTAGCATCAGCACCAGAGCTTGTGTGGTTTGTAGAATAATGTCTGGAAAGTGTGAAACTATAGAACAAATAATTCAATATACATTATTGAAGTTAATATTGATCCAAATCGAAAACCAAAAGAAGCATTGAGATCAAGATTAAGAGACAAACCTTGCTGAAGTTATTATGAATAATTGTTTGTAGTAGACAATTTTTTTGATATCAAGTACCTATGATGATGGTTGTTGTTGGTATTATACAAAGATATGGCTTTGCCATGATTGAATTGTTGTTTGTTTGAGGGTTTGATGAGATAGCTACTAGATTTTCCTTATCACTAATTACTAGCTCTCTTGAAGCTGGAATAGCTTTGATACTAAATGTAGGTTTTAACTCTGTACAGAAATACCTATAAACGAATTCTTCAAACGGAACAATAAACAATGGCGAGAACATAAAACAAATATACACATATATTATTCCCCTGGATCCCAAAACCGGGACTATCATATTGATTTTTCATTATATTTATTTCAATGTTACAATACATATATATACATGTCGAAGCATTCATAAACCCCAATCCATAGCCCTGGATTAGAACATAATCATAGTTCCCATGACCAGGTCTACAAAATACTATGGGAAGAAAACCATCATGCCCAAAACCATGTGAAAACACCATTCACAAAACCATGGGTAGGTTCGCCCACCATCTTTGGGTTTTCCCCCCATCCTTGGGTCCGCCCAAATATTATTAGGTCCACATAAAAAAAAGAAAATTTCTTGGGGTGCCACCTTGGACCTCGTGCAGAGGGGCTACTACCCCCTGCAAACCCCCGACAATGGGGTTGTGACCCCCCCGTGACCCCCCCTGTGGCACCCAGCCTAACGTATAATGCATGGGGCTATTCGTGAAAATAATATAACTCACCCCCAAAATATTTGATGCATTCTATGGTTTGTCATCGATGATTTAAAAAATTGATGGTATTGTCATGCTACATGAGGTTTGCATAGTTTTAACTACAGTGAGGAACAAAGGGATGTTTCACATGCTGCTTGATGATTGAGTTAATGATGAGATTAGTTATGTATGAACATTTGGCTAAGTGACAAAGGGTTATTGATATTTTACCTTGAGAAGAGAATAATGCTTGACACTTTGGCCTCAGCTAGGGTTTGATTCTCTTACTGCATAAAGGGTTTCGATTTGTTTTGCTAAGATTGGTTATTGAAGAGAGGCTTGCTTTTACTTTTAGTTTGCTGAGATATGGTTTGATTTTATATTGAATATTTGCTACATATATTGTTCAGGATATCCTAATCAGTATGTTTGGCATTTGATGAGCTAGAATCTGTTGCAAAGAGAGTTTTGAATGATAGCTGTGTAGGGATCAGTTGCATAGAAGTTTTGCAATTTTGGTATTTAGTTTGAGTAGATATTTTATTGCAGATTTGATCGTGATCACATGTGGATTCAATCTAGAAATTGTGAAACATGGTCCACTATTGTGAATTGAAATTTGAAGCCTTCAAGGCCAGTGGTAGCTTGCTGAGTAGGGTTCCAGGGCAGTGCAATATAGGAGAGTGGAGTCTCCTTCAGGTTGGAGCCTGAGAACACTTTAGGGTAGAAAGGTGGTGCTAGGGAAGGTTGTAGCATGTGCAAGGTGTTGCAACACCCTTCTAGTCAAAGCTATAAAATCAGGGAATCATAGCTTCTTTTAGGTTCGAGCCTGTAAATTAGGACGTTGGAGTATCCTTCCAATTGTAGTTGGTAAATAGGGTGTTGGAGCATCCTTCAATTTGGAGCCTGTAAACTAGGGGGTCCAAGCCTCCCTCAGTTGTTGCTGAAAACTTGGAAGTTGGAACTTCCTATTGATGTAAATTTATTAAAGACAAACATTAAGAAGCGTTCAATGTTTTTTCTCCTCGAAGGTTTCCACATAAAAATATTTGGTGTCTATTGTCTAGGATTTTGTGCATTGTTGAATGGTGTTACTTCATGTTATAATCTAATGATAATTTTAATTAATGATTTGTAAACTAAAAATTTAACTAATTGAAGAGAAATATTGCTTCACCCTCCTCTCAGTATTTCCCGCAATTGGAATCGAAGCCAAGTTCCTTTAGTTGTGGCTTCACAGTTGGAAGGCATATCTCAAGGTGAATGAAGATGGGAAATTCAAGGAAGCAAGCCACTAAGCATTCAAAGGAATAAAACGAAGTCCCTCGTATTGAAATAGTTCAGAACCTATTACAACTGATAAAGAGAAACAAGTTGGTATAATTCCTCTGTTTAATGAATCAAGCTTTGAATTTTGGAAAGGTAAAATGAAAGCCTATTTGGGAGCTATTGGATATGATGTATGGTATTAAGTTGTTTCTAGAGACACATCTACCACTATTATTGAAATAGTTTCAGAACCTATTACAACTGACGAAGAGAAACAAGTTGGTCCAATACCTTTGTTTAGTGAATCAAGCTTTAAATTTTGGAAAGGTAAAATAAAAGCCTATTTGGGAGCTATTGGATATGATGTATGGTATTCAATTGTTTCTGGAGACACAACTACCGATGAATCAAGAAGTTATAATACAAAATTCATGAGTATAATTCTAAGTGTCATGTCATATTTTGTGAAATCCAATGTAGTTCAATGCTTATTACCCAAACATATTTGGGAGAAACTTCAAAATATCTATGTAGGTCAATAACATCCAGGTCAGGATAAAGATGATGATAATCATGTTTCAAATAAAGTAGATCCACTTGTCGAAGAATATAATATTGATGAAACAAAAGTAGATATGGAGAAATTATTATTTAGTGCCTTGAAAGAATTGAAGAGCATCGAGAAGGAAAATTAGACACTCAAGGAAGAAGTTGGTTTCCGAAGACTTCAAGTGTAGGAAGAAAAGAAAGTGAAAACCTTGACAAGCTAGTTGGAGGAATCTATAACAGAGGTAGGTAAAAATCAAAAGGAACTTGATGGATATTTATTAGAAATTAACAGGCTCAGAAAGGAAAATGAAAGGTAGAAGGAACAAAGGCAGGATCTTAACAAAGTAACAAAAAAGGTCACTCTTCTAAAGTTGTAAGTGGAGGAGGCAAAAGTAAGAAGAAAAGTCTTGAAAAATCGATTTGATCTAGGTGGATATTAGTGGCCACCCGCCTATTCCACTTGGACCCCCAACAATGTTTCCTTTCAATTTTCTTAATTCTAGTACAACGTTATTTTTTTGGAATTTTTTTTTCATATCCTAAACTTCTGGAGTTGTTTTGAGGTCCTAAAAGACATTTTCTGGGAAAACGAAGAGACTAGAAAAGTGCCTAAATATATTTCACATATTCTCTTTCTGCCTCCTTGGGGATATATTCGAAACAAGGTAGTATTATAGCCAAACAAAGATCGTATTCCATAGATACGACCACGGGAAGTTGGCAGTCCAATTTACCCCAACAGGGCCGAAAACCGTTGGCGCTTCATCTCCTAGGGTTAGGGTTTTTCACTTCTTCTTTATGATAAAAAAGCCTCTGAGCCTCATTGTAACATAGTTCAAAAGACATGTAATTGTCACATATCTTTTTAGATATAAGCTACCATCTCCTGAGCTAGTTTGTTTCATTATGTGTGTACACAATTTGAAGTACTTGTTATTAATTAATTGAAGTTTTGTTCTTTCGTTATATATTTGTGTTATGTTTAAATATGTATTTCATTTTAGTCCTCCATAAATCTAGATCAATGGTATCATAGTGGTATCCTCCTTCTCTATTTTTCTATGCATGTCCCCAACAAGGTCAGGGTATAAGGAGTTGGGACTTGAACTTGTTGAGCCCTTGCAAGACTGTCCCCACTGACACAGACGACCTCCCATGTTGGAAGAAAATAAATATGAGGGAGCATGAGATCTTATCAAATTATTTCTCAAAGAGGCCCTCGAGAAACAAAGGAACAAGATGATGGACAACTTTTCTCAAATCCTTTGGTGGATGCAAATAAGCGACACATCTTCATCTAGTAGTCACTTCAAAGGTGTTTCCCCCTTTAAGGTACAAGTTAATATTGATATCCCTATATTCGAAAGGTAGATAGATGCAGATGTTGTAGATAAATGGTTAATTTTTTTGGAAGGTTATTTTTAAGTTCATAGTTTCTCTGATAGGAAAAATATTACTTTTTCACTGCTTAAGGCCACCCCCCATGTCAAGGAATGGTGGGAAAATTACTATGAGAAAAGGGTCGAGGAACCCTCTATGTTTATATCTACACCCTCTTGGAACTATTTTCGAGATGTTGTCAAGGAACAATATTACCATGTCGGGGGCTATGAAGACAAGTACATACATTGGACCACACTCCGACAACAAAGGGCCCAATATGTGCATGAGATAACAAATATTTTTCATACTCTATGCACAAAGTGTGGTATCAAAGACTCTAAGTGACATTTGGTGCTCAAGTACCACAACTATTTGCAAAAGTACATTTTGGAAGAAATGGATTTCTTGGACATCTCCTTGCTTGGTGGAGCATACAGATATGTTGCCAAGATTCAAGAAAATTTCAAAAAAAAAAAAGCGAGACTTTGGATCTTTGAATTCGAAGCAAGGCAAGAGCACCCTTGAACCACATAAAAAAGGACAAAGCCAAAGTGGAATGACTTAGGATAAACCATCAAAGCCACAAGAAAAGAATGGAAAAATGAAGATGAAGAAGTACATAGGAAAGTGGTGTGAGTTCCACAAGATCCCCACCCACAACCAAAATGAGTGTCATGCCAAGCAGTCATTGGTGGTTGAGTTAAAAGCTTCAGAGTTTGATGCATATTTTGATTCTGAGCCAGAAAACGAAAATGGGAACAACAAGGGGAAGCATATAATTGACGCAGAACCAAGTCCCATTATTGCAACCACCAAGGTCCAGAAGACTAAGTCTAAAGATCCAGAGGAGGGGGAGTGCCTCTTCCACTTATATATGTGGGTGAAGGGTTCTCCATTGAATTTTATTATTGACACTAGGAGCCAAAATAAACTCATCTCAATAGAGGTTGTTAAGCAGTTGGGCCTACCGACCACACCACACCCACAACCATATACCATCGGGTGGCTCCACCAAGGAAAATATCTCTGTGTCAGCCAACAGTATCGCCTTCCCTACAACAACAAGCCCTTCATGGATGAGGTACTATGCCAAATGTTGCTCCTCTTGAATTTTGTGACGTTTTATTAGGCCAACCATATTTGTGGAAGCATCATGATGTGTATGAGTTCAAGGCTCGCACTGTTATTATTCTTTGGGTAGGAAAATATATAGGATACCAGAGGTAGCCCCAAGTACTACCATCTCTTTGATCTCTGCTAAGAAATGCAGTAAGAACATCTCCCTAACCAGGGAATTTTTTTTCTTTTTGATTCATTCTAAAAGTAGGGGGAAGATTGTGGCCACATCCATGGACCCTAGAAAGGGTCCCTTTGTGCAGCAGAAGCAATTTTATAAGGTTGTGGAAGAATAGAGGGACATATTCTCCTCAACCTCAAGAGTACCCTTGAACATTCAGGTCAAGCACTCAATCGATCTGACTCCCGAAGCTCCTCTACCTAATGGGCCAATATGTCGTCGCTCCCTTCTGGAAAATGAGGAAATCAAGTAGCAGATCTAGAAGCTGCGACATAAAGGGAACATTTGACCAAGCTCCTCACTTGTGGGATCCCAATTGTACTCGTATAGAAGAAGGGTGGGACTTGGAGACTTCGCATTGATTATCGGGAATTGAATAAAATCATTGTCAGGAACAGGTACCCGATCCCACAAATTGATGACCTTCTTAACAAACTCAAGGGGGGCATGTACTTCAGCAAGATTAATTTTAAGTTAGGATATCACCAAGTTCCAATAAATCCCACAAATGTATGGAAGAATGCCTTCAAATGAAAGGAGGGAAATTTTTAGTGTTTGGTCATGCCGTTCGGGTCGAAAAATTCCCTTGCAACTTTTATGAGGTTGATGGATGACATCTTGTGGCCTTTCACCAAATCGTCTATGGTTGTAAATTTGGATGACATCCCCATCTTCAGCAAGAGTTGGGCAAAGAAGTTGCAACATATTTGACAGGTCCTACAAACCCTGTGACAACACAAGCTATGTGCTAACCTAAAGAAGTGCTCCTTTTGCATGGACCAGTTCCAATATTTGGTCTAAATAATCGATGGGCAAGGAATGCATGTGGGTCCGGATTAGATCCAAGTCATTCGAGATTGGCCAGCCCTGACAACTATGACAGAGCTTTGTGGCTTCTTGGTCCTTGCTAGTTTCTACAAGAGATTCGTGTTGGGGTTCTCTCGTATTACTTGGCCCTTGATTCAAGTTACCAAGAGCGGAGAAAAAGCGAAGTTTTTTTGGTCCGAGGCACAATAGAAGGCATTCATTAAATTGAAACATTGCCTTTTCTCCGCACCAATCCTCACCTTTCCAAACCTAAAAAAACTATTTGATATTGAGACAAATTCCTTAGATTATACTACTGGTGCATTCCTCACTCAGCAAGGCCACCCTGTGGCCTATCACAGTGAGACACTTTCTTATACTCTTCGTAGGTACCCCACCTATGATAAGGAGATGTAATCCATCGTGCATGCCTACTGGAAATTGAGGCATTATATTATGGGGAAGGGGACGATCATCCACACAGACCACCAACCTATTCAATTTATGCAAACATAGGGTAAGTTGCAAAACGATCACCATCAGAAATGGTCCACATACCTTCAAAAATTCCATATGAACATAAAGTACAAGAATGGAAGCACCAATCATGTCGTAAACTGCCCACATCGACCCTCGATTTTGGCACTAAGTACTATTATCAACTCTTGCAGGTGTGAGACCTCTGGATGGACACAACCATATAAAAGTGACTCAGATTTCGCTGGCACCTACATGATGTTGATGGATGGAAAGTAGATTCTAGACTTCCATCAGTGGGATGGACTGTTGTGCTATCTGGGACATCTTTGTGTTCCTTCAAGCGATCATTCCAAGCTTATTTGGTAGGTCCATTGTAGCAGGATCGCATGACACTTTGGTGTCGAGAAGATAGTGGCAGCACTACAGAAATATTTTTATTGGCCAAAACTATGACAGGATGTTGGAAAATATATCACATGTTGCATTGCTTGTGCCATCGCCAAGTTAAGCATTAAGAAGCAATTCCTCTACACTCCTCTATCTACTCCTAGTCGACCTTGGGAACCCATATCCATGGACTATATGCTTGGCCTCCCTTCTACCAAGCATGGTAATGATTGTGTATTTGTGTTCATCGGTAGATTTTCTAATATGGCTATATTGATGGCCTGCAAGAAGAGCATCACAACAAAAGACACTGCCAAACTCTTCTTTGAATGAGTAAGTGTTAATTTTTGGATTCCATATACCATTATATAAGATCGAGATAGTAGGTTCCTGAGCACATTATTTTCAAGCCTCTAGTTGTTATTAGACACTAACCTCAAAAATTCGATTACATTCCATCCGCATACTGATGGTCGGACAAAGGTTGTCAACAGGATGTTAGTGCACATACTACACATGCACAACTCAAAGTATCCACAAACATGGTATGAGAGTCTTCCCATTGTGTAACCCATCTATAACAGAGATATCCATAGCTCGACTAACCACAACCACTTTCAAGTGGGAATGGGATTTCAACCATTGTGTCCCATTGATGTCGCAAGAGGCATGTTCTTTGAATATATAACTTTCTCTTTCATTTGGACTTCAATAAAAACCATTTTCAACACCTCCTTAATAGTGCGTATATAGCAGGCTAGGGATGGTTGTCTTCATCACCAAGCTTGATCTCCCTCCTCTTTGTAGATGGTGCAATTATTTTGGCCTCATCTCGAAAGGGTTTTCATAGAGATAGTTGGACAACTTTCTTTAGCGATGGATGCGTAAAATCAAGGTGATGGTCTTTAATGACTCAAAAATGTATTTACAAATTGCATCTTTTCTTCGAAGGGGAAGATTTTGAAATCACCACAACTTATACATACTTGGGAGTCCAATTTTTTAGGCTTCAATTTGGGGTGCAAAAGGCACTCCAACACATTAAAGGGGGATATGCGTCCCTTCCTCTCCTCAAGACATAATATTCCCATAACCATTACCAATACATATTATCCAAGTTAGATCTCATGGACCCACCATTCAACACATGGTCATTCCTATATGGTTCAACGGTATGGGGACCCAATGTGCTCAAGTCACACTAAACCAAAGGCAATTTGGTGTATAAATCTTCACAATTCATCATATCATGAAGAACAAGAGGACAATGCCCCACACCATCATTCACATTGAGTTTATAGTGCCCGTTTTTTGACTCATAACTTTTTTGGTATGGTCTCGCCTTTACATCATAAGCTAGGCCTCTTTGGTTTCATTGTTGATCAATATCAATATCCATAAATTGCCTATTGCTCTTCGGATGTTATTGTGTCACGTAGATCCACTTAGAGCATTTGAAATCATTGGTTTTCAAAGGTCTTATGCCTTCTCTAGTGAATTGGCATCTCAACAAACTACCTTTCTCCTTTTAAATACTCTTATTGTGCAGGTGATGAATATAATCATCAAAAACAACATTTACAAATAGTTTGTTCAAAGGTCTTACATAAACAACCAAAAGGGCTAAGACCCAAGATGGTATTCTACAACAAACACTTTTTAATGTTGAGAAAAAACCCCATTGTTCAATCCCCTACACACTCCGAAATACAAAAGTGGATACACACACTTAGAATCCCTTAGGCTAGTGTCAAGACACCAACTCACGTAAACTTTAAGTGAAGATCAAAAACCAAATTATATAAAAGAACAAGATATACTAACTCTACCTTGTAAGGTATCTAGACAAAACAAAAAACATGTTATTTGAAGCCCTATAAAATTTGAAAATGACTTCACTACCTCTTTAGAGGAAGCTCACTATCTTCGTCTTTTTACATTACCCAAAACAAAAATATTTGACTTTGTTTTTATATTACCCAAAAAATATTACATAACCTAAACCAAAAATGTTTAGCTTTATTTATTGAAAAAGACTTTACATCTGTGTTCCTCTATATGTTTATAGATGACTTCAATATGTCATCAAAATAATTTTTTGAGAAATTAAATTTTTCAACCTTGAAATGTCTCATTTTTAATTTTTCTAAAACTATAACTTTATTATTTAAATTCTCTCCTTTTATTATAAAAAATATCAATAATACTCTAAATAACAGCACATTTATATTTTTTATATAATATGTTTATACTTAAATATCTAATATGTTATACTAAAATGTGTAAGTTCCATTCATATCTCTTATAAATCCTTTGTATGATGTATTTATATTATTGTATGTAATTCTATTCATAAAATTACCTTTAACATAACATCTTGTCATATACTATCTTTATACTTCTATATCATCTTATCTATTTGCTGCAGATTGACCTAAAATTGTAGTCATAAAATTACCTCGTCAAATACTGCCCTACTCTCCTTTATATTAAATATTTATACCTATTTGCATCCTATCTACTTGCTACCAGGTTAGCCTACTTATTTGACATCCATATCTACGTACTTACTGTGATATACTCTTTTATATAATATATTTATACCTACTTTGTAGATATTATCTACTTGCTACCGACTTGATTCACTTAAACCTGGTCTGACTTACTTTTTGCAAACATGTTGACCTACTTCTAATTTGGGCTCCATAATTTAATAAATAATAATATTATTATAACTTTGTATTTTAATTACATTACTATATTATAATAATTATTATTTATCTTTATATAATATATTATCTTAATTTGTTATTTTCTTTTATATAATATATTATCTTAACTTGTTATTTATTTTTATTTTAATCACATAATTAACGTAATGTTTAACATTTTCACTAAACTAAATTGTATAAAAAGAGAAGATTAATGTAATGCAAGATTAATAAAAAACAAAAATCTACCAAATACTAAGAGGGATCAATTTTTTCACTCTAAAAAAAGTGTGCATATCAAGAGATTTGATCTCTTTTGGTGATTTGATTTAATATATTATCTTAACTTATTATTTATTTTTATTTTAATCACTTAATTAACGTAATGTTTAACATTTTCACTAAACCAAATTGTATAAAAAGAGAAGATTAATGTAACACAAGATTAATAAAAATAAAAATCTACCAAATACTAAGAAGGATCAATTTTTTCACCCTAAAAAAAGTGTGCATATCAAGAGATTTGATCATTTTATTTTTATTTTTATGTAATTTGATTTAGTCAAAATGTTAAACATTACATTACAAGGTCTCTACCACAATGGGTTAGAGAAGCGCTTAAAAATGACTCATTGTATTGAGAATCCATGGTATGTGCACTTAAAAATGACCCATTGTATTGAGAACTCATGCCATTCATGTGGTATATAGCCTATTTAAAAGGGGAAATTAAACAGAGCTAGATCCATCTAGATCCATCTTAACTCCAGATCTACCAAGAGCTGAGAAGGATCAAATCTCTTGAGATGCAAACCAAAGCTTATCAAATCTCTCAAGATGCTAACCTAAGCTTTTCTATGTGCAATTAAAAAAGACCCATTGTATTGAGAAACCATGGTATTCATCTGGAATATAGCCTAATTTAAAGGGGAGAATTAAATTAGCCTAGATCCATCTTAACTCTAGATCTACCAAGTCCCTAGACGAATCAAATCTCTTGAAATGCAAACATTTTTTTGAGTGAAAATAGATTTGACCTACTTTTGCAACCATGTTGACCTACTTCTAATTTGGGCTCAATAATTTAATAAATAATTATATTATCCTAACTTATTACTTATCTTAATTACATGAATACATTATAATATATTATTCTACCTTATTCCCTATCTTGATCACATTAAGAGGTGTTCTTCAACCCAGTATGGTAGAGATGTTATAATGTAATGTTAATCAAATTACATAATTAAAAATAAAAATAAAAAAACTTAGTCAAAATAAAAATAAAAATCACTTTATTTTTGGTTTTGACCCATGGTATTCATGTGGAATATAGCCATTTAAAAGGAGAAACTAAACATAATTAGATCCATCTTAACTCCGAATCTACCAAGATACCTATATTTTTTTATAGGCAATTAAAAATGATCCATTGTATTGAGAACTTATTGTATTCATGTGGAATATAACCGATCTAAAGGGAGAACCCATGGTATTGATGTGGAATATAACCTAATTTAAAGGAGATTAAATCAACCTAGATCCATCTTAACTCCAGATCTACCAAGTGCCTACAAGGATCAAATCTTTTGAAATGCAAATCTCTTTTATAGTGGAGAGATTTGACCTACTGTTTTCAACCATGTTGTTGAGTCCAAAGGTATTCTTCATCTCTATCTTAAAGATCAACGGGTAACTTCACAGTTTATCTCTTGAGCAATTTTGTTGAATTTTGTACAAGAGAATGGGGATGCAAGTCAATAATAGAAAAAAGAAAGTAGTATTTTTCTCTAACAAAAAACAACATTCTTGAAGAAGTTGCAGATTACAAATATCTTAAAATTGACTTCAACATAAATTTAAGTTGGGATGGTTGTAGAAATAAAAGAATGTTTTTCAAAACAGTTGTAGAGAGGTAGAGCTATGGGACTGGAAAACCACTCTAACTTTTTTTAGGCTTCTAGTGATCCAAGATTCTCTACGGTTGTGCATTGTGGGCCAGCAGCACAGCCAAAATGCAATGGAAACAATTTGAGAAAGTTCAGAAGCGTCTGATTACAAACAAATTCAAAATTAAAAGTGCAGTTCTTTATGCTATCTTGTTAAGTGAAATAGGGGTTGCTCCTATTGAAACAATTACTATGGCCGGAGTCATAAGGTATTTAAAAATAATTGAGCAAATGGAAAAGGGTAGATGGCCTAAGGTTGTGTTTAATGACATATCGTGCAAAAAAAAAAAAGACTTGGATGCGGCAAAATAACAAATATTTAGTAAATGTCTTATTTGCAAACTAGGGAGAAAAAAGAAGTATTACATTGAAGAGTTTAATCCCACTCATAATCATCAACAAAAAGTGTACTTAGGGGCCAATATTTCTTAAAGATCCAAAATTCTTATTGCTAATTAAAGACTAATTCTCATCAACACTATTGTTAGAAAGACGATGGAAAAGGCCAAAAGAAATGTGGAAAGAAAGAGCACCTATTTTTTGCTCTTCCGGAAAAGTGGAAATAGAAAAGCATTTCATTTTAGAATGCTAGACCTTCAAAGACAACAAGGAAAATTATGCAGATATTCTGACAGCTAGCTCTTGGAATAATCTATTCAGCAAAGAGTTTGTTGAGAAATATTATGGCAGCTAGCTCTTGGGATAATCTATTCAACGAAGAGTTTATCAAGAAGCTAGGAATATTGTAAGACTCAACAGGACAAGAACCTAAACAACTAGATGGAGAAGCAATTTGTCCCACCAGTAAGGGTTTAAACAACTAGATGGAGAAGCAATATGTCCCGCCAGTAAGGGTTTAAACAACTGGATGGAAAAACAATATGTCTCATAAGCTATTCTAAACCTTGTAGGCGTTAAAATAATTTTTTCTTCTATTTTCATATTTATTTAGGTATTTGTGATAGTATAAAAATTTTTCATATTTATTTAGGTATTTGTGATAGTATAAAAATTAATAAATTATAAATTATAAATTGAGTAAGTCAAAATAATAATTTCTTCTATTTTCATATTTATTTAGGTATTTGTGATGGTCTACAAATTAATGAATTGAAAATTATAGATTGAGTTGCTTTAACACCTTACCCTAGAAATTATTTTATTGTTTTTATTATCTATTTTCATCTAAGAAATTCTTTTGTTGTTTTTATTATCTATTTTCATATTAAGGTAATTGTGAAGTGAGTATTTATATTAAAGATTAATGAATTAAAAATTATCAATTGAGTACTTTAACAGCTTATCTTAGAAATTAATTAATAGATGATAAATTATTAATTTTTTTATTATCTATTTTTTACATTATATCTATTTTTTAATTCAGATGACTAAAATTCGTTTGAATTTGAGCAAATAAAATTTAAGAAATCTTGCAGAATCATGTTTTTTATAGCAGAAATAGATTTAGCACCATCAAAAACTAAACTACCAAGACATCCAAAATATTGAAATTTGATAACTATAACCTATAACCTAGATTTACAAAATTCTCTAATAAATTTTCTTAAACTTTTACTAAAATTTCTATAATTTTCAAAAAAGAAAAAAAAACAAACTAAAGCTTTTCTATATATCTAAATAACTGTAACGATTTGATTTGAACATTATCTATTAAAGGGTAATTTCAATTTTGCCAAAACAAAACTCCCCAAATTCTAAGTTGGTTAAGAAGGCGATGGAATCCCAAACTCTCCAAAATAAGCAAATACTCCTCGAAGTCGTTGGTGTACGGTTCGGCCTTCTAAAGTACATAAACTTATTTAAAAACTAATTATAAATATCTTCGGAAAACAAGCGGAATCCAAGTGAACGGATTTGCCCAGGACCATGATAATGTAGAGATGACGTGAAAGGAATACTAACGAACTTCGATGGACCATCCTACTTAGAGCAAACCTTTAGACCCTGAAAAGCACATCTTTGTTTTCTTTTCTAATTCCTAACTAATCCCATAAATCCAAATAAAGAAGTGGATTACATAAAAATTGATTCATGGTTCATTATCAAAATAGACCAATGATTAACCAAGGAGGATTGGTTCGAAATGTTGATTCTAACAAAAATGGATGTGATAAATTCGGAAGATTCTACACACAACAACACAAGTAGCAGAAGCCTCAAATCAACAAAAGAGTTGTTTAAGATTCTACACAAGTTGTTTAAGATTCTACACACAATAACACAAGTAGCAAAAGCCTCAAATCAAATCAACAAAAGAGTTTGTTTAGCAAAAGCCTCAAATCAAATCAACAAAAGAGTTTGTTTATCGCCTCAACAGACTAGTTTGGATAGCAGTTTTTTCGCTGGAATTCGTTAAAAATAATTAAAAAATCAAGTAATTGGAGTGTTTGAATTGCATTTTTATGGTGAAAATGGATTCGGCCCCATCAAAAACCCTTTGGGCACCCAAAATACTGAAGTTTAACGACATCAAAAACTCTTAGAGCACCCAAAATATTGAAGTTTAACGACTGTAACCCATATATTTTCAAAAATCTTTTCAACAATTTTTCATAATCTTACCAGAATTTCTAGGTTATTCTGTAAAATTTTTAGTTATTCTGTGAGTTTTTTTAAACTAGACTAAAACAAATTAGCAATTTTTCGAATAGAGCACCCAAAATATTGAAGTTTAACGACTGTAACCCATATATTTTCAAAAATCTTTTCAACAATTTTTCATAATCTTACCAGAATTTCTAGATTATTCTGTAAATTTTTTAGTTATTCTGTGAGTTTTTTTAAACTAGACTAAAACAAATTAGCAATTTTTCGAAGTTATATTGAAAACTGTACATAAATATCAATTTTTCTGAGTTATTCTGTGAGTTTTTTTAAGCCTGAAACAAATTACCAATTTTCCCAACAACGCATGACTAAAACTCTAATCGCCCGTGCCAATTTCTTAGGCGGTCAAAATAAACTTTTGTCAGCTTAAAATTAACTTGCTACTTGGTTATTATATTTTAATCCTTTCAACCAAAAAATACCCAATACCCATTAAAAAGGCTACACGGTTATTATATTTTTAATCCTTTTCGAGGAAATAATGAAGCCCACCTACCCGGGAAAAAAGACAATCTGAGCGAGAAATAACGGAGCCCACCTACAATGGGAAAAAAGACAAGCTGGGTGAGAAAAAACGAAGCCCACCTACAATGGGAAAAAAGACAAGCTGGGGGAGAAAAAACGGAGCCCACCTACAATGGGAAAAAAAACAAGCTGGGGGAGAAAAAACGGAGCCCACCTACAATGGGAAAAAAAACAAGCTGGGGGAGAAATAACGGAGCCCACCTACAAAATAAACCTAATCTAATTTCGTGGTGTTGCTGGAGCTCTCACAGCTCCGACTACTTCAGCATCTACCAGTCACCATGTCAAGAAACCTTGATAATATCATAAATGCATATCAATTACATCCTTGCAAAATAAACCTCTTCACAATAAGAATTTCCGGAACTCTCTTTTCCATTTTATATTGAAAACTGTACATTAATATCTTCTGTACATTACAGCCGCCCCCTTTCACATTAAGACATTCGGAACTCTCTTTCTTTTCCATTGTTTATTGGAAACTGTACATTAATATCTTCCAGACATTAACGCAATATATTACAGCCGCTTAGTGAAGCTTCGGAGAATGATTCACTGTATCTCAAAAATATTCAAACCGCCCCTTGAGAAGAAAAACTAGAAGTGACCATGGTGACATGACTGAACATATATCAAAATTGTGTTGATTACATTTCCATTTTATATTGAAAACTGTACATTAATATCTTCTGTACATTACAGCCGCCTCTTCTCACATTAAGATATTCCGAACAAAGCTTGGAGAATGATTCACTGTATCTCAAAAAGAATCACAGCCGCTTAGTGAAAGCTTTGGAGAATGATTCACTGTATCTCAAAAAAAATCAAACCGCTCCTAGAGAACGAAAACTAAAAGTGACCATGGTGACATGACTGAACATATATCAAAATTGTATTGCAGGTTTGTCCAGTCCGCCCATGCTACATCTCCATCTTGTGGTACCATAGCAGCCTGTGAGAACATTCACACAGAAAAAGCAATAAGCAAACAAAATTTACATAGAAACAAACCCTAACCAGGACTCTGCTTTCGACAAATTCAGCAAGTTATTCAATTTTTTTCGTATAGGTAGAATTGTTCTAAATTAATTGAAGTTCCTGTGATCGGGAGATGTTAGAATGGACAAAGTATCTTAAAAACATTGGGAAATTCGCACTTGTAAATCACACGAACTCCAGTTAATTTTGAAATACCTCTACCTGTGCGGCAAGTTGTTTCAAATAACCTGTGCAGCAAGTTGTTCGAAATATCTGTGCAGCAAGTTGTTCATAATGGTCTTTCTGGCACAGGTAGAGCTATTTCAAAATTAATTGAAGATTTTCTGTGCGCAAATGTTTGAATTCTCCACGTTTTGGACATCAAACTGTTCTCATCGTAAGGAGATTCAAACATCTGATCACAGGACTTCCAAATAGAGTTATGCCAAATTAACGAATAACTTGCACTCAGCAAAAAATTAAAAATTCAGGAACTCGCAAGGACTCACAAGTCTGTTCTTACCCATCAAGATAAATGAATTAACTATATGAGAACATCCTTCAACGCTCAAAGCTCCATGAAGATGACGACACCTGGCAAATTCCTTCCTCTGCCAACCAGACTAAGTCGACAAAAAAGCCAAACTTAGCACCCACTGAAAATTTTCACTGGAAATGTTTCAACTATATTAAACTGCACCTGATATCCGAGATGATGCGTACGCAAAACTGGAGCAGGAATTCATGAAATCATTTATCTACTGGCTCTGAACAGATATTCTGTTGAGGAACACTGCTGGTCTCCTCGTCCGCGCCTCTTAATTCCCTGCAGTCCATTGTTACAAGGTACATAGATATGATTAAACAGTGCAGCAGCTATCAAGCACTTGTACGCCTGCCAGAATTAAATAAAAGATATCAGTGTCGTCTTCAAAAAAATGGAAATGTGCAAAATACACAAGTTATATGTTGAACTTCACAAAAATCTGGACATGAAAAGTATATCTCTGGTAGAGGCATAAAAAATCCTGCACAGCACTAAACTTCACAAAAATCTGGACATGAAAAGTATATCTCTTGGCAGAGGCATAAATAATCCTGCACAGCACTAAACTTAACAAAAATCTGGACATGAAAAGTAATATCTCTGGTAGAGGCATAAATAATCCTCAGAGCACATCCTACAGACTAAAGGAAAAATGGGTTCCCAAATTCCTCGCCATTTCCAAAGGAATTCATGGCAATAAACTAAAAAGATGCTTGAGTAACATTTAAGAGAGAAAAACCACAGGAGCTCCTGTTACTACCTGCCCCTGCCAGAAGCATCCATTCTCATGCTTCGAGTCTTGAAAAGTTTCCATTCATTTCAGCGTGTGGGTTTTCAGAGATGACATATTGTAGGTATTTGTTTTCATGAAGCTGAGCATCAATTGTGTCCAACTTTTCAGGTAAACATTACACCCATCATCAGATTTGAAACAGCTGTGTAAATAATTGATAACAATTCTGCAAAATAAGGTGAAATCCCAACTATATATAGCTGAGACAAGAGAGTGAAGGAAAGCCGAAACCGTAGGAAACATAGTTTTTGTAAAAACATTACTTAAATTGAAGTAATGAATCAGGTTAATCTAAATAATGGGTTACATTCATGTTTAAATACATGAAAACTTGAAAAATCCGGTAGCAATAACTAGGTGCTGACAGAGAACACTTGTTTTAAACAAACATCAAATTATTAAAACCCTCATTCCATGTACTACCAGGTAGATAAAGACAGGAACTGATAAACAACCATTTCCTAAAATGGATTTCAAGATTGTTCGAGTCTTGAAAAGTTTCCATTCATTTCAGCGTGTGGGTTTTCAGATATGACATACTGTAGGTATTTGTTTTCATGAAGCTGAGCATCAATTTTGTGTCCAACTTTTCAGGTGAACATTACACTCATCATCAGATTTGAAACAGCTGTGTAAATAATTGAAAACAATTTTGCAAAAATAAGGTGAAATCCCAACTATATATAGCTGAGACAAGAGTGAAGGAAAGACGAAACCGTAGGAAACAACTTTTTCGTAAAAACATTACTTAAATTAAAGTAATGAATCAGGTTAATCTAAATAATGGGTCACATTCATGTTTAAATACATGAAAGCTTGAAAAATCCGTTAGCAATAACTAGGTGCTGACAGAGAACACTTGTTTTAAGCAAACATCAAATTATTAAAACCCTCATTCCATGTACTACCAGGTAGATAAAGACAGGAACTGATAAACATCCATTGCCTAAAATGGATTTCAAGATTGCTCACAGATGCTTTATCAAGAAGGCTCAAAACAAATCCTTTAGCAATCTCACGGAGAATGAAATCTTAATTTTAGCTTCGTTATTATTTAAAATGCAAAAAGCATTTAGAAAATAAATTTCGGTATGGATTTTTTTTTATGATACTCATTCACTGCTAAGCTAGTAGATCATGAAGCAACAGAGGTCAGGCCATGAAAATGTTCTAAATGCATGAAAGTAACTGTACAATGAGGAAGCTTAAAGAGTTCTAGTTACAAAATTCTCCACTGCATTTATGTTAAATGCTTGCAATGCAGAGTTATCAAGGCGTTTTTTAGAATAATAACTGAGAGTCTTCTCCCTGTCATACTGATAAAGATCATCTAAAAAATCTTCGGAATGCAGTGCTTCCACCACAACCCCATAAAGGTATTACTAATTAGAGACAGTCTAGATTATTCACAGCTTTTAAATCAGTTAATATCCATACTATCACCGGGTTGGCTGCAAATCGGAGCCACGACACAAAATGAGCGCTCAAAAGGCGATTGATGATGATGCGTGAAAGCATCCCGCCTGCGCTTAGAAGCGCAGCCACCCTCGGTGAAGTCTGACTCGGCCCTCCTACGGACCACTCCTCTCACGGCCTGCTGCTCTGCCGCCGTTAGGGGGAAAATTTGATGACTAACTCTGCAAATACAACTGTAGTTATCATATACAATTTTCTGGTTGCAATTTTTGTCACAAATATGAGTGCTTCCGGTTAATTTGCACCGGTAAATGTTAGCCCAAACATGTTCAATATCACATCTTCTATCACATTTATGGGCGATGACATCTTCCTGCTTGTTCAGAAGGCTCGACAAATACACAACCGTTGTTGGTTCTTCATTCATCACCGGGGCTTTAACACATATCTCCATGCTTAGGGCTACCTTCGGCTTCTTTACAAATGTCAAGCCCTCTTTGTCTGCAGGTCAACAAATCATGTCAAACAAGGATTTCTAAAATGCAGCCCGTCTTATTTTTCGCTTCAAAACCCTATAACAACTCTCTCTTAGCGGGTAAGCATATTCAAAACAGAAAACAACAAAAACACTTGATCTTAGTAGCGATTTTAATAGTTGCTAAACATGCAGACCGTCACATTACTAGCATCTTGTTCTGTTACCTAAAAGTACCTACCAGAAATTAGCTTAGTCTCAAAAGAGATTTGTTCAGCAGGAAAGAGATTTATATTAAATACAGAGCTCAACGATTTTAAACCCTGCTAGAGGAATTAAAGATCCATAAATTTATGTCTACTCCAAAGCCTTCAAGACAGAAAAGCCTCATGATCACAAAATCGTAACTAGCAACAGATTTTTGACCGTTAAGACGCGGAAATAGTCTAATCTCGTCATTTTTCACAGCCAGCCTAAAGTTACCATGGACAGACGGCTTACTTAGTCTTGAGAGAAAGTTATTCCGAACAGAAAAAGGCTTCTGACGAGGAACACGGAATTTACCGCGTAAAAACCCTGCCAGAAGAACAAAATAACGATATAAGTTTCAAGCCTAGTGGGCCGGGATCTCTTTCACGCATCATAAGAATCAAAGCCCATTGATTTCATTTCTTTGGCCGTTTTGAGTCGCAGAAATTGTCAAATTTGGCCAATTTTACAGCTTATACGCTTACAAAATATGGTTTGTTCGAGTTAAAACCCTTCCGTAAGGCAGTAAATTGCGGGAGGGGAAAAAACACAGAATTTAGAAGCATTCCCACAACACCTTCATTTTCAAGCCATTCCTACCAGCTGACTGCATCTTATAAATATTTACTCTGTTTTCAGAAGAAATACAACATTTGCCTACGTTTTCACGAGAATTTTGTCAAGGCTGAGAAAACCTCAGCGCCTAGCCTAGGACACTGCCATTTGCCATAACCATTTGCTGGAATTAAAAGGGGATAAATACGAGGAACAAAAAAGAATGAGTTGCTTACAAGATATGGAGGCCCCTTGCGCCCACAATCGAGTCCGCAGGCGAGAAAAACTACGAGTCCGCAGGCGAGAAAAACTACGACGCGGCAAATAATCACCTCACCTTCAACAACAAACTTGAAGACCGAAGTTCCGGTGCTTGGCAAAATTATATAGACCTGGCTGGTCCTCGGTGAATGCTGCGAAGTAGATGAAATGAAATTAAATTAAATTTAGCGAAATTAATTTAAATGAAATTTTGGTCAAATGTAATTCATGTAGCGACATTTGAGAGTCGGGATAAGAAAATGTGATGGAAAAAGCAAATGTGAACGATGAGGGACTTTCCGTGCCGTTGATTTTGACGTGCAGGCAACCCTCAACGTTCACATTTAACTTTGTCGATATTAGATATCCGTATTTTTAGATTGTTTCCCGTTACTTTATTTTTTTAAATTTTTAAAGTAAACGTGGTTGTCCAATTCATTGGATAACTTAATTTAGAAACCTGTTTGTTTGCTAGTGTTTGAACTCCATAAATAATATTTATATGATCTATTTAAACCCTAAAAAATATTTTCGGTACTTTTGTAAGATTAAATAATTTAAATTTAAATTTAAAAAAAAAAAAATATATATATATATATATATATTAAAATTAACTAGCACTGGAAAGGAAGTAGCGGTCAAGCAGTTTCAGCACGGGGAGCCTCTGGGGGACTGGGCTCTCTTTGGAATCCTCTCAAGTATAGGCTGGTCACCGAGCTACACAACACCCATTGGCTGTTTTTGAAGCTCCAACCTTTGGACTCGAGGGAGGCACTTAGTCTTTTCAATGTCTATGTTCCCACAAATATAGGGGAGAAAAGGGAGTGTTGGGACTCCATCAGGCATCTGTCGGAGTCATAAAACTTGGAAAAAATCATTGTTGCAGGTGATCTAAATCTTACCTTGCGCATGGAGGAAAAGTGAGGAGGCACAATCATAAGGGACCCTGCAAGGGAGTGGGTGGAAGACCTCATGCAGGACTGGGACCTGCTAGATATACCCCCAGAAAATGGTAAGTACACTTGGTCCAATAAAAGAATAGGTCCTGGTCACATTGCTGCTAGACTTGACAGATGTTTGGTGCAGAGTTCCTTCCTTTTGCTGGGCTTAGAATTTATACTGCATATACTCCCATGCAGTGTTTCTGATCATAAGCCCATTATGCTTGAGATGTTGGGCCACAATGATCTTGGCCCCATTCCCTTCAGGTTCAATCCTCTTTGGGTCAAGGAACCTGAGTTTCTGAATCTGGTTCTGGACAGTTGGAAAACGCCAGTGAAAGGTTCACCTTTCTTCATTTGGGAGGAAAAACTTAGAAGACTGAAAGCTGTTCTTAAATCTTGGGCCAAATCTCTTCCCTCCCCTTCAAAAGAGAGAAGGCAGGCCCAAGACATTCTTGCCCAGCATCATGCACAAAGCGAAGATGTTGAAATCACTAAAGAAGTATTGGATAAGGAAGCTGAGCTTCAACAAATCTTCCATAAAGCTTGCCTCTCAGAGGAAGAGCATTGGAGACAAAATTCTAGGAGTTTATGGCTTAAAGCGGGAGACAGAAATACTGCCTTCTTCAACAAACAAGCTCAAGCCAGAAAGAGCTTCAACTCTATTGCAGAAATCAAGGATGGTAACTCGACACACAAAGACTTTGAGAGCATAAAGAGAGCAGCTTTCAATCACTTTCAAAACCTGTACAGAGAAGAGGGTGTGACCGACCCAAACTCTAAATTTTTGGAGGCGGTTCCCCCTAGGATCTCTCCTTTAATGAATCAACAGCTGGAAGCGAAGATCTCTATACAAGAAATAAAAGATGCTCTCTCCGACATGGAGCCGGACAAAGCCCCAGGCCTGGATGGCTTCACTGCAAGATTCCTTCAAACCTGCTGGCAGATTGTGGAGAAAGACCTCTACAAAATGATTTTGAAATCCCAAAATTGCCAAAAAATAGGGGGCAGCACCAATTCATCTTTTCTCGCCCTCATTCCCAAGGAAAAGGGTGCTAAAGAATTTAATCGGTTCCGGCCCATCTCTCTTTGTAATATTGGATATAAATTAATCACAAAGGTAATTGCCAACAGGCTGAAAGGTATCCTCCCAGTCATCATCCCGAAGAACCAAGGCGGATTTGTTCAGGGGAGACAGCTTGCTGACAATTTCATTCTCGTGCAAGAGGCGATTCACTCAAGCCATCTTCGCAATGAGAAAGGTATGGTAATTAAACTTGATTTAGCAAATGCCTTTGATCGGGTCCGAATTAGCTTTCTTTGGGAAGTTTTGAAAAAAATTGGCTTTGGAATGGGCTTTTTAAATTGGATCCGTGCTTGTATTGTCGATCCTTGGATCGCCCCCTTGGTGAATGGGAGAGCAGCTGGCTTTTTTAAAGCTTCAAGAGGGCTTAGGCAGGGTTGCCCCCTCTCTCTGCTTCTCTTCGTCCTTCATGTTTCTATCCTGAGTTTCTACCTTGATCAAAAATTGGCTGACCAAGAGATCTTGGGGCTCAATATAGCCAGAGGGGTTAAAAATGTAAATCACACCCTGTTTGCGGATGATACCCTCTTGTTAGGGGCTGCCTCTGCCAGATCTGCTTTAATATTTAAGGAGGTCTTGGATGATTACAGTTAAGCTACAGGCAGCTGTTTAAACAAAGGTAAGTGTAAAGCTTTTTGCTGGAATATCTCTGCTTCCACCCTCTCTGCCATCTCCAAAATCCTTGGATTTTCTGCCTCCCTTTCTTGGTCCTCTTTTACTTATTTGGGCCTTCCCATCTTCCGTAAACTGGCTTACAGCAGAGACTGGATTCCTCTGTTGGACAAATTTAAGGCCAAAATTCAAGCTTGGGGATTCTCTTGGTTAAACCTTGCCGGCAAAACTGTTCTCATCAAATCCGTTCTCAGTAGCCTCCCCATTTTTCAATTCTCTGTTTTTCTTGCACCTTCAGGCATCATCAAAAAAATGGAAGCCTTCATTCGTAAGTTCTTCTGGAAAGGGGGCAATCACAATGACAGGAAAATCCCTTTGGTAAGTTGGGAGAAAATTTGCAAGCCTCAGATTGAAGGAGGCCTCAACTTCAAAGACCTCAGCTGCCAAAACATAGCCATGGGAGCCAAGATCTTCTGGAGGATCATTGGACCACACCCAGGTTGGGCGCAAAGAGCTCTATGGAGGAAATATTTCAAGGGGAAGAGGAAGAGATGCCTGGACACCTCTCTGCCCACTACAGGCTCGCATCTAATCAAACTCTGCCACAAAGCAGCCCCTTTAATCAGAGACAAAGCGTATTGGATTCCAGGCAACGGCAAAGAAATTAGGATATGGGACGATTGCATCATGATGCACCCTCCTTTATCGTCTCATTACTCTCTGCATGCGCTTCGTTTGTGGCTGAACAATGCAGGTTACGTAACTCTTTGGGACATCTCCCAGTGGGCAGGCAGCAATTGGCTGCGTTGGAGACTTCCTCCCATTCCTCCAGAGCTGACTCCCGCTCGTGATCTCCTCCTGTCTCTGCTAAATGGTAAGGCGCCTCTACGCGTGGGAAAGAAGGATGCCCGAGGTTGGGGAGCCGCCCCAGGGCTGTACATAGTTGCGCAGGGATATAAAAGCCTTCAAGATCGTCCTAACGTCCCTCCTGATCCTGCTGTTTGGAAAGGGCTCTGGAATTTCAAATCCATGCCAAAGGTTGACTCATTTTGTTGGTTGTTATGTCACAGAGGGATTTTAACAGCTGACAGATTGAAGAAGAAAGGGTTCCAAGGTCCCTCTCGATGCCATTTATGCTGTGACAGTGAAGAGAACGCCCAGCACATCATTTTAGACTGCAATTTTTCAAGAGATATCTGGCAAGGCCTATTGAGCTATTGGAAAATTGAATTCATCTTACCCAGGACTATCACAGATCTATTTTCAAACTGGCGAAATCTCTATCCAGAAACGCTCCCAAAGAATGAAAATTTTAAAGCTGCATGGCTCTCCTTGCCGAAATTTGTTTGCTGGCAAATTTGGCTTGAGCGTAATAGAAGAGTTTTCAGAGATGAAAGCTTAAATTCGCAGTTCATCATCATTAAAATAAAAAGTCTATGGAAAGAAAGTCTGGGGGAATATTTGCTGGATTTGAATCTAAGCCAGCAAGACTTAGAATGGGGTGCCTCGTTGGATCTCCATTTCTCTGGCGATATAAGGCAGCACAAGGACATAAAAGAGTGGCGATTCAGAGGAAAGGAGAATGATCTATCAGATCCGCTCCTCATGCAATCCAGATACTCCTTGTTTTTCGATGGGGCAGCGAAAGGCAACCCCGGATTGGCTGGGGCAGGAGGAATTATCAAAAATAAAGAGGGCATAATCGTGACAAAGTTCGCTTAGGGATTAGGGCAGTCTACTAGCATGCAAGCTGAGGCCTTGGCAATTCTGCAAGGTCTCAAGCAAGCAAAGGCTACTGGTATTTCAGATGTCAGTATCTTTGGAGACTCTCAGTCCATTATCAAAGTCTTAGTGGAGGATTCCTCTCCAGCAGATATCAGATTGGCAAGAGTGATTTCAAGAATCAGAATTCTGGCGAAATCTTTCCGGACTGCATCCTTTCTTCATGTTATGAGGGAAAATAATAAGGATGCTGATTTGGAAGCCAACAGGGCAGTTCCACTTCCCGCAGGCTTCCTCTTGACAGAAGGAAGTGAGGGGTGGGATTCCATACCATAAATTTTGCTATGTTTTTCTGCATTTTACTGAAACAGTTTGTATGTCTTTTTAAGATAGGGAAAATAACGGAGATAGACTCGATAGTCTCGAGTAAAATCTGTGGACTCCCAAATTTTGGGGCCTACGATCAGTTAGTGGAAGAAAGTTTAAGGGCTATGCCCGACCTAATGTAACCGGTGAAAGGCATTTTGGCCAAACTCTAATAGAAATCCATACCCGTTCTTGTTAAAAAAAATAATAATAAATAAATAAATTAAGTAGAAAAAATATTATGAAAAAAGTTATTTGGTCTATAAATTAAATTATGTTTTAATTTTATATTTAAGTGAAAATGAAATATTAAAAAGTATTTTTATTATGCCAAGAATTTGTTATAAGGAAGTAGGATATTGGTTAACATTGAAAATCTATTTCATTAATGATCAATAAATTAAATTATTTTAATGGAGTGATTTACTTTGAATAAAAATGATAAATATAATGGAGTGATTTATTTTGAATAAAAATGATAAATATAATAGAGTGGTTTACTTTAAATAACAATAATAAATATTTTTTTTTTTTAAATAGTGATAAGTCGGCATTAAAAAATAACTAAACAAACAAATTAAGAACTCTGAAACAAATTGCTTTTCAGTTAATGCTTGGTTTGACCAGGAGTGCAAAAAGGCAAGGATAATGTGGAAATAGTCAAACAAGGTTAACATAAAGCTTAAAGTTTACACACAGATATTAAGAAAGAAAGAGGTTGATTTCATGGTTTCGAGGAGAGAAAAACTAATCTTCCTTAGGAAAAATAACCCCAAATTATTTTGGAAGGAGCTCCAACTGAGAAAGATGCAAACTGAAAACAATATTACAACTTCTAAATGGTTTGACTATGCAAGAAAAATTTAGGAGGAGGATCCCAAGGTTGACCCTCCTCCCTTGGTCAACACTAATACAAAACTCTTCACGATGCAGGAGGTAGAGATGGGTATCAATAAAATGGGTGTTGGAAAATAAAAAGACCTAGCTGTTAGGGTCCTATATTTCATAGGATCTGAAAGTGACTGAGTTTACTCTATCTATCAAATTTACTTTGTAAAATTATTTCCAATCTGCAAATAATTTTCAAAATAAATAAATAAAGGAACAAATTTACTTTGTAAAATGATTTCCAATGTGCGAATAATTTTCAAAATAAATAAAAAAAGGAAATAACATTATTAAAAAAAAAGAAAAAAAAGAAAGAGGGTATATGTTATAAATAAAAAATATAAGATGTGAACCCATCAAAAAGAAGAAACACAAAATTTTTTGAAAGTGTTGAACATCCAAATGCCACTACCCTTAGTTTAGATTATTTCTGAAAGTAAATTGTGTGCAGCTTGTTTAAAATGCCACAAATAGTTCAATAACGTTCAATCATATAGTTTAAGCATGATTGAATTAGGTTTAAATTGCTTGTCAATAGGTAGTGAAAAATAATTTGTCAAACTGTTTAATCTTGACAGATTGATTAGTTAGATAAAAAATAAACATTGGTTCAATAGTTTAATCTGAACAAAGGGAGATGTTGTAACATCGTTTGTTTTGATAAGTTAGCATAACTAGTTAAACTTTTCAAAATGTTAAGGCACGATATGGATGCAAAAGAATCAAAAAGTTAAAAATGTTAGGAAGATTATTATTTTTGTAGGCATCCAGGTAAATAAAATGTTAGGTGGTAGATGCTCTAAATAAATAAGGCAAAGTAAATTGTTAGGGAAGCAAGAAAGAAAAAGAAAAGTTTCATTCTATTTTAAAGGTCTTTGATTGGTTGCTAGTCTAAATGCGCCTATGGAAAAGTTATTTGTATGGTTTAAATTCTGATTATTAACTTATATCCTAAAGTTTTAAACCGTAGCATATCCCCCCATACTTTCATTTCATTCATTTCCCTTTATTTAAATTTCCTTTCTCGTTCATATATTTCCATACATTTCATTGTAATCCCGCACATTCAAAATCACTTTTCCCATAGGCCAAATCTCAAAAAACCTTTGATTGTCGTCTCCTACAAACATTTCGAAGGACAATATATGATGAAGTGGGACCCATTTTACCCGCCACACTTCTCTTCCATTTCATTTTCCTTTGAAAAGTGATAAACCTTACCTTTTTTCCGCTATATCATTTTACTTTACCTTTCACCGCTATATCATTGTTTACTCATGCTTCCTATTCCTCGATTGCGATTAAAGTGGGCCATCCCTCCACGTCACCTTTTCTTCCCCACCATCCATCAAAGATCGCATATTATAAACCTTTCCCATCGCAACTAAACTTTAAAACCTGCGATTTCCGATTTGCGATATATCTCATCACATTTGTTTTAACTTACCTTTGAAGTGCCCGCAATCTATTTTCTTTAACTTGTGATGCAGCAGATGGCCCACCACAGCGGCTTCGACCCCCCACTTCACACTCATTTGCAATACATGAAACCTCATAAACTTTGCCTTACTGCATAAAAAAATTCGCCGATTTTAAAACTCCACCTATTGCAGTGGGCTCCATTTCTCCCTGACACATCATCCTCCAATCAGCGCAAATCACACTTCGCGGTTTTAAGTGTTTACCTTATTTCCCAAATGCTAAATTCTACGATGAGCGATGTGGGTCGGTCCCTCTCCCCGCACTTCGCAAGTTTTAGATTTTAAACCCCGCTGCTTATAAAAAAAAAACTAAAAGTTGTGATTTGCATTGTGATCCGGTCACACTTTCCCCTGCCACGTCACTTACCTCCTCACTGCGCTTCGCACTTCGCATTTTTAGTGTTTACCTCCTTCGCGCTTATAACTAAAACTTAAAAGTTGTGATTTGCACTACGGTCCGGCCCCACCAATCCCTCCACGTCACTTCCCACTTCGCAGCGCATCTCCGATTACATTCTTCATAAAATTAAATTCTAAATATTGTGAAGTGCACGGACGCGATGCAGCTTCAGAATTGAAATCTAAAAGTTTTCAAGTCTTGTATATTGGTTTTTCACGTTGTTTTGTTTACAAAAAAGGTTTTAACACGACAAAAGGATTTCGGGTGACAAAAAGACATAAAGGTTGAGTTGGGCAGCAAAAGGCGTTCAGCACTCCGTTCATACAACAGTTCATTCGCCAAGACAGCATTTAGTCTGCCATATATCAGTAAAAGGTGGTCCACGTCCTAACTGTCCCACTACATCAGCACCTACTCTGCACAACGCATTCCACCGTGACTATAATTTTGCAATAAGTTAGAGTTTTTAGTTCAAGTTTAAGCCTAAAAATATCATGTCTGTTAGAGACAGTGTTATTGTAATTTTTTGTATAAATACTTCAGTTTTGGAAGTATCAAAGGTCGATTGACTGAGATCAAAATCGTTACTGTCTTTTGGAGTACTATAAGATTTTTCAAAGCATTGAAGCATCAATAATAATCAGACCATTCACACGATTCTTGTGCCTTAAATACTGGATGTTTTTCTTCTGTTCTTTTGTTTCATTGTTATCTTTCATTGTAATCATTTGAATTCTAATTGTAAAGCAGAAAGCGTGATGAATAGGATTTACTTTTGAGTACCTTATTCTTGTTGCTTTTACAATCATAATGTTTTCCACTGAAATCCAAACTAAATAATTCTTAATTTCTCTTTAGTTCTGCTGAATCTATTCATATTTCTGTCATAATCCATTTATAATTCGAAAAGATCCAATAAATATTCCTAGCTTGCCCTGTGTTTACTCTGTGAAAAGTTGATGCAACCATCCAGTTATATTTTGACTCCATTGGCCCAATATATATTAATAAATTGAATACAATCAATCCTCCAAAATCCAAAACAAACTCAAAACCCCAATGATCAGATTTGGATCAAGGACTTAAGTGACAGCACAAATTTCAAAGTGTTTGAAAATGTGTCAAACCTGAGCGACCAGATAGATCTCGTCTTCCTGATTCCGGCACCGTGAACGGTTCGAAAAACCAACACCGTATGAAGAAGTTATCGCGATTTTAAAAGTCCAGTAAACTGCAATTTTCGACCTTTAACCAGGTTTGACTGGGTATTTGAATATTCAGCAAAATAATATCCCAGGCAATATTCTTGGAATATTCTTTGAAATATTCCCCAGAATATTCCTTCTAGATGAATTACAGGGTGACACGTGTCGCAAATATATTGATTGGGGTTGTGGTTTTGGCCAATCAGAGGCCGCCACGTGGCAGGCCCAGAGGCCGCAACGTGGGCCTGCCACGTGGCCCAAGTTTGGTGTATTAAAATTTTTGGTCGAGACAAAAATCAACCCCGCGACCTCCTCGACGGCACACCCACGCCTTACCACCCGGGCTACCTTTGGTTCTTAACCATAAGGTTTGCGACATATATTTAAAGTTCAGCAGATTCTGATTTGGGGGTTTGGAGGGGCCAACCCTTCCCCACATGGTCCTCTCCATAATCATGGCCCAAGGGCTAGAAACCGAACCGTTAACCGAGACCACCAGCAGTTTAACCATTTTGTTCACATGTCATGCGATAAAACTGCGGCATAAATGTTAAACCCATAGATAAATGTAACAACCTACGCTGACGGTTACGAAACACTGTTCACATGCAACGACTACCAATTAAATGTTGCGGTTAAAATGGCGGGATGTTTGTAGCGCTTCCCAAAAATGGCGGTTCTCTTATTTTATCTCCAGTTAACTGGAGTGCCCCAGATATGGTGGAGCTGATTTAGGGGTAACTAGACAAAAATTTATTAGGCTCTATCTTGAGCTAGATTCGTCCATTCTGAGAGTATGAATAGTCAATTCGACTATCTCAGACATTCCAGACTCATTCGCCAAGGTTGCAGAGCCATCAGAGGACTTTTGAGGTGATTTTTCTTCAAAGAAGTTCTAGGGGCCATTAGGGCCATCAGGAGCCAGCAATAGAAAGAGGCCTAGCTAGGGCAACTAGAGGTCTTTCTCAGTAATCCAATAGTCAATTTTGGATGTTTCAGACATTATGGAACTAATGGTTAGGTTTGTGGATCCAGTAGAGGACTTATAAAGGTCGAGATGCTTCAAAGAAGTTCCAGGTGTCACCAGGGCCACCAGGTGCTAGCAAGAGAATGAGGCCTATCCAGAGCAGCCAATATCCATAATCAGCAAACCAGTAGTCTATTCTGACTATTTTGAGCCTTTTGAATCCAACGAAGGATTTTTAGAATATTTTGAGGACTTCTGAAGGTAGAGATGCTTAAGGGAAATTTTCTGTGACCTTAGAGCCAGGGGGTGCCACCAGGTGTTGTAGGCGTAACCGGAGCAACCGAAGGCCAATTTATGAAAGTGAATAGTCTATTATAACTATTTTGGACATTTTGAATCCATTGAAGGGATTTTCATAGTCATTTGGAGACTTCTGAGGGTCGAGAAGCCATAGGGAATTTTTGGGCAACCCAGGGCCAACAGTGGATGGAGGCTTAGATTGGGGAGCCAAAGCTCATTTTGAGAAAATGATCAGTTTATTTTGGAGGTTTGATATATGTTGGAGACAGTAGGTGAGGTTTCAAGGACATAAAAGGTCTTCTAGGGAGTTTGTGCCAAAGATAATCTCAGGGAAGCTTAAGGGCACCTACAGATGAGGTCAAGTCAAAGCAAGCCTAGTTCTATCTTCATAGTGTTGACAACCATTCCAGGGGTATGATGATATTCTAAACCTAATGGTACAACCCAAATAACCATTGGAGTTAATTATTTACTTGTAAAATAATTTATTCATCATAATCCCAAAAAGCCAAGTCAGTTGACAAAGGCTCAAGGAGACGTAGCCCATGATATTCGGGTGAACTCTTATATTAAATTTGTTGTTATGCGTTTATGATTATTTTTTGCACTTTATGGTTGTTGTACATGCTTAATATCAGCAAAAATAAATGTTCTTAAAGCACTTAAACAGTTAAAAAAACATACACCTGTTTCAAGTATTCATTTCTGCACAAGTCAAGAATAAGCTAGATATTAATTTGTTTAACTGAATCGATGGTTCTTGAAAAGCATAACAAGTTATCCAACCCATTTTCAGATCAGGTGGTGTCAAAGCACTAGGTTGCTTGCTTGACATAGCACTAGGTTTCTTGCTTGACTTGAAAGATGTTTAACAGTGCAAAGAATTTAATTGTTTGCAATTTGACTATTGCTTACAAGTTTGAGTTTGCTTGAGGAAGGGAAGCTACTGATAGCTAAGTCCAGAAGAGAACAAGAAGGAAGAAGGGCTGAAGGCATCTTCCTTACCCAAAGGACCTCAAGGCAACCCTTGAAGTACAAGAGGGTTTGTTTGCAAAAGGTTGGTTGAAGAAGAGCTTGAATCTACAACCATTTTGTTCAGAAGTTTTGTCAATTGTTTTTGAAAGCTTTGTGAATTTTGTTGAAGTTCTTTAGTTCATTTTCATAAGATTACAATTTCATCAAGTGAGGTTTCAAAATCCTCCTCCTTCACGAGATTCTTCGATGAAGAGATGAAGCGAGACTTCTACATCCTTAAGGATATGGTGCAAATTCTGTTTGAAGATAAAAAGGAAAACACTAGACTTCATGAGCAATTGGTTGTTATAAAGCAAGATAAAGAAGGAATTCTTCAAAGAATGCATGAGATGGAGATGCAGCTGCATCAAGCCCAAAATGCCTTAACCAAACACATGCTAGAAGTAGAGGTAAAACACTCAAAATTGTCTTCAATTTCCTCTTTAGAAAGATGTGTAGGTTCATTTGAAAAGCACACTAGAGGTATAGGGTCCAAGTTGATGTTAAAAATGGGCTATGAAGGCAAGGGTCTAGGAAAACATGCACAAGGCATGATTGATCCTATTTTTGTTGAGGAAAGACCTAAGAAGTTTGGTCTAGGCTATGTTCAATCTTATGGTGAAGACTCTACATCCATGAAGGCATTTCAGGCAACTTCAAAAAGTAATTTTGTTACATGTTCTAAACCACAAACATGTCAAGTTTGTTTTCAAGTTGATTGCCATTGTTTGAAGCCTATGTTGCAGCAAGATGTTTGTAGACATGCAGCTTATGGCGAGCATGAAAGCTCAGACAACTATCATGACATGAACACTGATGTTAGTCTTCAAAAGAAAGTTGGAACCTCTACAAGTTCATCTCCTCAAGAAGGTAAAAAAGATGGACATGCAAAGCAACATTTGAGGTATAATTCTTCCCATAGTCAACTTGATTATGTTTCTGTTAAGCATGGCAATTCTGCATGCATGAAAGGAATAAAGATTTGTTGTTTCTATTGTGCTGTGTGTACCCATGATGTTTCAAGATGTTGGAAGAGGATGAAGGCATAGAGGAAATTGTTGAAGCAAAGGCAACTTGCTCAACAGGTGCAAAAGACTTTCACACATTGCAAGAAGAAGGGACATGTTATTGCCCAATGTTGGACATTGCATCCAACTAATCATCCCAAGCACATGTAGCAAGAGGATAAAAATATTGGCGAAATTGAAACCAAAGATTCCATTATTGATGTGAGAACAAATGTTTCACATGAAGAAGATTTTTAGCAGCAAAAATTGCCATGGAAGTGGCTTGGTAAGAAGTGGTTTGACTTCTTAACTCAGAAAGACATACACTCATTTGTACATATGCAAATTCTAGTTATGTATGCATTTCTATTGGAAACTTACATTTGTTTGAGCCACCTTGGATCAATGATCAAGGACATGATGTTCAGCTACCTTTTATAAATTTCTCACCAGAAATTTCTGGATGAGCAAGGAAGACAATTCTTGACAGGAGAACCAGAGCATCTAATAAGGGAAGTGTTGACTACCTTCAAGTTGGGTTCAAAGGCACTAAGCCATGCAAGGCAAAGTGTATGGAGGTTGAAAAGTGAGGTTGTTGTACTCTCATCAACTGAACAGATCAGGTAATCAATATTTTGGGGTCCAAAATATTCCCAATGGGGAGGTGTGATCAGATTTGGATCAAAGACCTAAGTGATAGCTCAAATTTCAAAGTGTTCGAAAATGTGTCAAACCTGAGCAATCAGATATATCTCGTCTTCCTGATTTCAACGTCACCAATGGTTCGAAAAACCGACACCGTATGAAGAAGTTATCGCGATTTTAAAAGTCCAGTAAACTGCAATTTTCGACCTTTGACCAGGTTTGAATAGGCAATTGAATATTCAACAAAAATAATATTCCAAGCAATATTCTTGGAATATTCCTTCTGGACGAATTACAGGCTGATACGTGTCGCAGATTTATTGATTGGGGTTGTGGTTTTGGCCAATCAGAGGCCGCCACATGGCCCAGGTTTGGTGTATTAAATTTTTTGGTTGGGACAGGAGTCGACCCCGCGACCTCCTCGATAGCACGCCCACGCCTTACTGCCCGAGCTACCTTTGGTTCTTAACCATAGTGTTTTCAACATATATTTAAAGTTCAACGGATTCCAATTTGGGGGTTCGGAGGGGCCAGACCCAAGGGCCAGCCCCTCCCCACATGGGTGTCACCATGACCATGGCCCAAGGGCTAGATCCCCAATCGTTAACTGAGAACTCCAGCAGTTTAACCATTGCGTTCACATGTCATGAGATAAAACTGTGGCATAAACGTTAAACCCGCAGATAAATGTAACAACCTCCGCCAACAGTTACGAAACGTTGTTCACATGCAACGACTATCAATTAAATGTTGTAGTTAAAATGGTGGGCAGTTTGGTGCACGCCCCAAAAATTGTGGTTCTCCTATTTTATCTCCAGTTAACTAGAGTGCACCAGATATGGTGGAGCTGATTTAGGGGTAACTGGACAAAAATTGATTAGGCTCTATCTTGAGCTAGATTCGTCCATTCTGAGAGTGTGAATAGTCAATTTTGAATATCTCAGACATTCCAGACTCATTGGTGAGGGTTTTTGAGCCATCAAAGGACTTATAATAGTGATTTTTCTTCATATAATTTCTAGGGGCCACTAGGGCCATCAGGAGCCAGCAATAGAAAGAGGCCTAGCCAGGGCAACTAGAGACCTTTCTCAGTAATCCAATTGTCAATTTTGGATGTTTCAGATATTCTGGAACTAATGGTTAGGTTTTCAGAGCCAGTAGAGGACTTCTTAAGGCCGAGAGGCTTCATAAAAGTTCTAGGGGTCACTAGGGCCACTGGGTGCCAGCAGGAGAATGAGGCCTATCCAAAGCAGCCAGTATCCATTCTCAGCACATCAGTAGACTATTATGACTATTTTTAGCCTTATGAATCCAATGGAAATATTTTAAGAAGATTTTGAGGACTTATTAAGGTCTATATTCTTCATGGAAGTTTTCAGTGACCCTAGAGCCAGGGGTGCCACCAGGTGTTGGAGGTGTAACCGGAGCAACCAAAGGCCAATTTATGCAAGTGAATAGTCTATTCTGACTATTTTTGACATTTTGAATCCATTGAAGGGTTTTTTAGAGTCATTTGGAGACTTCTAAAGGTCTAGAAGCCATAGGGAAGTTTCGGGTAGCCTAGGGCCAACAGTGGATGGAGGCCTAGATTGGGGAGCCAAAGCTCATTTTGAGCAAATGAACAGTATATTTTGGAGGCCTGATATATGTTGGAGATATTAGGTGAGGTTTCCAGGATAGAAAAGGACATATAGGGAGTTTGTGCCAAAGAGAATCTCAGGGAAGCTTAAGGGCACCGACAGATGAGGTCAAGTCAAAGGAAGCCTAGTTCTATCTTCAGAGTGATGACAACCATTCCATGGGTATGATGATATTATAAACCCAATGGTACAACCCAAATAACCATTGGAGTTAAGTATTTACTTGTAAAATAATTTATTCATCATAATCCCAAAGAGCCAAGTCAGTTGACAAAGGCTCAAGGGGACGTAGCCCACGATATTCGGGTGAACTCCTATATTAAAGTTGTTGTTATGTGTTTTTGTTTATTTGCTTCACTTTATGGTTGTTTTACATAATTAATATATATAAAAAATTGTTATTAAAGCACTTAAACAGTTAAAAAAACATACACCTGTTTCAAGTATTCATTTTCGCAGAAGTCAAGAATAAGCTAGATCTTAATTTGTTTAAAAGAGTGGGAGGTTCTTGAAAAGAATAACAAGTTATCCAACCCATTTTCATATCAGGTGGTATCATAGCACTAGGTTTCTTTCTTGACAAAGCACTAGGTTGCTTGCTTGATAGAGTACTAGGTTTCTTGTTTGACTTTAAAGGTGTTTAACAATGCAAATAATTTAATTCTTTGTAGATTTACTATTGCTTACAAGTTTGAGTTTTCTTGAGGAAGGGAAGCTACTGATAGCTAAGTCTAGAAGAGGACAAGAAAGAAGAAGGGTTGAAGGCATATTCCTTACCCAAAGGACCTCAAGGAAACCCTTGAAGCACAAGAGGGTTTGTTTACAAAAGGCTGCTTGAAGAAGAGCTTGACTCTACATTCATTTTGTTCAGAAGCTTTGTCAATTTTTTTTGAAAGCTTTGTGAATTTTGTTGAAGTTCTTTAGTTCATTTTCATAAGATGACAACTTCATCAAGTGAGGTTTCAAAATCCTCCTCCTTCACAAGATTCTTCGATGAAGAGATGAAGCCATACTTCTACAACCTTAAGGCTATGGTGCAAATTCTATTTGAAGATAGAAAGGAAAGCACTAGACTTTGTGAACAATTGGTTGCTATGAAGCAAGAGAAAGAAGGAATTATTCAAAGAATGCATGAGTTGGAGATGCAGATACATCAATCCCAAGAGACCTTAACCAAACACATGCTAGAAGCAGAGGTAAAACACTCAAAATTGTCTTCAATTTCCTCTTCAGAAAGATGTGTAGGTTCATTTGAAAAGCACACTAGAGGTATAGGATCCAAGTTGATGTTAAAAATGGGCTATGAAGGGAAGGGTCTAGGAAAACATGCACAAGGCATGATTGATCCTATTTTGGTTGAGGAAATACCTAAGAAGTTTGGTCTAGGCTATGTTCAATCTTATGGCGAAAAATCTATATCCATGAAGGCATTTGAGACAACTTCAAAAAGAACTTTTGTTACAAGTTCTAAACCACAAACATGTCAAGTTTGTTTTCAAGTTGATTTCCATTGTTTGAAGCCCATGTTGCAGCAAGATATTTGTATACATGCAACTTATGGCGAGCATGAAATTTTGGACAGCTATCATGACATGAACACTGATGTTGGTCTTCAAAAGAAAGCTGGAACCTCTACAAGTTCGTCTCCTCAAGAAGGTAAAAAATATGGACATGCAAAGCAACATTTGAGGTATAATTATTCCCATAGTCAAGTTGATTATGTTTATGTTAAGCATGGCAATTTTGCATGCATGAAAGGAAGAAAGAGTTGATGTTCCTATTGTGGTCTATGTAACCATGATGTTTCAAGATGCTGGAAGAGGATGAAGGCATACAGGAAACAGTTGAAGCAAAGGCAACTTACTCAAAAGGTGCAAAAGACTTGCACACATTGCGAGAAGAAGGGACATGTTATTGCCCAATGTTGGACATTGCATCCAACTAATCATCCCAAACACAAGAAGCAAGAGGATAAAAAGACCAACGAAATTGGAACCAAAGATTCCATTATTGATGTGAGAACATATGTTTCACATGAAGAATATTTTCAGCAACAAAAATCGCCATGGAAGTCGCTTGGTAAGAAGTGGTTTGACTTCTTAACTCAGTAAGACATACACTCATTTGTACATATGCAAATTTCAATTATGTATGCATTTCTGTTGGAAACTTACGTTTGTTTGAGCCACCTTGGATTGATGATCAAGGACATGATGTTCAGCTACCTTCTATAAATTTCTCGCCAGAAATTTCTAGATGAGCAAGGAAGACAATTCTTGACAGGAGGACTAGAGCATCTAAGAATGTAAGTGTTGACTACCTTCAAATTGGGTTCAAAGGCATTAAGCCATGCAAGACAAAGTGTATGGAGGCTGAAAAGTGAGGGTGTTTTACTCTCATCTACTGAACAGATCAGGTAATCAATCTTCTGCGATCCAAAAGATTCCCAATGGGGAGGTGTGATTAGATTTGGATCAAGGACCTAAGTGATAGCTCAAATTTCAAAGTGTTTGAAAATGTGTCGAACCTAAGCGACCGGATAGATCTCATCTTCCTGATTTTGGCGCCGTGAATGGTTCGAAAAATCGACACTGTATGAAGAAGTTCTCGCGATTTTAAAAGTCTAGTGAACTGCAATTTTCGACCTTTAACGAGGTTTGACTGGGCATTTGAATATTCAGGAAAAAAGGAATATTATTGGAATATTCCTCAAAATATTCCTTTTGGATGAATTACAGGCTGACATGTGTCACAAATTTATTGATTGGGATTGTGGTTTTGGCCAATCAGAGGCCGCCATGTGGCCCGGGTTTGGTATATTAAAATTTTTGGTCAGGACAGAAGTCGACCCCGTGATCTCCTCGACAGCATGCCCATGCCTTATCAGCCCCTCCCCACATGGTTGTCACCATGGCCATGGCCAAAGGGCTAGAACCCCAATCATTAACCGAGACCGCCAATAGTTTAACCATTGCGTTCATATGTCATGCGATAAAACCATGGCATAAACGTTAAACCCACAGATAAATGTAACAACCTCCGCCGATGGTTATGAAATGTTGTTCACATGCGACGGCTACCATTTAAATGTTGCGGTTAAAATGGTGGGTAGTTTGGAGCGCGCCCCAAAAATGGCAGTTGTTACACTAAAATTTGTCACCATGACATTTAGCTGTCTATATGGGTTCATCATTACCTATTTATTGCTCCCTTAGAGGTCCAAAATCATAAAGTTCCTAAACCAAGTCTTGGAATTGGGAAAAAGCTCATTAAAACCCTAAAAAGCCTAACTCCGCACTTTCCATAGTCCTTACCTGTGGTACCATGGTTTCTTGCTCTATAAACTGTGGCACATCCCACACATTCTGCTTATTAAAATTGCGAACCCCCGTAAAAGGGAAAATAAAAGAAAAAGTAAGTTCTTGAAGCCCAGTTGGTCGAATATTCTCCCAACTGGAGGCTTCTAGAAGCGTAATCAGGTCGAGCTTCGCCCCTTCATCCATGAACCTCTATCCCTTCATTAATGGAGATTATCCCTTGGTATTTGGAGCTAAAATCCCTTCATGAGAGGAATTTATCCCCCTCTTTATGGAACTGAAACCTCCTTCATTCTCCTATAAATTGAACTCATGTTTCAGTCTCAAGGGTAGATTGGAGATTGTAGATTGATAAAATTTGGTAGAAGATAATTTCTGAAGAAATCATACTCTCTATACTTGGCATCATTGGTATGAGAACGATCACATGCTCATATCCATAGTTTTATGTTAGTTCAGAGAGGAAAAGTCTTGTCAAACCGAAGGAAAATGGTTGTTCAGGACCCCGGAAGAACCTATATGACATCAAGGCGACAAGGTTGTAAGGTTACTTCTTATTATATAAGATAATACAAATGGATTCTATTTTCTCATTAAATTGTTCATGTATCTATTGAGTAATTTAATTCTTGGATTCCTTGATCACTTAGATAGATTAGTGTTTTCTCAATTATTATATCTTGCAGGTGCTTTTAATCCTTTTTCTTGTCTTTCAATGTAGGTCTTACATGCTGAATTGACCTCTTTTGGAGCGACTGGGATTGAAGATTACAACAAGCGTTGGACTTCAGGTAGGGGCATGTCCTCATACTTTATTATTTAATAATTTTGAATCACAAATGATCTAGAGAAAATGGTTTGCATTGGATGTTTGTTTTTAGATATCCTTAGGATACTAGGGAGATCGTTCTTGTCTACAAGAAGGATTTATCTGCATAACAAAATGGCGACTTTGCTGGGGAATATATGAACTTAGTTTTCCTTTTTGATTTTCAGTTTGAATTTTGAAAGAGTTTTTTCTGCTTTTGATTAGTCTAAAACTGGGTTGGGTAGATAACTTGTTAGAATCCCTGAAAAGCATATCTAAATTTTTATTTTTTGTATGTTTCCTGGCCTCCGCGGTTTTCATTTGAAAACAATGCGGCAGCCTTCGTAGTTTGTAGTTCAGAACAGTGTGGTACTGCTCTGTTCTCCATTAGAACCTACGGACCTGTGGAAAATTTTTGAAAAAGTTAAAATTCTATTTTCAGGATCCAGACTACCAGATTCTCTGTGTTTGCCCCAATTTGTCTTAGCTGTCAAAATATTATGTGTGAATTTCTTTACAATCTCATCGCTCTCTGTTAAGTTAATTAGGTGTTTTGAATTTCTTTTTGAGAAACTCTTAATTTGATTTCCTTTGGTTATTACTTTGAGGTTTGTCTCAGTATCTTAACAATTTTGCATCTTTTTGCTTTTGTTTTTGCAAAAAAATCTCCCCCTCATTCACCTTGTGTATGAGTGTTAATCGCCTTTGAGTGTTTTTATTTTTTGACCTTTGGAATTCTTACCCAATTTTCTTTACTTACACTTGATTGGTTCTTTAGATTACATTAGAATCATCTTGTGTTTGAGAATTCTCTTGCATATGTCACATTTGCATAATTAGAATTATCATTTTCAGAATATAAATGAAAAATGTGCATAGATTACATTTGCATACTTTTCAAGTGAATTGTGCACAGTTTACATTCTGAAAAAATCAATCGTAGATTTAGATGAGTTTCTTTGATTTGAATTTACATGTTTTTATGCTTGTTTAGAAGAAGAAGAAGAAGAAGAAGAAGAAGAAGGAGGAGGAATTGAAAAGGCATTAGTTTTTCTTGATAAAATTAGTGCATTAGAGAATTTGTTATCTTTTCTCTTATTTATCAATCTTTGCATTGTTGGAAGTGAATGGAACCTATTTCCTTACTTTAGTTAGGATTCATTGAATTGAAAAGATTACATTATCATATTTGATTGCATTCAGTTTTGGTTAGGTCATAACACCATTGGTTTCCTATCCATTTACCCTTCGAGTAATAACAGCCAAATAACACAGCGCTTAATTAAAATTCATCTAGAAATGTTTACATTTTTTAGGGCTCTTTTCACCAATTTAGCTTAGGCTAGTGCTTTGGAATAGGTTGTAGTTAACTTTCCAAAGAAAGTAAACAAACAAGTAGCATCTTGCGGTAAGGAAAAATTCCAATTATTGAAATTTTGCTCTGGAAGCTCTTCTTAAAAGAGTCAAGCATGAGATCATGTCCGAACTAGTGAGGTAATCATACCTATCTCATTAGGAAAGATAGCAGATGTGCACATACTAAAAATTGTAAACCTCGGATAGACCATTGTCGAGGAGCCCGAGGTCACTTGTTGGCAAACCTCGGATTTACCATGTAAAGGAGCCTTCAAGGGGATTGAGCTTTGATACTCTGCCCTTGCGTGTATATCGGATCGTAGACTGTTCCCCCAGGTATAATTGTCTCATTTGGTGACCTTAGTGGCCATAATATTTAGGATTTTTCCCAAGGTGACGGTAGAGGGAAGGTCCCACTGTACCTGGAACAAACGTTGACTAGACTCACTTGGACTTTCCGGAGGGTACACTTCACTTCGGGATGGCATAGTGGAGGTACTTGCACCAGACTGTTTCATTAAGCAGGTTTTCAGGGTAACTGTTCCGACCGCTAGTTTTTCACATTGATATTTGCGACATTGGATTTAATCACCAACTAGTGATTTCGCCGTGAAAACATACTTTTTGTGTGTTGTTTGACTCCTAGATTTGATAGCATGAGTTCATTTGTTTGTTTTTACTTTTTAGAGACCATAGGTGTGAATTGTGAATTTTAATTGTTAGGTGTGAATTGTGAATAGTGAATATTTTTAAATTGTTAATAAAATTCATTGAAGTTGAAATTAATGGCAACTGTTCCAGAATTTACCAATCAAGGAACCCCTCTTAATGAGAATCCTAGTACTTTTCCTTGCTTTGGAAATGTTGGTCCTCCTTATATGGCTACATTGTCATTACCTGGATTTACAATAGGTTTACTGATATGGTTATTTTCAACTTCATTGGCCTCGAATACTCCAATTGTTTCACCTCAACTAGATGCTTCACCTCAACAGAGTTCACCATCTCAACATCACCAACCTCATGTTGACCCTTTACCTCCTTCACCCAAAATGTCTTCCTCCCTTTCTTCCTCTTCACTTGGTAAAAGCCTTGATGCCAGTAACCAGGTGGCTAAGAAGAAGAAGAAAGGGAAGAAGAAGAAGAAGCCAAATAAGAAAGAATTCAACCAACCAACCATGGTTGTAAGTGTTAGTAATCTTGAGAAAACCTCCAACATGCATCGCAAACCCAAATACCCTTGCAAACTTTGTAAGGGTGACCACTTCCTTATCAATTTTCCTGGTATTCCAAAGGTCTTGGAAGTATGGTCAGAAAAATCTCATCAACTTACTATTGATTCATCAACCAGTGATAGTCAGGTTCCTGGGAAAAAGGGTAAAGTTAGGTTTTCTTGTAAGTTATGCAAAGGGAGTCATCAAAATCACATTATCCCTCACATGGATGAAGCCTCAAAATTGTTGGAAAACCTTTCTGTTCCACAACAAAAAATTCTAACTGGCTACCGTAAACTTTCTCCCAACCTAACGTCAACTGACGGAGTGATTGACCTAATTCCAAGTACAGTCAATCCCACTCTTCCGTTAAAGAGTGAAACTGATATCACTTAGGTTGATGATCCATTAGTTGATCAAGTGGTCGACTTGATTTCACATTCGGTTGATCCCAACTTCCCCGTAGAGGAATTGCATCGCTAGGTTCTTCTTTGTGTATATTGTTCTGTAATTTTTTCACGCCTGTGGGCATTTCAATCGAAGCTTTGTCAACTTCTGGTTATTGAGGTTTTTTCCTTTGATTGGAATAGACTTACATAACCTCGTCTTCCTTCCTCCATCCCTTTCCAATCATTGTGAAGTTTTGTGGTAAGAATGTGCGTCGCACAAATATAGATGAAGGTGCTTCTGTTAGTATTTTATCCTCAACTGCTTGGCAAGCTTTGGGTTTCCCTCTGTTTGTGCCTGTTACACAAAATCTGTCAGCTTTTAACAGAACCATTAGTGAACCTTTAGGGATCCTTCCTAAGTTTCCTATTACCTTGGAAGGTAAAATTGTCTATATTTACCTTATGGTATTTCGAGGCCCCTTGGATTTCAATTTTCTCCTTGGGCGAGACTATGTCTATGTAATGCAAGCTGTCGTATCGACACTCTTTTGTGTGATGTCTTTCCCTCACAATGGAAACATTGTGACTGTAGACCAAATTTTGTTCGTTAGTCTTGATTCTACTACCAATAATCTGACATCTCTGAATTTTCCTTCTACGGAAGTGGTATCTACCCCGCTATGGGTTAATTATGTGGCAACCAGTCCCATGTTTTTAGTTATCGATGCAAGCGAGCATCTCACTGTTTGCTCGACTTCCTTTGACTTAGATCCGGTAATTGACGTGGAAAACTCTATGGGATTATTTGAACGTGATGTTATTATCCCAATTGAGTGCCTTGACATGTGTTCCTTCGAGATAACTGTTCTTCCATCTGATGAAGACCTCTTGGAAGCCATGATCGAGAAGTGTCCCTTGACATGTGTTTCTTCCAGTTGGAAGCCATGACAAGGTTGTCATGAGGAGAATTCCTTTTACTTTGTCAACCTCGTTAAAAAATGAATCAGTTGGCCTATGAGGATAGTTCTTTTCCTGTGCCAACCTCGTTAAAAAATGAAACAGGTCACTATGAGGATAGTTCTTTTACTGTGTCAACCTCGTTAAAAAATGAAACAAAGACCTATGAGGATAGTTCCTTTTATTGTGTCAACCTCGTTAAAAAATGAAACAAATACCTTAAGGAGAGTTTCTTTTACTGTGTCAACCTCATTAAAAAATGAAACATGTCTATGACGATAGTTCTTTTCCTGTGTCAACCTTGTTAAAAAATGAAACAGACCCTCTTTGAGCATAGTTCCTTTTCTTATGTCAAGCTCGTTAAAAAATGAAATAGGTTCCCATGAGGAGAGTTCCTTTTACTATGTTAACCTTGTTAAAAAATGAAACAGGTTCCCTTGAGGATACTTCTGTTACTGTGTCAACCTCATTAAAAAATGAAATAGGTTTCCTATGAGGATAGTTTATTTTCTTGTTCCAACCTCGTTAAAAAATGAAATAGGTTTCCTTGAGGACGATTATTTTATTGTGTAAACCTCGTTAAAAAATGAAATAGGTCACCTTGAGGATAGTTCCTTTTATTGTGTCAACCTCGTTAAAAAATGAATCATACAATGAGCATAGTTCTTTTACTGTGTCAAGCTCGTTAAAAAATGAAACAAATCCTCTCCTAATTGAGTCGAGTCTTTGATTAGATCTCGTAAATGTCAAGTTGATTCTTTCATCTGATCTCATAAATGAACCCTCATTCCATCCACCTATGAACCAGTAATCTACTTAGGTGAATGAAATGAAGCTTGGGGGGGCATATGCTCTAGCAAGTTATGCTTGGGGGGCATTAAAACCATTCTCAAGCACAATTTTCTCTTTGTTTCAAGCTTGTGTAAAAATGAAACAAACCTATCTCAAGCGCAGTTTCCTTTGTTTCAAGCTTGTGTAAAAAATGAAACAAACCTACTCTCAAGCATAGTTTTCCTACGTTTCAAGCTTGTGTAAAAATGAAACCACTCTCAAGCATAGTTTTCCTATGTTTCAAGCTTGTGTAAAAATGAAACCCTCTCAGCATAGTTTTCCTACGTTTCAAGCTTGTGTAAAAATGAAAGCACTCTCAAGCATAGTTTTGCTATGTTTCAAGCTTGTGTAAAAATGAAACCCTCTCAAGCATAATTTTTCCTATGTTTCAAGCTTGTATAAAAATGAAACCTATCATTGAGTCCATTTCGGTTATTACTTTCAAGACTCATTAAACTCATGAAAATCCCGAGATTATTTTGCTATCTTTCATTCTCGTAAAACATATGAAAATGTCGAGTTCTTTCCGTCTTTTCCTGCTTGTAAATTAAATTGAAAGTCAACCAACTGAGTATACTTTTATCACTTTTCCGGGCTCTTGAAAATTACAAAAAAGTGAAACCCTGGAGTTCTCTTTTAAGCCCTTTTTAGACTCTCTAAACATGAAAAGATCGTCGAGTACTTGACTATTCGAACTCGTTAAAGGAAATGAACAGTCGTCCTTTCAGTATAAGTTTACCATTTTTCCGGACTGAAATGGAATATTTACGAAAAAGGTATACATTGACTAATCATGATCAATAGAGTTCTATCCTGCATTATTTTATCCTTTTTCGGGCTTGAGAGACTAAATTTATGAAAAAGTACACCCATGGAGTTTTCTTAATTTTTTCTTCTGACTCCCTAAAACTGAAAAACACCGAGTTTCTCCTATACTGGACTCGTTAAAACTTAACAATAAAGGACCTGTTGATTACAAACAGGAATGAACCACTCCTTCTTAGAGTTCGATTTTAATACTAAGTTGGACTCATCCAAAGGATGAACTTATACAACAAGCAAATGTTATCCTCCTCAAGCTTGTTAAAAAAAAAGAGGTACTTTCCAAAAATGGTGGGGGAAAAAGAGAGAAAATGAATCCAGTTGTCACACTTTGTTTTGAAAAGCAGTATACCACTCTTGAACATGACACTTTTTGTTACACCTGGGTTGGGAAAATCCTTTGTCTAAAATTTAATCAAACCACATTGAAGGTCTTTAGCTAGTTTCTGAGTATTAGCTTTTAGTCAATTGTCACCAAACCATCTGCAGTGTTGTTATGTGTTCAAGAGACAGTTCAAATAAACCATTCTTTGCAAACATTTATCTCCATTCGCGTTGACCATCCTTGAGTCAGTCCTTGCTAAAATTTCTTCAAAACTTGATCTAATGGTTTCGTGTCTTGGGCTTTCCTACAACGGGTCACTTTCTATCAACGACAATTCATCATCTAGAAAGTTGATCTAGAATCCTATCAGTGCCTTGGAATATGCGTGCCCTAATGGTAGGTTTCTCGCCTTCGATGATAGGTTACATCATAGACCTTCGATCAAATGATTATGTGAAATGTTCGACTTTAGATCACAAATTCACATTTCATAGATTGAATTGAGTGCTTTGAGGTCCATTGTCATTATTGGTGGTTTCTCTCACACTTATTAACAGTTCACATCATTGACTAGTAATCAGGTGGTTTCTACCATGTTCAACTTCAACATAATCAATCACATGGATAGAATCGTACTTGTTCGAGAAGCGGAAATCAAGACCCTGGATCTAGTTTCCACCATACAGGCTGCGAGGAGTTTTTATCATACAGTAGACGACTCATGACAGATGGCTACATCCATGCTGTATCTACTATTAATGTAATTCTAAAATCATTTATGTATTAGAACATGTAGTTAGTTTTTATCTGAGTATGGGAATGCCTATCTCAGCGATGACATACATATATATATGCTTGCATTGAATGTTTTTTCCAGGTTTCAACCAGTGTGCCTGCAGCCCAATCCTCGGAATGATAAAGCACTTCACTCTTCAAAATTATTCAGAACTCTTTAGACTTCGCACTTTAGGGGGAAATCTGTTACACTAAAATTTTTCACCATGACACTTAGTTGTCTATATGGGTTCATCATTACCTATTTATTGCTCCCTTAGAGGTCCAAAAGCATAAAGTTCCTAAACCAAGTCTTGGAATTGGAGAAAATCACATTAAAACCCTAGAAATCTTAACTCAACACTTTTCCTTGTCCTTACCTGTGGTACCACGATTTATTTCTCTATAAAATGTGGCACATCCCACACGTTCTGCTTATTAAAACTGCGAACCCCCGTAAAAGTGAAAATAAAAGAAAAAGTAAGTTCTAGAAGCCCAGCTGGTCGAATATTCTCCTAGCTGGAGGCTCTAGAAGCGTAATCAGGTCGAGCTTCACCCCTTCATTCATGAATCTCTATCCCTTCATTAATGGAGATTATCCCTTGGTATTTAGAGCTAAAATCCCTTCATGAGAGGAATTTATCCCCCTCTTTATGGAACTGAAACCTCCTTCATTCTCCTATAAATTGAACTCATGTTTCAGTCTCAAGGATAGATTGGAGATTGTAGATTGATAGACTTTGGTAGAAGAGAATTGCTGAAGAAAGCATACTCTCTATACTTGGCATCATTGGTATGAGAACGATCACATACTCATATCCATAGTTTTATGCTAGTTCAGAGAGGAGAAAGCTTGTCAAACCAAAGGAAAACAGCTGTTCAGGACCCCAAAAGAACCTGTATGACATCAAGGTGACAAGGTTGCAAGATTACTTCTTATTATACAAGATAATACAAATGGATTCTATTTTCTCATTAAATTGTTCATGTATCTATTGAGTAATTTAATTCTTGGATTCCTTAATCACTGAGATAGATTAGTGTTTTCTCAATTATTATATCTTGCATGTGCTTTTAATCCTTTTTCTTGTCTTTGAATGTAGGTCTTACATGCTGAATTGACCTCTTTTGGAGTGACTGGATTGAAGATTACAGCAAGCGTGGACTTCAAGTAGGGGCATGTCCTCATACTTTGTTATTTAATAATTTTGAATCACAAATGATCTAGAGAAAATGGTTTGCATTTGGATGTTTGTTTTTATATATCCTTAGGATACTAGAGAGATTGTTCTTGTCTGCAAGAAGGATTTATCCGCATAACAACGGTTCTCCTATTTTATCTCCAGTTAACTGGAGTGTCCCAGATATGGTGGAGTTGATTTAGGGGTAACTGGACAAAAATTGATTAGGCTCTATCTTGAGCTAGATTGTTCCATTCGGAGAGTGTTAATAGTCAATTTCAACTATCTAAGACATCCAGACTCATTGGTGAGGGTTACAGAGCTATCAGAGGACTTGTTGTAGACAATTCTTGTCACTATGAGATAACTGAAAGTTATAAAAGACTAAAGGTTTAGGATATTTTAATATAGTAAGGTCATACATACAATAACCTAAAGTTTCTTATCATCTTCTAAAACAAGGATATTAGTTTAAATGGACCAAACTCTTCAAGTTGATAAAGATAAGAATAATGTAGGAACATGACAAAAGTTTGTCACATTAGCATCAAGGCTAGAGACAATTCCCACACGTAAAGAGGGCCAGTTCAAATAATATGCCACAGAAATCAAATATCAGAAAGTGGATGCAGTGAAGAAACATGAAGAAGATACTAGTTAGCATGAGGCTGATACCCATATACACAACAAAACCACATATGGGCTTATCCAACTAAGAATCCATACATGACAATGGCGTTTTAAAAGCACCCTCCTCAAGTAACTAATATAGCAGAAAATATGGATGAAATGAACATGGAACAATATATCATGACTAGGCGTATTTAAAGTGCTTGACTAATCCAAGTATGGGCACCAAATAGGATGAATCCTTACTTAAGACCAGTGAGCCAATCACATTCTAGAACATGATACAAGAAGATAAATAGCATGAAATGAGATATTACATTAACACATAAGAAAAGATTACATACTGTGGGATACCAAAGACCAGAATCCTCATTACAGTTATAACTCCTCCTCACTGAAACCCTACGGGCTTTGAGCCTTCATACAGAAACTTTACAAGATGTATACAAAAGCCTTTCACTGCACAGTTTGCTGATAGAAATCTGGAACCCCCACAATGTCTTTTTTCCTCATTTTTATAAGAGAAACCGAAGGCTCTAGAGAGTGAGGTAGGTGATATACATTTAATGATCTTATTTAGAAAAAATTTGAAAGAAAAACCCACCTATGTTGTTTGGCGGTGTTGAACTGGTGCAAGTACTCTGCTACTACTTCATGAAATAAATGCTGAGAATGAAAATCTCCTCATGAACAAGACATAAAGAATAAAATATACACATGTTCTGTACTTGGCGGGAAGAGAAAAATCTGCTGCAATAAAACCTTGAGGTTGCTTGTTTTTGTGCATGGTACTCTTGGCCCTCTACCTTTGAATTAAAATCCCAGATCTTTAATGCAGGGCGTTGTATTTCTCGATCTTTCACTGATATCCTTATGCCGTGAAATAAATGTCTTCATCTACCAGAAGCTACCTTTTGTATTGCTCCGAAGGGTTTGATAAATTCTAGCCCTGCTTCATTAAATAAAAGTCTTGTCGACAATATTTCCTCGGATCTTTGCTTCATCATCCAGCACCTGTTGAATAGCTCTTTGAAATGCACTCGTCCTCTGTGATGCAAATCCCAAATTATAATGGCTCTCCAGCAACGAACACCTGCAAAAATCCACAAACACATTAAAGTAAACCAGACACTGGGGTGGCAAATGGGACCATGACCATGGTATGATGACGTGGATTGGGAGAAATGGCAAGGAGATGCAGGGCGACGGTGAAATATGTAGGGAAACGACGATGAATGCATGAGGGGGAGATATGTAGTGTAAACACAGTAATATGACACGTAAATGAAATATGTAAATGGTGGAGGGGAACACGGATGACACGTGGACGCTGTGACGTGGAGATGCGGCGGACTTGGTCAGCGACGTGTAAATAATTCTAGGCCATACGATCATCACACAATATCAACGGTCAAAACAGGACTGGAGGATAATGTAATGGTGAACCCGGGGCATTTTACATGGACACTAATAATCGTGCATCTCTGGAGAGTGGGAACCGTTAGATGTGGTCCCCGAGATCGAACGGCCTAGGTGAATTCCGTTGCCCGGCTTTCGTCCAGGAGATAATGCGCGAAATGGGCGGTTTTCGAAATAGTACACTCGGACACGCGTCACCCAGTGTATGGAATCGCTGGGTCTGCGGGAAATACCGCCGGCTATGGATGGGTGGTGCGGAATGAAACCACCGGTTTTCACATAATGAACGCAGGCGTGGGGACCACCACGGGAAACAGTTCCGCTCCGCCGATTGGTTTTTGATCGGACGACGGAGATGAACTGCGGGGGGCCAAGGTGTACAGACACGAGACTTTTGGAGCAACCCCCCGTAGTGAATGGCAGCCGTTAGATTAAGTCTTCACCCATCCCAAGGAGTCAACTACGGGGGCACCAAGGTTTGACCCTACGGATAGAGTAAAGCCCCCGCAGGGGAAACGCTTCGGTCACGGCGTCGGTTCACATAGAGAGAAAAAGGCGCGGGGCTAGCGGAGAAGGGGCTGGGCCCAATATAATTTCAAATATGGATTCTGGCAATTAAAAATACAATTTTAAAGCAGCGAGAGGGCAACGATAGACAACCAAAGGGTTTTGCAAGACATGGCGAGGGAATGTGATGATTTAAATCAACTGGCTCATGGAGATTTTCATAAAGAGAGGATAGTGAACAACATTGGATCCAACTGGGGATGGCATGTTCATCCTTGGACATGTCGAGAACCTGCAGACCATCTGATCATTTTGTGTGAATTCTGCTCTTCGACACCTCTAGTTTTCATTTTATAATTCATCAACACACACACATTATTAAAAGAATGATGAAACAAAAAAGAAAACTAATGTACAATATAATACACCAGGTTGTCTTTGCCTCCTGGGTCCCATACTTTGCTTTGCTGGTATCCATTAGTTGCATTATTCTTCAACTGTACCCTTCTATGTTTCCATATTTTGTTCTACAACTTCCCTCCAGCTATGCTTTCACTTTCTGTTCTTATTCTTCCATTGCCAAATTTTCTCTGCTTTCTTGCTGCTATCTGTTGTTTCTGAGACACCTTCATCATCAGTCTTCTGATGCTGTCAATTTCCATGTCCAGCTTTTCTTTTGTCTGGAACTTACTGTGCCCACTGTTGTCTTCAATATGGCTCTTGAAAGCCTGATCGCCTTCGTCTTGTATTTTGAAAGGCAGTGGGATCTCTTCTTTTTGTTCCACAATAGCAGCTTTGAAAATTTTTCTCTTTGCTGGCAACATGCTGCTAGAAAGGACCCTTGATCCTTCTTCAAATGTTTGCAGGAAATGCACATAAGGATCATGAAATGATACCTGGTTAAGAGTATCTGGCAGGCAGGCTTCAACCAGGATCTTATCTCCTTTCACTGGATCGAGAAGAAGACTCTCTTGAGAGAGAGAATCTCCTTCATCTCCTCCATTCTCTAAACTGGAGGACTCATCGTATATTGGAGGTGAGTCCTTTTGGAGCTCTGGTATATTCTGCTCTGCTGTGCTAAGCTCTATGAAAAGATCCATGAATTCTTGAGCAGGGGCTTGCTCCATTATTTCCTCTTTTTCAAGAGAAATCTCGTTGTTTTCATCTTGCTCAAGAATCTCTTCTTTGCTCTCCTCCTCTTCTTCCTGTATTGAATCATATTTATTCAACATAATCTCTAGCAACCTGATTTCTTCATTCCATGGGTTAAAATATTCTACCGGATTTCCTTCCTCCTTTCTTTGACTATCAAATGGTGTCAAATTTCTTTCATCAGCATCAATCTCTACTTCTTCTTCTTCTTCTTGCAATGGGCGTTCCATTTCATCATGGTTTGAGAAAGCAAGATTTGAATCTTCCAGTTCATAGGCAGCATCTTGAGTGGAGTCATCTACTGGACCTTCCAGGTATAATGGGTGTGATACCTGATCTTGCTGTTCTTTTGGATCCCTTGGAAATATCTGCAGGGGTGGTCTCTTGTACTGGGGATTGTAACCTCTGTTTGGAGCATTGTAGAAATTCTTGGGGGCTGAATTCTTGGCCTCCAATTCAAGCTTGACCATCTTCTTAACCGTCTTACTTATTTCATCCATCTTATCTGCATCCTTATCTTGATTAGAGGTGGAAACCTCTTCTTTGCCTCTCCTCCTAGTTTCCTGTTCAGCTTTTCCTTTTAATTTTCCAGTGGAGGCAAAGTTTGCTTCCAGCTCAAGAGCATCTGACTAAGCATCATCTAAGGTAGCAGGTTTTCTTTCCCTTAGAGAGAAACCAAAATCTGAATCAAAAGCTGCTATGAAAACTACCTTAGCAGCAGTTTGGTGAGGCTTCATCTCAGGAGGCAGGCTCAAATATAGCTTATTAAATCTTTTGATAAAATCTGCCACTCCCTCATTATGTTTCTTCTTCAGAGTATTAAACTCAGTAAGACACATCCCATGATCTTTCTTTTCCCCCCATTTTCTGAGAAAAAGCTCTTCCATTCTATCCCAGGTATTAACTGAGCGGTCTGCTAATGTTTTAAACCATTTTCTGGCTTCACCGTCAAGAGATTGAACAAACAATCTTAAGACTACATCCAAATGTTCAACGTTTAAGTTTTTTGCAAAAGCGCAGAAGACCTCAAGATGTTTCTGTGCATCAATCTCATTTTCTCCATTGAATCTGGGCAGAATCTTCAAATAATCCTGTGGCATATCATTTAGCACTTGTGGTAAGGCCAGTGGAGCATATTTATTCAGTAGGAAAGCTGGAACATTAGCCATTGGAGGAGGTGGGGGTTGTGCAATGATCTGATGTACAAATGGAGGAAGAGGAGGAGGTGGAAGTGGGGTATGAATAACAATAGGAATATATTGTACAGCTGCCTAAGGTGTAGATGGAAACAATTCACGGTTAACAGCAGCTACTTCTGTGACTTATTTAACTTCTTCAGCCTCAGGGGTAGGATGAGGGTTATCATTGGTTCTAGCACTTCCCCTGGGTGGGCTATCTGAGTAAAATTTAGGATTTTCCTCAGTGGAGTCGGGATTTTCCACTGGGATTTCCTGAGAAGAAGAGGATGGATGATCTTCTACAGAATATTCAGGGACTTCAGCACGAGCTAATTGTCTTTCTTTCCAAATTCTTCTATGAATAATCTTCTCTGGGTAAAATACAGAGGATGTCTTTAACTTAGAGGAATCTGACCTCAAATGTGGCTTTCGAGGAGCCAGGACTACCAATAGATTTATCAAATAAAGAACAGTGAAGTCACCAAGGAGAGAGATACGCAAGTCTTCAATTCTCTGTGCTCACCTGATTAGAGAGTGAATATGATTTGTCGAGGCCCAGGGAAACTGATATTCTCAAATTCGCCCCCGGCAACGGCGCCAGAAAGATGTTGTCGACAATTATTGTCTACCCTAGACACAGCCTAGAGTTGCCATAGACCAGTGCCTAGGACATCTTATCATAGCAAGGAGCTCATAATAGAACTTGGGTTGTCAATCCAAAAGCTCTCCTGCTATCTCTTGTAAAACAAAGGAATTAATTGAAATGGGACCAGACTATCTCAGAAGCTGATACAAAGATAAGAATAATGTAGGAACAGCATGCAAAAACTTCAATACAATAGCATCAGACAGTTAAGAGACAACTTACTGCAAAGAGGGCCAGTTCAAATAATATGCCACAGAAATCAAATATCAGAAAGTGGATGCAGTGAAGAAACATGAAGAAGATACTAGTTAGCATGAGGCTGATACCCAGATACACAACAAAACCACATATGGGCTTATCCAACTAAGAATCCATACATGACAATGGCGTTTTAAAAGCACCCTCATCAAGTAACTAATATAGCAGAAAATATGGATGAAATGAACATGGAACAGTATATCATGACTAGGCCTATTTAAAGCGCTTGACTAATCCAAGTATGGGCACCAACTAGGATGAATCCTTACTTAAGACCAGTGAGCCACTCGCATTCTAGAACATGATACAAAAAGATAAATAGCATGAAACGAGATATTATATTAACACATAAGAAAAGATTACATACTGTGGAATACCAAAGACCAGAATCCTCATTACAGTTATAACTCCTCCTCACTGAAACCCTACGGGCTCTGAGCCTTCATACAGAAACTTTACAAGATGTATACAAAATCCTTTCACTGCACAGTTTGCTGATAGAAATCTGGAACCCTTACAATGTCTTTCTTTCTAGTTTTTATAGGAGAAGGAGAAAACTCTAGAGAATGAGGTAGGTGATACATTTAATGATCTGATTTGAATAAAATGGTGGAAAACATTCGCGCCCACACTGTGAATGACTAAATATAATTAACTGTACTTTGTAATCTACCTCCAGAAATAAATGCTGAGGATGAAAATCTCCTTATAAACAAGACACAAATAATAAAATATACGAATGTTCTGCCCTTTGCTGAAAGGGAAAAATCTGCTGCCATGAAACCTTGAGATTGCTTGTGATTGTGCATAGTACTCTCGGCCCTCTAACTTTGAATTAAAATCCCAGATCTTTAATGTAGGGTGTTGCATTTCTCGATCTTTCACTGATATCCTTATGCTGTGAAATAAATGTCTTCATCTACTAGAAGCTACCTTTTGTATTGCTCCGAAGGGTTTGATAAATTCTAGCCCTGCTTCATTAAATAAAAGTCTTGTCAACAATATTTCCTCGGATCTTTGCTTCATCATCCAACACCTGTTGAATAGCTCTTTGAAATGCACTCGTCCTCTATGATGCAAATACCAAATTATAATGGCTCTCCAGCAACGAACACCTGCAAAAATCCACAAACACATTAAAGTAAACCAGACACTGGGGTGGAAAATGGGACCATGACCACAGGATGATGATGTGGACTGGGAGAAATGGTGAAGAGATGCAGGGCGATGGTGAAATATGCAGGGAAACGACGATGAATGCATGAGGGGGAGATATGTAATGTAAACACAGTAATATGACACGTAAATGAAATATGTAAATGGTGGAGGGGAACACGGACGTGGAGATGCGGCGGACTTGGACAGCGACGTGTAAATAATTCTAGGCCATACAATCATCACACAATATCAATGGTCAAAACAGAACTGGAGGATGATGTAATGGCGGGCCCGGGGCATTTTACATGGACACTAATAATCGTGCATCTCTGGAGAGCGGGAACCGTTAGATGTGGTCCCCAAGATCGAACGGCCCAGGTGAATTCCGCTGCCCGGCTTTCGTTCGGGAGATAATGCGCGAAATGGGCGGTTTTCGAAATAGTACACTCGGACACGCGTCACCCAGCGTATGGAATCGCTGGGTCCGTGGGAAATACCGCCGGATATGGATGGGTGGTGCGGAATGAAACCACCGGTTTTCACACAATGAACGCAGGCGCGGGGACCACCACGGGAAACAGTTCTACTCCGTCGATTGGTTTTTGATCAGACGGCGGAGATGAACTGCGGGGGGCCAAGGTGTACGGACACGAGACTTTTGGAGCAACCCCCCGTAGTGAATGGCAGCCGTTAGATTAAGTCTTCACCCATCCCGAGGAGTCAACTACGGGGGCACCAAGGTTTGACCCTACGGATAGAGTAAAGCCCTTGCAGGGGAAACGCTTCAGTCACGGCGTCGGGTCACATGGAGAGAAAAAGGCGCGGGGCTGAGATCTCAGGGGCTAGGCCCGATAAATTTTCAATTATGGATCTGAGCCTTTGGGTAAGGTATTTTTTAGGCGGAAAGAGCAACGATAAGCAGAATATGACTGTTTTCGGCCACATAAGGATATTTTAAAGGATTCATGCAGGTCTGAAGGCTAGAAATTTGAATGGAAGGGTTAATATGTACAACATGTGCCTTGGGGAATGTGAAAGAATGACCAAGAAAGGGGACACAAGGGTATCATGGATGTGTATAATTCAGAGGTGCAAGCATGGTTTTCTATGACCTATAATCTAGCTAGCATTAGAGGATGAGAAGGGGGCTTAGTACCTAATTTAATAAGGGCTAGGGGACCTAGAGGGAAGGTAGTTGCGAGATAAATCGATAGGGGCACCCCTAATAGTGGCGATAAGGGGATTAGGAGTCCATTTATCACAAACCATAAACCCTTAACCCCCAACCATAACCATTGAATTCCATATCCCCTTAACCCCCAATCCATAATCCCTTAACCCCTACACTCATAACTCATAACCCATAAACCCCTTGACTCATTAAATCTTAAGAAACTAACCCCTAACCTGTGACCCTTAATACTTAATCCTTCACCCTTAAACACCTTAACTTTTAATTACCCCTTAACTTCTAATTCCCAACCCCTAACCCATTTAACCCCTTAAACCCCTAAAACCCTAACCCATTTAACCCCCTATACCATAACACCTAAAATCCTTAACTACTAAATCCCATAACCCCCTATACCTTTAAACCCCTAACCTATTTAACCTCATAAACCCTAAACCTCTAAACCCTTGACCCCTAACCCTTTAAACCCTAATTACTGACCCCTAACCCATTTAACCCCCTGATCCTTAATCCCTTAACCACTAACTCATTATTCGACCCCTAACCCCTAAATGTGCCTAAATCCCCTAACCCCTAACCCCCCAATCCCTTAATCCCCTATTCCCCTAACCCCTAAGCCCCTAATCCCTAATCCCTTAACCACTAACTCATTATTCCTCTAACCCTTATAATAGTCCTTAAAACACGTTGGGATTAGCTATTCAAAACGAGAGTAAGTCTAGTTGGGACCTATGATCAGGCATCCACTAAGTATCCAAGGTTGAAAATAACACCCCAAACCAACATATTGACCTCCTAGGAGAATCCTTAATTCACCTCTAATTGAGCATATTGGAAACATTTTATTTTTAGAGAACTAGGTATTGGTTATGAGGGTATCTTGTGTTTGTGGGTAATGTCATTATTACCATGTTTACCAAACATAGAAAAATTAGATAATTTTCCAAGCCTCGATTTGAATCACTCACAATATTCACACTTCATGTTGAGATGGAGCTTGTAGTACTGCTCTCTCACACAAGGAGTTGGAAATTAATAGATCACTCACAAAGACAAGGCCTTTCTAGCGATTAAAGTTGTAACACAATTCATCAAATGATTTACACCTCCAATATAAATGGCATCATTGTATGCTTGTGTCAGGTTGTTAGAAAGGTTATTTATAGACAATACATTCAATGTACTTGGACTTCATCTAATTTTTAGGGCCTCAACTATAATAGGGATTTTGTACCACGAACACTTCATGCAAATGAAAGGGGGCCTTTTTGTTTAACCACATGATACACAAGAGCATCAGATGCTTCCCTTCATACCCCCCTTAGTTGATGTCGAAATTCGAATTTTCTCAATTTAATCAAGGCAAAATCATATTAAGAATTTATTGTTGCATTTTTCAACAAAAAATCAGAATGGTTTATCAGTAGCAGCAAGCACCATTGTTTATAAATCCAAGAAAGAACTTGTATGTTAAATCACTCATTGTTCACGCTCAAGCTTTGTTATATCTAGGAAAAGAAAACTGATGGAGAAGGAGCCACTCTTTGGTGTAATTCCCTTCGTGTGATGTTCTTGCAATATAGGTTTACTTCTTGCGAATTCTCTTCAACACCAAAAATTTTGGACCCCCTGATCTCCTCATCTCTTGTATTTAATGTTTTTTGGGGTTGTATCCAAGTGTGACTAAGAGGGAACTCTTATCCCTCCCTTTCATTTCCTTTCGCAACAAGTTACCCTTTTAGAGAACGAAACATAGATGACACCGCCATGCATTAATGGCTAACTTGCTCAGACTCTAACATGTATGACTCTTACTTGGGTTTTTAAGAGTCACTTAAATGTTTCATTACGTGTATGTTGATAAATATAACATTAAAAAAAATTAATTAATCAATTAACATTATAGTCTAATTAGTAATTTTTAATTAAATTTACTAATTCATAATTAATCAATTGACATTAATTATTTTAAAGCATTATTCTTTAACTTAGCATTAATACATGATTAAACCATTTATGAACAATGAATAGGAACACATGTCCATGCCTCAATATGATTATTGGAACATGAATGAACTTTTACTAGTAATAATTTTATTAGATTAACCACACCGAGTTTTAATTTTATTAATTTTAGTAGCCTAATTCTTACCCCTTTTTTCCTTTTTTCCAGCAATGCCTGACAACCATTGCAGATCAATCACATTGCAGATTGTTCCATTCAACTCCCATCTCTGTGTTCTCCTAGAATCGTTGGACCATTCCCTTCGAAGTCTTCTCCAGGTGTGTCACTTCCTCTAAAGCTAAGTTTCAAGCCCTATCTCTCTTCAGCGTGCGCCTCATGTCTACATCCGTTGGCCCTGTAATCCTATCAATTAAGTCATTTTCACATACTAACTAAGGCTATTTTCCAGCAATTCCCTAATGACCACCACCTGAACCTGCAATGTGATTGATCTGCAGGTTTAGGTGGTGGTCATCGAGCATTGTTGGAAAATATCCTTAGTTATTATGTGAAAACGGCTTAATTGATAGGATTACAGGGCCAACGGAAGCAGACACGAGGTGCACGCTGAAGAGAGACAGGGCATGGAACTTAGCTTTAGAGGAAGTGCCACACCTGGATAAGACTTCGAAGGGAATGGTCCAACGATACCAGGAGAACACAATGATGGGAACTGAATGGAACAATCTGCAATGTGATTGATCGGCAATGGTCGTTAGGCATTGCTGGAAAAAAGGAAAAAAGGGGTAAGAATTAAGCTACTAAAATTAATAAAATGGAAACCATGCCTTTGAATCTTCGGCTTCTTCAAATTTCCATCAAAGCTAGTTGACTTAGCTTTCTTGAACTCATCTGCAAAATATCACGTATCATTCCTCTTGTATGGATGGTAACAATGATGACCATGACACCTATCATAACCAAAACTAGAATAAAACATGTATCCATCACCTCTCCTATTTGGTATATCTAAGAACCTACCATCTATGATTTTTCCATATCTATTTGACATGTTCCCACCATAAGACATGTTATCATATTCCCCATTAGCAGCGTCCTCTTGTCCATAACCAATCCATGGTTGTCCATGCCTCTTGAAGTCTTACAAGCTCTAAAGGATTACTGCATTAACTTATTCGTGTTTCTGTCGTGCCTTGGAAAGTATTTCCTATGACCGAACCATACTATCATTATCTTCCTTACAGCTCCTTATTTATGCCTTCAAACTTCTCAATGTGACTGCTATGTGAGGGGAGTACTCATCACCATGTTGCTCATATGATCTATAAGGGGAGTCTCATGAACTGTAGTCTACCATCTTGCTAGTCATCTTTCTCTTCTTCTTCCTACAAGTATATCATGTAAGCTAAACCAAAATATAAACATAATCAACATACCTCAGTATATTTCAAGGGAGGATATCTCGTCTGCAACATCAACCAGATTAGCACGATACATGTATACTCACAATCATAACAATATATCAACACCATATCAATCATCATCCAGTTACCATGCATGAAAATATCATCTACATACCATGAACTTATGCACGACAACCATAACCATTAAAATGCATGCATAAGAACATATAGACACTGACATGCATAGAAAATGCATAACCGACATGCACTCATGACGACCACATTCCAGCAACAACACCATCAACTTCCACATGACAATGCAACTGTAACAATGACCACCACCATGCATACGTAACAAGCACATATACAACCTACATGCATACATGAAAAACATATTCCGCCCATCCAGTCCAAGTTTTTAACCCGGAAGCTCTGATACCACTCTGTAACCCCCTCCTCCCACATTTACCCAAGTTAACTGGCCTATCGGGGTAAAAATGTGACACAGAGTTACTATGATATGATTCAACCTCATATATCACCTTAAGGAAGTGGAATCAACATGACAAAAACCTTAATGAATTCCCTCAAGTGTTATATGACCCCCAAGGGCTAAACCACCCTTCCAAGTGCCCAAGCCCTGAGATAAAACTTTGTTTCAATTCCCTGATCTCCAAGACGTTGGCGCAACACTGCAAAATTTCGATTGTAACCCTCCAGTCACATGCATGATTCCTACAAAGGAGTGACTGTAGTCTTTCTCACCCAGTTCTGTACCTGCGACTGCGAGATTTAAGCCACTTTTTCAAGCTAAGATTCAGACCTCTACCCAGAACTTAATGAAACTTTCCAGAATGATAAATGAAACAAGAAAAAATCCTCCCATACAAATCTTAGACAAGAACTTGACCTAATCAAGCCTAACCGTGACAAACATTTCATCAAACACATCATGAACATGTAATGTACAGGTCATAAATACACATATGAACATAGGGATCTCATACTTATCTGAGAATCTTCAAGAAGGTTTGATTCCCTTTCACAATAACTGAAATATCATCTATTAGGTCATACATTCATCAAATATACATTTACTAATCAAAACATGATGAGAGCCAGAACTAAAATATGTCATAAACCATGCTTATAACCGACATATAACCAACAAAATAGCAATGATAGAACAACCATTAAAATCAGATAATAACAAGTACATTCACCCATGAAATACAAGAGGAAAAGAGCTCTTATTAACATATGAAAAATCCAACCAAGCCAGGGACTTCCACATACCACCCAACCATAGATTGGGTTGAACCAAACCTTTCTTTCAGCTAATCACTCATGTTCCTTGATTCAAGCATGAATGTGGAACTCGCAACAAAACAACCAGGGCTTCCTTAGGCTTTACCGCAATCCCTCCATATACTAGTCAAGGATTCCTAGGCCCAAACCCTCATCTATACAACCAATATTTACCGCAAACCCACCATTACCAGTCAAGGATTCCTAGTCCAAACAATAAACATACACTACCATGATTTACCGCAATCCCATCATATACCGGTCCAAGGATCACTAGGCCTATACAAGCATGGATACCTCCATATTTCTTCACCTACACCACGAGGAATTTTCATGTCTCCACCCCCACGCTTTATCACGTATCCCACCATATATTGGTCCAAGGATTTCTAGGCCTTTGGGAATTTTCCTGAGACCACCTCACATCAGTTTCGAAACTATCCGGAAATCCAACTCAACCAAGTAAAAGAACCCCATCATACCATGGCTATCCGAAAATGGAAAGGCAAGGTTGAAACCACCGTCACACCTAGAAAAACCCATTCCCATGATATCAAGAGAACCAAATACACACATGCATGTAGCATGCATGCCAAAAATAGCAAGGAAATCATACATGCAACTTGATACCTGCAATTAATCTTGTTGTAGCCTCTTGATCCAATTATTCCTTGCTTGATCTTTGCTTCCCCTTGATTTCATGTCCTTCCTTTGCCTTCCTTTCTCCAATACTAGAGTGATCCAAGAATGCTCTAAGTGTGCAAGAGTATGAGACAGTAGAGATAATACAGAAAGAGCTCCAAAACTGAACTGAAAAAATCTATGAACTGATCCTCGGAAGCCTTTTCATTAATGAGGCATCTATTTTCTTCAATTTCCATTATTTTTCCTTCATTTTCCTCCTCACAAGCAACTTGTGGCCTTTCACCTTCCTTTTCTCCTAATTTCCATTATTTTCATAAATAAAATTCTAAGTAATGCCTCTTACCTTTCCAAGGCCTTTTCCATTGCCTTTTCCAATTTCCTTAGTCATAATAAACCAAATTGACACCAACACTAGGATGTTTTGCCCAACATTAAGCTTGGAATACACGTCCTATGACCTTGGCCTTATTTTTCCTTTATTGACCTTAGTACATGGATTTTTAACCCGAGGTTGTCACAATTCCAGAGGCTGAGTTATAGCCTCCCACCATCATGCTCAAATCTCTTTCTAGAGAGATCTTGTTTCATTGATGTCTCCTTGGTATACTATTTATATGAGTACCATGATTGTGATGTACTCGTTTTTTTATGGTGTTAGTAATGTTGATATTGATTTGATAACAATGTTAATCTAGTCTTGATCATTCCTTAGAAAAATATTCAACTTGCTGACATCTTATTAGACATTATGAATCCCTACTTGAACTTTTTATTTTTACTCTCGATTATCTCTCACATCTCTCTCTCTCTCTCTCTCTCTCTCTCACACACACACACACACACACATGTAGGAAGCAATCTAAGAAAGAGGCCAAAGTTTCTAAGGAGATAAGTTTTTGAGATATCTGAATTTTTCAACATTGTGACCTTTACTTTCCTTTCATTGTTATTGGTTGAATTTATGAAGTTTGATTGCTTGACGAAGATAAAATTACTCTAATATATATTCACAAGTAATTATCATAATTCATAAATAGTTCTTGTATCCATTACACTCTTTTTTCAACATCCTATGCCCATTTGATAAGTTAATCTACAATGATGATGTATTAGGCCCAAGGGTTCCTAGCCAAACTGTTAATGTACCTAATAAAAATCCATAGACCGTCTCTCAAAGAGTGGTAACGTGACTACTAGATGTAGTGGTAGCATATCCTTCCTAGAAGGTCATCCCATTCACTAGAAAATTTTGTAGGACTTATTATATTCTTTTACATCCCAAAGTGTTATGAGCCACCATAATCCTACTTGTAAGACTTTCCAAGTTGTGGAATTACCTCAATAGCAACCTCCACTACCCTGACATGAATTTTCCATAGGATTCTAACACACTCATGGTACATAATGCACCACTTAATTATGCCATGCATCCACCTTGTATAGATTAACTACAATATTTGATAGTCCACATTTATAATGACTATCTATTTCTTTTGTATGGCTAGTGCAAAAGATGGTGATGTCTTCCAAGTATTCTATTATTGGTTTTACTATGAACAATCAAAATCTATCCATTCAACATCAAGCCACCTTTTGGACTCCCATTTTCCACACTAGATAGATGGCATAACCCTAAATTATTCCTTCCTAACTTCACAACAAATTCAATGACAATTTTTTACAATAATAGTAGCCACCTACAAATTTTTCCCTCTAAAACTAGATTTTTTAGCAAATAGAGCACAACATGGTATGTGGAAAAAATAATGTTCCCTCCAAGTAGGTAATGGCTAAATTTTTTCAATGAGTAACATTTCTAATCCTTCTCTTTTTCATGGTGGTGTACTAAGTTGCATTCAATCATTGCTAGATTCCTACTAACAAATTGCATTAGAAAAAATATTATTTCCTCCTTTGGTTGTGCTAATACATCTCCTAGGCAATGCCTAAGGCATCAAGATGCACAGAAAATTTGATGGTCAAATTTGGAAATACTAGGGTTAGTGCACTTATCAATTTTTTTGTTCCAAAAATTCTAGGGATGCTTGGCATTTTGTACTCTAGACAAAGTCTCTATCCTTTTTTAATAATCACTCCATGTGGGTTATGGTTGTAGAGTACCCCTTAATAAAACCTTGGTAGCACCCATTGTGGCCCAAATTTGACTACAATATATGAACATTGGTTGATGCCTCCAAATTGGAAATGGTCATTGTCCTAGCCATATCCATATGCATAAAAAATGGCATGT